>CM065714.1:124515351-124520351 GCA_033310375.1 Conus canariensis | reverse complement strand
GACAGAGATAAACAGACAGACAGGCAAAGAGACAGCAAGGCAGACAGACAGGCAGAGGGACAGACAGACAGGCAGGCCGAGAGACAATTAGGCAGACAGACGGACAGAGGGACAGACAGAGACAGGGAACTCACGGGTGGCGGCGGGTTGCTCTTTGAAGGGCGGCTTGACACGCTGGTAGTGGAGGTCAAAAGATGTGTTGGCACGTTCAACACGCTGGGCCAGGATCAGGGGATGGAACTCGATCTGTACACCAACACCCCCACCCTCAGCTCACACATGCCAGTTCGCTCAGGATTATGATGGTGACGATAATTATGACGATGGCATCGGTGATGGTGGCAATAATGATTATGATGACAACGATAAAAAAAAACATGCGATGATCCTAACAGTAAAGATGATGAAACTGATTATGATGAAGGTCATAAGAGTGATGATAACGATGATGACGACGACGATGGTAAAAATGAACATAACAGCAATAACGATGATCACAACGACGACTATGACGATAATGATAATGACAGTGGTTATAATTATGTGATGGTAGTGATGGCATTGATTCCATATCGTTAATGACAGCGCTGCTGGTGGTGAGGATAATGATGATGATGATGTCGTTGTCATCATCATAATCATCATAACAGCAATGATGAAGGTGGCGATTATAACGATGGTGACAAGAAGAATTATAATGGCGGGAACGCTGATGATGGTGGCGATGATGATGACGACGACCACGACCACGACCACGACCACGACCACGACGACGACGATGATGATGATGATGATGATGATGATGATGACGATATTGATGACAGCGATGGTGATGATTGTGACAAAGACAATAGCTATGAAAACAAAGCAATGGTAGTCAGACGAAGACGACGAGGCAAACTGGAGAGCGAAGATAATATCGTCATGATGATAGTGAGAATCGTGCGTGCGCACGTACACGCGCGCGCGTCTGTGTGCGTGTGTGTGTGTCTGTCTGTCTGTCTGTGTCCGTCAGTGTGGAACTCACCAAAATTCATATGTCTTTATCACAACATTCCCAGGATCTGCGTACACAAAATCCACGGCAATGCTAATGATATGGTGTCGAAGACATGCCAGCATTCATGACTGTAACATCTAAAATCCTGAGAGTTCTGTCTGGAATTCGGAGTGCCAGGCGATGTAGTCTGTAGATTCTTAGATGATACACACGCTTTGACAAGTACTGTCTCTGACAGCCATTTTCAAGGTTATAACTGGCCTCTGACGGTCATTTGACGGGGGAAAATGGGCCACGGCAGTCATATTATGGGTAACGATTGGGTACGTCAGTCATAGTCATTTTATGGGTTACGATTGCATGTCAGTGTTCAATACCATGATAGCACAGTTGACAGAGGGTTTAGTGTGTGTGTGTGTGTGTGTGTGTGTGTGTGTGTGTGTGTGTGTGTGTGTGTGTGTGTGTGTGTGTGTGTCGCGCGCGCGCGCGCGCGCATGCGTGAGAGAGAGAGAGTGTGTGTGTGTGCGTGTGTGTGTGTGTGTGTGTGTGTGTGTGTGTGTTGTGTGTTTGTGTATGTGTGTGTGTGTGTGTGCGTGTGTGTATGTGCGCATATATTTAGTCTGTTTGTGCTGCGTGCGTGTCAGTTATTATATTACTTGGTTTTCTTGTCATTTGTAGGCGGGCTTTTTATTTTAATGGACCATACTTAGAGATATTACACGCAAGTGGATAACGTGAGTTTTTTGTTATATTTTTTTTTAGACGCTCCCCAACATTCACTTGCTGTTATGTTAATCTCTCTCTCTCTCTCTCTCTCTCTCTCTCTCTCTCTCTCTCTCTCTCTCTCTCTCTCTCTTCTCTCTCACAAAAGAACACACAGAAACAGGGAGATACGGTGACTCAGCATACATCCCTGTGTCATGCTGTGTACCTGCTGTACCCACCGTTTCTTTTTTGGCTCCCACTCTGACCATCATCTCATCCTGTACCCACCGCTCCCACTCTGACCATCATCTCATCCTGTACCCACCGCTCCCACTGACCATCATCTCATCCTGTACCCACCGCTCCCACTCTGACCATCATCTCATCCTGTACCCACCGCTCCCACTGACCATCATCTCATCCTGTACCCACCGCTCCCACTCTGACCATCATCTCATCCTGTACCCACCGCTCCCACTGACCATCATCTCATCCTGTACCCACCGTTCCCACTCTGACCATCATCTCATCCTGTACCCACCGTTCCCACTCTGACCATCATCTCATCCTGTACCCACCGCTCACACTCTGACCATCATCTCATCCTGTACCCACCGCTCCCACTCTGACCATCATCTCATCCTGTACCCACCGCTCCCACTCTGACAATCATCTCATCCTGTACCCACCGCTCCCACTGACCATCATTTCATCCTGTACCCACCGCTCCCACTCTGACCATCATCTCATCCTGAACCCACCGCTCCCACTCTGACCATCATTTCATCCTGTACCCACCGCTCCCACTCTGACCATGATCTCATCCTGTACCCACCGCTCCCACTGACCATCATCTCATCCTGTACCCACCGCTCCCACTGACCATCATCTCATCCTGTACCCACCGCTCCCACTCTGACCATCATTTCATCCTGTACCCACCGCTCCCACTGACCATCATCTCATCCTGTACCCACCGCTCCCACTGACCATCATATCATCCTGTACCCACCGCTCCCACTGACCATCATTCATCCTGTACCCACCGCTCCCACTGACCATCATCTCATCCTGTACCCACCGCTCCCACTGACCATCATCTCATCCTGTACCCACCGCTCCCACTGACCATCATTTCATCCTGTACCCACCGCTCCCACTCTGACCATCATTTCATCCTGTACCCACCGCTCCCACTCTGACCATCATCTCATCCTGTACCCACCGCTCCCACTCTGACCATCATTCATCCTGTACCCCCGCTCCCACTGACCATCATCTCATCCTGTACCCACCGCTCCCACTGACCATCATCTCATCCTGTACCCACCGCTCCCACTGACCATCATCTCATCCTGTACCCACCGCTCCCACTGACCATCATCTCATCCTGTACCCACCGCTCCCACTGACCATCATCTCATCCTGTACCCACCGCTCCCACTCTGACCATCATCTCATCCTGTACCCACCGCTCCCACTCTGACCATCATCTCATCCTGTACCCACCGCTCCCACTCTGACCTATCATCTCATCCTGTACCCACCGCTCCCACTCTGACCATCATCTCATCCTGTACCCACCGCTCCCACTACTGTACCATATCATATCTTCATCCTGTACCCACCGCTCCCACTGACCATCATCTCATCCTGTACCCACCGCTCCCACTCTGACCATCATTTCATCCTGTACCCACCGCTCCCACTGACCATCATCTCATCCTGTACCCACCGCTCCCACTCTGACCATCATTTCATCCTGTACCCACCGCTCCCACTGACCATCATCTCATCCTGTACCCACCGCTCCCATACTGACCATCATCTCATCCTGTACCCACCGCTCCACTCTGACCATCATTCTCATCCTGTACCCACCGCTCCCCACTGACCATCATCTCATCCTGTACCCACCGCTCCCACTCTGACCATCATTCTCATCCTGTACCCACCGCTCCCACTCTGACCATCATCTCATCCTGTACCCACCGCTCCCACTCTGACCATCATCTCATCCTGTACCCACCGCTCCACATCTCTCACCTTATCTCATACCATGTACCCACCGCTCCCACTCTGACCATCATCTCATCCTGTACCCACCGCTCCCACTCTGACCATCATTTCATCCTGTACCCACCGCTCCACTCTGACCATCATCTCATCCTGTACCCACCGCTCCCACTCTGACCATCATTTCATCCTGTACACCACCCTCTCTCCCACTCTGACCATCATTCATCCTGTACCCACCGCTCTCCTCACATCTGTACCACCTCCATCTCATCTCTCTGTACCCACCGCTCCCACTCTGACCATCATCTCATCCTGTACCCACCGCTCCCACATCATATCTGTACCATCCATCCATCTTCATCCTGTACCCACCGCTCCCACTGACCATCATCTCATCCTGTACCACCGCTCCCACTCTGACCATCATCTCATCCTGTACCCACCGCTCCCACTCTGACCATCATCTCATCCTGTACCACGCTCCACTGACCATATCATCCTGTACACGCTCCCACTCTGACCATCTCATCTGTACCCACGCTCCCACTTGACCATCATCTCATCCTGTACCCACCGCTCCCACTCTGACCATCATCTCATCCTGTACCCACCGCTCCCATGACCTCATCTATCTGTACCCACGTCCCATCTGACCATCATTTCATCCTGTACCCACCGCTCCCACTGACCATCATCTCATCCTGTACCCACCGCTCCCACTCTGACCATCATCTCATCCTGTACCCACCGCTCCCACACTGACCATCATCTCATCCTGTACCCACCGCTCCACTCTGACCATCATCTCATCCTGTACCCACCGCTCCCACTCTGACCATCATCTCATCCTGTACCCACCGCTCCCACTCTGACCATCATCTCATCCTGTACCCACCGCTCCCACTGACCATCATCTCATCCTGTACCCACCGCTCCCACTCTGACCATCATCTTCATCCTGTACCCACCGCTCCACTTGACCATCATCTCATCCTGTACCCACCGCTCCCACTTGACCATCATCTCATCCTGTACCCACCGCTCCCACTCTGACCATCATTTCATCCTGTACCCACCGCTCCCATCTGACCATCATCTCATCCTGTACCACCGCTCCCACTCTGACCATCATTCATCCTGTACCCACCGCTCCCACTGACCATCATCTCATCCTGTACCACCGTCCATGACACTATCCTACACCGCTCCACTGACCATCATCTCATCCTGTACCCACCGCTCCACTGCCATCATTCATCCTGTACCACCGCTTCCC
>CM065714.1:124507851-124510351 GCA_033310375.1 Conus canariensis | reverse complement strand
AAACCCCTAGTCAAAAGACGAAGTCACATTCAGATGTCCAAAACACAAGCTAAAATACTAGATTCTTGTCACATGTGATGTTATCAGACGAAATGTGTGGAAAACTGAAAAATTACGTCTGGATGAACGTATCCGAACAGGTTGTGTGGGGATTTTGCTTGACGGTGCTTTTGTCTCACATCGAGCACGTCCCAGCAATTAATCAGAAGGCGGTTAATATTGAGTGGCTGATCACACTCGTTTGGCCGCCTCCCTCCTCTCTCTCTCTCTCTCTCTCTCTCTCTCTCTCTCTCTCTCTCTCTCTCTCTCTCTCTCTCTCTCTCTCTGTTTACATTTTTTGTGATGAAATACCTTGTTTGATTATGTTCTTTATTACTCACCCCCTTCAAATGGGGCTGTGGCCTTTCTGAATAAACTATCGTTATCGTTATTGTTATCTCTCTCTCTCTCTCTCTCTTCTCTCTCTCTCTCTCTCTCTCTCTCTCTCTCTCTCTCTCTCTCTCTCTTCAACTGGAAAAGACTATATACTTGGATCAGATTAGCGGTGTGTGGCGTGTCGTTCTTGGGCCTTTGCCGTATTGCCTCAGTTTGTAAATGTCCATGAGACAATATATCAACACTACTTGTCAGTTCACTCATGACTTCTAAGCCCAATGACTGTAATTCAGTACTGCATGGTTTGCCCGCGGAACAAATTTCACGGCTCCAGCGACTTGAAAACAGTGCAGTGTGTCTTGTCCTGAACGAAAGAAAGCCAGATCACATTACATCACGGCTGAAGTCACTGGCTGCCTGTGAAATGTTGTCATCAATACAAACTGGTCACTTTGGTCTTCCGTTTGTTTTGCTGGGTCTCTTCCAGAAGACCTGTCATCACACACTGTCTGCTCCTCATGACAGCCCCGACATGGCCCTTTGCGATCGGCTGGGCTATAAGCAGTATTACCTTACCATCTCTTCTTGAAGATTCCAAAGCAAAATCTAACATCTTTGGTGAGTGTTCTTGTATCTTGTAGCTATGTCGCCCCTAACTGTTTGAACTCACTGCCTCACACTTTACAAAATCTGTCCATCCTAATTGCTTTAAAAGCACATTCAAAAATCCTACATTTTCAGGCGAACATTTTACACAATACTGTTCCAAGTACGAGTGCACAGCAACTTCTAAAATAAGCTAGTTGTTACTTGTGAATGAGTGCAAAGGTGAATGGTTCATGAAAACGTAATGAATACTTCCTGAGTATTTTATGTGATTCCTGATTCTTATTTCAAGTTGGTATCATGGCGTGGACAAATGAAAATATCCAATGTCTACCTATAAAGGTCAGAAGAGGCTGCGATTCAGACGGGTAATGTACGGGTTTGCTTCTGCTTTTCAATGGGTTTATTTTGACGTGCACGTAAATTTCCCGCGGATTATGTTCTAATAAACGTACCTCAAGAAAGTGGCCCTGTCTGTCTGTCTGTCTGTCTGTCTCTCTCTGTCTCTGTCTCTGTCTCTGTCTCTTTCTCTGTTTACATGCGTGCGTACGTGTGTGTATCCTTGCGTTCATGTGCACATATATACGTGTGTACATGTGTCTATGTGTGCATGCGCACGCGCATGTGCACCTCCCTCTCTTTTTCTCTGTTGTTTCTCCTCAAGCTAGGACATGTGCGTGCATAGAGGACGAAGTAATACAACCCACACAGGAACCCTTCAAAACGGCTCTCCTGCAAAAAATGATAATGAAATTCTGGCAGATATGACAAGACTATAAAGAGCAAAGACGCCGCATCGTAGCCCAGGCAAAGCTAGATCACTGGAATAACTTTCTACAAGAAATCACAGCTCACACCATTTTCACTACAGTATGTAACGTACTTAAAGAAGAAGAAGACGAAGAGGAAGAAGAAGAAGAAGAAGAAAAGCAGTTCATATTCCCAGACCCGGGTATTAAGGTTCGGGAGAGAGACCCGGAACTATCAAAACCAGGGCGGAGGCCTTTGAAGAATTTTTCGGCCAAAGCGAGTCCCGTTTCAACTCACACCCTTTGCTGACCTGAATAGGGCATGATTTTATTTTTCCTTCAACATGACTTCCCCCTTCTATTCCTGAGCCCCCTCCCCACCCCCTCTCTCCCACCACCCTCGTATCCACCTTTCCTACCCCGTCGCCCCCCCCCCCCCACCCCCCACCCCCTCACTCCCTTGCTTCTTCTCCCAACCTCCCAGTTGCGCACCTTGCTCCTTATTTCACCCCAGCGACAGAAATTCTTCCTTCCCTTTTCTTTCTTTCTTTCTTTCTTTTTTTTTTTTATCTTTCTTTCTTTTTCTTTATCTTTCTTTCTTTTTTTTATCTTTCTTTCTTCCTCTGTTCCTTTTCTTTTCTTTCCTTTCTTTCTTTCTTTTCTTTCTTTCTTTTTTTCCTTCCTTGCTTTTCTTTTCTTTCTTTCTTTTTTCTTTCTGCTTTTTTTTTCTTTCTTTCTTTCTATTCCAAGTGCTGACTGACTGACGCCGA
>CM065714.1:124480351-124497851 GCA_033310375.1 Conus canariensis | reverse complement strand
GTCGGGGGGAAAGTGGAGTAGTGGAGGGGAGGGGGGTGGGGCGATGGACTCTCTCTCTCTCTCTCTCTCTCTCTCTCTCTCTCTCCTCTCCTCCTCTCTCTCTCTCTCTCTGTCTGCCTGTCTCTCCCTTCCTCCGTCTCTCTCTCTCTGTCTCTGTCTCTCTCTCTCTCTCTCTCTCTCTCTCTCTCTCTCTCTCTCTCTCTCTCTCTCTCTCCTGCATGAGTGTGCGTGTGTTTGAGCGCGCGCGCGCGCGTGTGTATATGTGTATGTGTTTGTGTGTGTGTGTGTGTGTGTGTGTGTGTGTGTGTGTGTGTGTGTGTGTGTGTGTGTGTTCGCGCGCGCGCGCGTGTGTGATTGTGTGTGCGTGAGAAAGAGAGAGAGAACATAATCTCTCTCTCTCTCTCTCTCTCTCTCTCTCTCTCTCTCTCTTCTCTCTCTCTCTCTCTCTCTCTCTCTCCCAATGCAATGTCTTCCAACGTAGCTCATTCCAGCTCCTCTTACATAATCACATCCAGGTTTGTCCCAGCATCGAAATCCCCATGACTGATCAATATCAAGCCGCCGTGAGTCAACCCTTTGGCGGAGACAATGCATTGCTAGCGAGTTGATTCGCTGGCGTTCCTCCTTGTTGTTTCATTCTTTTTTATTCTCTCTGTTTTATTTGTTTGCCTGTTCGTCTTTTTGTTTGTTTGTGTGTTTATTTGTTTGCTTTTACTTTGAGTCTGCCATGTTTCTTTTCATCCTTCTTTCTTCATTCTTTCAATCGAGCATATCGTGTGACCTTTCTGATGTTAATGATTATGATCATAAACACTTCAGATTTTACCCCCAAAAAAATCTACCAGAAGAAACCGGTTCAGTAATTTGTTCGCGAATTTTCAGAAACAGGTTAGACAAACTCAAAAACTTTACTCGAATCTTCTAATTGTCTTGATTTTGACAATGTTGAAGAGTTTCGAAGTGACCACTTTGACCAATGGTCGAGCTTGTTACATGACAGAAAACCACATGCTTTGACCCACCTAGGAATGGTCATCAGGAGCAAAATGACATAAAAGAGGGAAAGGGAGGGGGGAGGGGAGCCAGGGTTGGGGAAAGGGCAAATAACAACTAGTTCAGCAATCAGTTGCATAGACTATCAACTAACAAATGGTCACTGTCTTTGATGAAATACTCTTTGTTGTCAGTAATCTATTCCCTGACCGTCACCCCACCTTTTCTGATTTAAAAGGGATTCGATCAAGATCTGTCCTTTGAGGTTGGCTGGGCTTTGAGCAACATGACTTGAATTGATTCAGAGCTGTTTGACTGAAGTACGTGTTTTGTCTTGTAGTTTGTTTGTCTCTTTTGTTTGGCGGAACAGCAAATATTCTTTCAAGTTTGAATTACATTCTCAAAGTTAAAAACAACGTCCAAAAAGCCTGTGTGGCAATGGTCACTTTCACAAACGGCCCTGGGGATACCACAAGGCCACAGAGGTGAAACCTGCTGCTCCTCAGAGCTGTGGTCAGCGTGTCCACGCGCGCTCGCGCGTGCACACACACACACACACACACACACACACACACACACACACACACACACGCACGCACGCACGCACGCACACACACACACACACACACACACACACACACACACCACGCACGCACGCACACACACACACACACACACACACACACACACGTAACAACACACGCATACAGACACAGACACACACACACAGACACACACACACACACACACACACACACACACACACACACACACACACACAAGTGCATCAAATGATATCTGGCAGAACACTGAGCCATTGTTCACAGTGCTGGGCAACCATCGACCAAAAATATGCATTGAACAAAATGAATCGCAAAGGAAAACAACTACTGAAAAACAAGTCTGTTGTCACAATCAAACGTACAGTAAACAATGCATCAACAGTTACATGACGGATCCGTAAGATATTCTTGCACAAATAAAAAGAAGTAGTGGAAGAAGATGGAGTTTTGGAACTTCTTATTATCGATTTGTGGACAGCACGCCGACGCAAGATACGCCGTCAGCAATTTGAATGACGTGATAATTGCGTCATAGTTAATGAATGAGGAGATTGCCTCAGCGCCTTTGTCACAAAGACTCCAACCTCGCGCTATAATAAAAAAAAAAAAAAAGAAAACTAAAGACAACAACAAAACAACAACAGCAACAACAACACCGACAACCAACAACCGGGAAATTATCCGGATTCACAGACGCGTGTCCGAACCGTCTCCCTGAAGAGCCATTCGGCTTGTGGCCGGAAGAATTATCCAAAGAGGTAGGCCAGAGTGTGTGTGGGGAGGGGGAGTGGGAGGGAAGGGGCGGGGAGAAAAAGGTGGGAAGGCCGGGGGAGGGGGAGCGGGCGATAGGGGCGAGGGAAGGGAAAAGGGAGACAGAAAATTAGAGAGAGTAAGTAAGCTGCGATTAACTTCCTGTGAGAATGCGGTGACTACTACACAGGCAGACGTTCTGGAATGTACAAATTGTTCCCTGCCTATGCTCAAAAAAGACCCCCCCCCCCCCCCCCGCACTTCCTTAACCTCACTCCACTCCCTTCCCCTTCTCATACCTCCTCCTCCTCCCTATTCCACTTCCACACCAGAGCATTTTAATCAGTTGATAGTAGTCTTTTGTGGTAATGTGTCTCATTGTTTGAATTGGGGAGAGGCGTTATTTTAGTACAAAACTGGAGCAGACGTGGGTTATACTTCGGCCAGTCATTTAAGAACAGTCGGAAAGCGCTCCCCTAGACATAATTTGGGCCACTCGCCGTAGAACCGTCCGGAAATATTCCTCAATAACAAATGGGGGAGGGTAGATTGGGTAGGGTATCTAGAAAGTCCGGAAATACTCCCCAAAACTAATTACAGGAAGTTGTAATGGAGGAGTCCGGAGGCACCCCTGATGGACTGGTGATTGCGGGGAGTTGCTATAAGGGAACACAGGCCTGAAGTACTCTCCGAAGGTACTCCCGAATAACTGATTATTGGGGGGAGGGGGGTGAAGGGGGGAGGATGGGGGTTGCTTATATGGGACACTAGGGAACACAGTCCGAAAATACTCATCGAAGGTACTCCCGAAGAACTGATTATGGGGAGACTTACTATTAGGGAAATGCTCTTCAAAGGTACTCCCGAAGAACTGACTATGGGGAGACTTACTGTTAAGGAAATGCTCTCCAAGGTACCCCGAAGAACTGATTTGGGGAGAGTTACTTTTAGGGAAATGCTCTCCAAAGGTACTCCCGAAGAACTGATTATGGGGAGACTTACTATTTGGTAAATGTCTCCAAATGTACTCCCGAAGAACTGATTATGGGGAGACTTAGTATTAGGTAAATGCTCTCCAAAGGTACTCCCGAAGAACTGATTATGGGGAGACTTACTATTAGGGAAATGCTCTCCAAAGGTACTCCCGAAGAACTGATTATGGGGAGACTTACTATTTGGGAAATGCTCTCCAAATGTACTCCCGAAGAACTGATTATAGGGAGACTTATATTAGGGAAATGCTCTCCAAAGGTACTCCCGAAGAACTGATTATGGGGAGACTTACTATTTGGGAAATGCTCTCCAAATGTACTCCGAAGAACTGATTATAGGGAGATTATATGGAATGCTTCCAAGATAGGGGGACTTATATTAGGAAAATGCTCTCCAAAGGTACTCCCGAAGAACTGATTATGGGGAGAGTTGCGCAGGGACGTAAATAGTCTCCCCAAACTGATTACAGGGAGAGGATTTGTTATGAAACAGTTCGGGAACATTCCAAGGGCTAATCTGGGGGAGGGAGCGTTATGGAACTGTCTTCAAACAAGCTTGATTATTGGAAGAGTTGCAATGGAAACCCTCTGACAAGACTTCCCATGAGCTGATGGGGAAGGAGGATTTTGTGGGGCAGGCCAGAAATACTCCCCAGGAGGTGGGGAATGGGAAAGGAGGGGGGGGGGTGGAACAGTCTGGACATTTCCAAGTGTTTGTGGAAGGAAGGGTGAAAGAGTATAGATCAGTCCGGAAATACTCCCCGGGACCTGAGTTGGGGGGTGGGGTGGGGGGGGGGGGGGGGAAGGAGTGCAGCGATTCGGAAATCAGATCTCCCACTTGGTAGTGGTACCAAGCAGTAACCTGACCCTCAGAATCGAATTTTCAAGGGTTACCAGACTTCCATTTGTCGTTTATAAGGGGTCTGACTCTCGAGTTGTTTCACTGTTCTTTGAAATATGTATTGCGTATTGTAGATAGGGAAACGGTTGTTACATATATATAAATCAATATATTTGGAATTGTACTGTTGTATTATCTGACTTTGTCCTCTATTAAAACATTTTCGGTAAGAGCCTTTTCTTTCTGAACTTCGTGGCTTGTGTCTCATTCTGTGTGTGTGTGGGTGGTGTGGGGAGGGGGGGGGGGGTGCGTGTGTGTGTGTGTGTGTGTGTGTGTGTGTGTGTGTGTGTGTGTGTGTGTGTGTGTGTGTGTGTGTGTGTGAAACAATTATGTTTCCGTACAACAACAATTTTCCGTAATATTACGTACACCTTGTGTATTAAATGACCATCTGCTCGACTGTGTTGGTGCCTTAGAATTTCAAAATCTATCCAGTACTCTGTGCCAGAAGATATTTTAAGATGTGCGTGAAAAAAGTGCATACGTTGTAGAGAATCTGTGATTTTATCACCGATACAAAACAATATATGGTCTACTCCACGTTTAAATGCAACGATTTGTTTTAAACGAGCAGACAGTCATTTAATACAAAAGTTGTACGTTATATTTTTTCTGCCCTACAAACTGAAAGGAAAATCGAAAAAAAAGAAATGCATCCAGAATCAAAGTAAGAAAGAAAGATCATGCATCAATGCACTCAGTATGCAGGCCTTTCTTCTCTGCAATTAGAAACGAAAGGGAACTAAAAGAGAAAAAAAAAACAGCTCAAGAGACAGTTTATTCAAAATTGACATTGCAGCTTTTTTCTTTCCCATTAAATTCTGGATTGGGTTTGAAAAAGAAAATACATAGTCGCCATTGTTTAAACCTGATATGTCAAGAAACATGAAATAATGTACTCACAGAATCATTAGTCGTCAGGCTGCTACAGATTTGAAAACGTTGCTCAAAGTGTCAGAGCCGATGCAATACCAAGTACAAATGAAGTGGCCTTCAACTGTCGTTCACGAGGCAAAGCATCTTATAACCAGCTTCGTTCTCTCCACCATATGGACCACCGACATGGCAACACAGACTGGTTGGCATGCAGAAACTGGTGTCGAGAATAGAACAGTTCCAGCATTCTCACGATGTTTAATGGTAGAGACTAACTTTGCGTCTCTCTCTCTCTTCTCTCTCTCTCTCTCTCTCTCTCTCTCTCTCTCTCTCTCTCTCTCTCATTAACATGCACGTACACATCGTACAATGAAACGGAGCCTTTTCATTTCGGGTCTACGAAATCCCTCGCTGATAAAGAGAACACTAACCAGGCGATCAGAGCGATTACTCCAGTCAGGATAAATGGGGAAATTAACGCCCCTCGCCTAAGCCTCCTGTCAGCCTTGTCAATATCACTAGCCCTGTCAATCCAACGCTCCGGTACACCGCCTCCCCCCGCAACCACCATTGTCGACCGTGCCAGCAATCACTGCAGGTACGTTACAGATTGCAGGTTGAACCTGGTGCAGGTATATAACCCTAAACATCTGTCAGTCTCAGCACCATCTGACATTTGACGCAACGACAAAACAGAGTCGTGTGGAATAGCCATCAATCAGCGCCGAGTCATCTGTCACAGTAAACAACGAGCTATTGAACTGGGTGTGTTTTTCAAGTCTGACCCTACCCTACCCTCCCCCCCCCCCCCCCCCCCACCGTCCTTGTCTCCTTCCTCATCATCCCTCCTCCCCGCCATCCCCACGCCCAGCCACTTTCCATCCCACCTCCACCCTCACCAGTTTGGAACCCATATATCTGGCCTGTGAAGATGATTGTCGTTGCGCTGAAATTGAGTGGATGTGAGATTTGAATTCCTAGGGAGGAAAGAAAACACAGACTGCTTCCTTCTCTCATGTGTGTGTGTGTGTGTGTGTGTGTGTGCGGCGGCGCGCGCGCGCGCGCGTGCGTGCGTGCGTGCGTGTGTGTGTGTGTGTTGTGTGTGTGTGTGTTGTGCAGTGCGTGCGTGTGTGTGTGTGGCTATGGGGTGTGATGGTAAACTATACGCTTCAACATCATAACCGCAGTTCATAATATGCATAACTATAATTTAGAAACGATCATACACACACCCCCTCCCCTCCCCCCCCCCCCCCCCCCCCCCCCCCCCCCCCCAAAAAAAAAAAAAATGTCAAACTGCTATTCCGTAGTCACAGAAACAAACATGCAAGCGCAAAACCAGGTAAACACATGTGAAAGCAAACACATGCAAAGGAAATGTAAACAGTTCCATATGGCAGCAACCGCAAACAATCGCAGCAGTAAACCTTTGGGGTGTTACGCAAGGTATCTTCGCTGACTGGGTTACAAAATCAAATTGTTGACGGTACCATGTCAAGGTTGTGACTCAGTAATGCATGATGTTCTGTTTGTTTGTTTGTCTGTTGGTTTTCATCACTAGCTCTGAAAGTGGCCGATTGTTCACCATGGTTTAACGTGTGATAGTAGGGTGGTAAGGTCAAATCCCGCCTCAAACAGTGGACTGTCACCTGTAGCGGCGCAGAACGTCCGTTGAGCTGAGCGTTGATGTAGTACTAGTGATACCGTCGACCCCCCCCCCCCTCTCCGTCCCCATCTTCGCCTCCTACCTCCTCTCCCTCCCCCTCTCCTTCTGCTCACCCCCTATGCCCCCCATACCCCTTTCCTGTGAGGCCTTTCGCGCTGAAGATATTTCAACCGTGTGTCGTCCTGGAAAACCTTTGCAAGACATTTCCCCTTTCTGACACCCTCTCTGACTCTTGTTTGTGTGTGTGTGTGTGTGTGTGTGTGTGTGTGTTGTGTGTGTGTGTGTGCGCACGCGCGCGGCCGCGTGCGTTCGTGTGTGTGTGTGTGTGGTGTGTGTCTGTCTGTCTGTCTGTCTGTCTGTGTGAGTGCGCGCGCACGTGCGTGCGTGCGTGTGTGTGTGTGCGCGCACGTGTGTGTGTGTATGTGCTGTTGTTGTTTCTTTTATTCTTTACTGTCTCAACTTTCTTTTAATGGCTTCATTGCCAATTCACATGTATTTGTTGTTGAACGATTTTCACCTTTTTCTTTTCTACTAAAACGTATACCTGTGCCTATGCAGTTTGATCTTGCGACTAAGCAGTGAAATTGTAGCTATTAAAACACACACTGTTGTCCAGTTCACAGTATCCTGGCCAACAGGACCGTGTGCATGTGCGTGTGTGTGTGTGTGTGTGTGTGTGTGTGTGTGTGTGTGTGTGTGTGTGTGTGTTTGTGTGTTTGTGTGGTGTTATTGTTGATGTTGTCGAAGACGATAATACGCGGGTATGGTTATCATTAACATTTGCATGATTTTTGTCATCTACAAGCAAACAATAAAGCAGAATGATTGACGCTGTCAGTTCTATTTTGTATGTGACCTGCACCCATGAGGTAGTCATTCCACCAGCTTCTAGTGATTTGTTTGCTTGTTTGTCGTCGTGAGCAAGATTGTGCACATACTACAGCACAGATTGCATCAAAACTGGGCCACTAACGAATCTGTCAAATATTGGTGCGGATTTTCTTAAACATGATGAAAAAGAGCTCTTTTGTCTCCAAAATAGACCTGTTCTCGAAAAAGAAAATCAGGGAAAGAGAACCATTTTCTCTCCATTGTAAATAGAATTCCCTTTTCTCAGATGATGGGTCAAACACATAGATCCAGGGAGACAAATATTTTAGTTTGAAGCGCTCGACAGAATAAAGATGGGGATATTGACTATCTTCGTTAAAGAGACATTGAATTGTTACGCTGACCGTGAGGGCCAAATTGATTTGGACCTACCTCCAGCAGCATCTGTTCCATGAAAACAGCGGAGTCACTGTCACTGAACGCGAGCGCAAACACAGATCACTTCCCCTGTACATTTCCGAACATCGCATATCTTTGAACATTTCTCAGAAATTAAATATGGATCTCAACAGGAGAGAAAAAAAATCATGTTTATGAGGTGCATTGATATTTACGATCTTGTCAGATTCTGTGTGTATCCGGGTTACGGATCCGGATTCAATCAGCAAATGTGTTCGACATTGCCAGAGGTCTGCATTTTCCTGCGTGCCTTTCCAGTTGATCAGAATGTCTGTCAGTATCAAGTTGACATGAGCAGACATTAAATCAAACTGCTGTATGTTTTGTGAACAGACATGAGCGTGTGCGTGTGTGTGTGTGTGTGTGTGTGTGTGTGTGTGTGTGTGTGTGTGTGTGTGTGCGTGCGTGCGTGCGTGCGTGCGTGCGTGTGTGTGTGTGTGTGTGTCTGTCTGTCTGTCTCTCTCTCTCTCTCTCTCTCTCTCTCTCTCTCGCTCTCGTGTGCGTGTGTGTGTGTGTGTGTGTGTGTGTGTGTGTGTGTGTGTGTGTCGGTCGGTCTGTTTGTCTGTCTGTCTGTCTGTCTGTCTTCTCTCTCTCTCTATCTCTCTCTGTCTTTCTCTCTCTCTGTAAGCGCACGCGCGCGCGCGTGCGCATGTGTGTGTGTGTGTGTGTGTGTGTGTGTGTGTGTGTGTAAACAGAGCTGAGGGACGGGAGAGGAGGGGGGGGGGGGGAGAGAGAGAGACTGGACGCGGATGTAAAAGCGCGGGAGGGGGACGGGGGTGGGGGGTGGGGGTGTCATGACAGACTCTGCTCTATTCGTCAGTGTGCTGACAGCCCTGTAGGCGCTGCCTCGCTGAGCAGTAAGCGATCACGGACACAGGGACCCCACATGTCCTCTCTCTGGCTCAGTGGTGTTCACCCCATGGAGCAGACAACTGCTCAGTGACCCGTCACCCCACCCCTTCCTGCAGGCTCTGTTGTCTGATCACTCACAGGCAAACACATTTTTCACCGAGTGTAGGTGTAGGCCCAACTGCCAGTAGAGCAAGACATCCGCAAAAGAAGATGGCGGTGGATAGGACACACGCTCCGAAAGCCCCCGGACAACACCACCAGAAAAGCCCTGACCTAGAATCCCCTACAAGGCAAAAGGAAGCGAGGAAGACCAAGAAACACCTGGAGACGGGACCTGGAATCGGACACCAGGCAGATGGGTTACAGCTGGGGCGAATTAGAAAAGATTGCCCAGGCCCGTGGTCGTTGGTGGGCAGTTGTTGATGGCCTATGCTCTGGCAAGAGCAATGGGCTTAAGTAAATAAATAAGTAAGTAGGTGTAGGAGCTGATGTATATATACAACAGCTGGCGCAAGCATTTTCACTGCGGGTTTCATTTTCCACCTGCTGTGTAATATTTCTTTACAGAAATAGCTTCCTATTGAATGTGCTTGATATATGCATCGTGATAACATTGCTTGTAGACTGGATTTCTCCAGAAATTGGCTGGGCTCAGTATTGAGTCTCGGGATTTTAAGTTGCGTGCAGCTTTGATTCCTTCAGCTTTGATATAGTCTTTGTGGTCGGCTGGGCAACAAAGCACAATGACTTGACTAGGCTGGGCCAGACAGCACGATTCTCCGGGGCAGTAAACCAACAGGAGGGACTCAGATGTTTGCCTGAAACCAACTTTCTTAAAGCGTATACCTTTTCCCTCTCAGCTGACAACACATAAAGATATACGACCGTTGGCAGACCATATGCCGTCTTTACAAATGTTAATTCGACTCTCTCTCTCTCTCTCTCTCTCTCTCTCTCTCTCTCTCTCTCTCTCTCTCTCTCTCTCTCTCTCTCTCTCGATACTCAGAATGTTCAATGTATGTGTTAATGTTCACTGATGTTCAGTATACTCATTGATGTTCAGTGTATTTGCATCCGTTTATATTTTCCCTGTTTTATGTCCACTGATGTTCATTACACACACACACACACACACACACACACACACACACACACACACACACACACACACACACACACAGAGAGAGAGAGAGAGAGAGAGAGAGAGAGAGAGATATAATTTGCTGAATTGTATTCAGATTTTATTGATATCCGGTATTTTCGAATTTATTGACGTCTGGCATATTCACTGACGTTTAGTCTGTTTTGTCTTCTTTTTATGTACAGTTCGTTCATTAGTGCTCAGTAATCTTATCGATGTTCAGAGAGTTGATATTGAGCTTATGGGTTTTCGTTCACTTTCTTCTTTGATATTCAGCATATTTGTTAGAGTCCAGTTTTTCCCTTATTTACTGGTGTTCAGCATGTTCATTACAGTCGGTGTATTGTTGGTGTGCATATGTTCGTTGGCGAGCATTCTGTACATTCATTGGTGTTCAGTGTGTTTACTGGTGTTTGATACGTTTATTGGTATTCAGTGTGTTCATCGGAGTTCAGTGCATTTATTGATTTTCAATATATTTATTAATGTCCAGCGTGTTCGTTTTTTTTTTTTTTTGTTTGTTTTGTTTGTTTTTTTGTTTTTTTTGTAAACCCACTTTTTTCAGACCCATTTAATTCCTTAAACATTCTGTCAAATATTTTTACGTTCGGATATATTTTAAAATCGTATAAACATTTCAAACAGGTTATTTTTACAATTTAAACAAACCAGCTTTTCAGGCATAGATGTTAAAAAAAAAAAATCTAAATGAAAGATGTCAAGAAACAATATCAATGCCTTGTATAGCAAGGGTCCTAATTTTGCTATAATGGAGGATTTTAGTCTTTAAACTGTATATCTAAAACTTGGCTCCTTTCCGTGAATATTATCCTAGTTAAAAGTGCGTTTGGAAATCTGAGCAACCCATACCTGCGATTTTGAATGTGTGTGTGGTGTGTGGTGTGTGTGTGTGTGTGTGTGTGTGTGTGTGTGTGGTGTGTGTGTGTGTTGTGACGCAGTGAGGTGTGTGTGTGTGTGTGTGTGTGTGTGGGGTGTGTGTGAGTGTGTGTGTGTGTGTGTGTGTGGTGTGTGTGTGTGTGTGTGGTGTGTGTGTGTGTGTGTGTGGCGCACGCGTGTGCATGCGTCTGCTTCCGTTTCGGTGTAACGACATTTCCATTTTGTTCAGCAGATGCGAAACAACTCTATAGCACACATCCTAAACGACACAGACAGAGTTCTTTCCCTTGCACTGACCAGATCGTATGCTCTTGTCGCATCACTGGACCTTGTCGCAGTGACACCGGGTAAATCATACGGTGGTAGCAGACGTTTGGAAAGTTGCAGAAGTCACACTTACCCACCAACATAAAAGAACAGCCTTTTGCACATACACAGATGAGTCTGCAAACTTTCTGAAGTTTGGGAACGGCAGGAACAAATTGTTAGTCTGTCATCCATGTGAGGTGAACTGTAGATCCTTCATTCAGGTCTTCGTGTTCAGTTCCTTGAACGATTAGCCAAATACAAGAGGGGAATCTTTTTTTTTTTTTTAAGAAAAAAAAATGATTGATATGCACAACAGAATCATTGTCTAGACTCGTTGAACGAAAAGAAATCGGATGTAAGACTTCGATGCTTAAAAGATGATTCTATTATTTTACGTTCGACCTAAATTTGTGATAGTGTGCGCCCTCTCTCTCTCCCTCTCTCTCTCTCTCTCTCTCTCTCTCTCTCTCTCTCTCGAGAGAGAGAGAGAGAGAGAGAGAGAGAGAGAGAGAGAGAGAGCAGACGGAGAGAGAGAAGAAGACAGACAGACAGACAGACAGACAGACAGACAGACAGACAGACAGACAGAGAGAGAGGAGAGAGAGAGAGAGAGAGAAAGAGAGAGACAGACAGACAGACAGACAGACAGAGAGACAGACAGACAGACAGACAGACAGACAGACAGAGAGTTAAACAAATAAAAGGGAATCTCAACGAATCAACAACAAGATTTAGCAAAGTACACCGCAGTCCATGATGAACTCATACGACACCTGGGATAATGAGAAGTACGATTCGTGAAGTGGGTTAGAGGTAGGTGGGTTGACCGAGTTAGATCATCAATGCAACCAGGCTAAACTACATCCACCAGAAGGAGGGGGTTATGTTTCCGTGTGTCGGTTTGTCCGTCTGTTAGCAAGATTACAACAACAAAAAAGTATGGAACCGATTCTAGAAAAAAGTTTGGTGTAAAGGTGCAATGTGGTTCAGCCATGGATTCATTTGATTCTGTTGCAGATCCGGATCGAAGGGCAGATCCAACGTTTGTTTTGTTTTGGTTTGGTTTGGTTTGGTTTGGTTTGGTTTGGTTCGTTCACGTCTTTTCTCATTAAGGAATATAGGGCATTTTTCGACATTTTCGTAAATTTCTCAACAAATAATTCATCGATGTCAACGAGGGGGTGGGGGGGGGGGGGGGTATGGAAGTGTGGGGAATCATGCTTATTCGATGCATTGCCAGTTACAAGTCTGTAAGATCTAGTGCGGATCTGAATTACCATCCAGCATCAAGCAAAATAACTACGTCACAGAATGGCGGGGAGAGGGGGAGGGGGAGGATGGGTGGGGAGGAGGGGGAGTGGGGATCGTTATTCAATCACTGCACGGTAACGAATTAAGCTGGAAACTTACAACTACAAACAAAGTGTAGCGGGGACAACGAGAATTCAGTTGTTGTTTTTTTTTAAGTGTTAATCAAATCTGTGATAGTTCTGGAAATGCATCAAAGCGAAGGATTCTGGTAAGCATCTGCGACAGCGCAAACTGGAACAACCGCGCAAAATGTAACAATTGTTACAATTTGCGCGGGCTGCCCGCGCAAAATATAGCAATTTTCATGTTGTTACATTTTGCGCGGGCAATTGTTACATTTTGCGCGGTTGTTACAATTTACGCTGTCACAAGCATCCACACATATGGAGGAAGATGTAACGCTGCTCGACGTTACTAAGGTGTGTCGTTAACATAACAACAATGTTTAGAAAGGGAGTGGGTTAGTTACTGCCAAGGACATTGACAAACAAAGCACAGGACAAGACACAGGTGTCTTGTCCTGTGCTTTGTTTGTCAATGTCCTTGGCGGTAACTAAAAGGACATTGACAAACAAAGCACAGGACAAGACACCTGTGTCTTGTCCTGTGCTTTGTTTGTCAATGTCCTTGGCGGTAACTAACCCCATCTCTTTCTAAATTTTGCTGCATTCTCGCCCTAAGTCACTCCATTTTGAAACATGACAACAACGGTCGAGATATGCAGTGTCCCGAGCACCCACCTATAGTTGACCATTCATCCACTAACGTGTAAACTGATCATGTCGCTGTCGGAGAAAGCTTCCACAAATGAAGACGTGCGTTCTGCGGTTGCTCGGCAGCTGGTGAACATCGTGAAACATTCGTGACATTGCTGAAATGAAGTGTCGCACGCCGTTCTCGGAGCCAAGACTGTAAAACAAAAATCCTCTTCTCGGTTCAAGTCACGACAGCTGTCGTCAAGTGTCACGAGTTCTGTGGCTAGCTGGCGTGATGGTGAAGTGGTCAAGAGTTTACGCCTTGCTGGATGGGAGGTCCTGGGTTCGCGTCCTGAGATGCATTTAGTTGCTGGAATGTTTCGTCCCCGGCCGTCTTTTTCCCAGAGTTAAGCAGGCTGAAACAGAAAGACTGGAAACTCGCAGTCGACCTTCATCTACATCATGGATTCGTTCGTTTGTTTGTTTGTTTGTTTGTTTGTTTGTTTGTTTGTTTGTTTTTAGAGTGCGATGTGGAGTAAGCGTAAGAGGATTTTTTTCTTTCTTCTTTCCTTCCTTCCTTCCTTTCTTTTCTTCTTTCTTTCTTTGTTTTTAGAGTGCGATGTGAAGTAAGCGTAAGAGGAATTTTTTTTCTTCCTTCCTTCCTTCCTTCCTTTCTTCTGTCCTTTCTTTTCTTCTTTCTTTCATTCTTTCTTTCTATTTTTTTTTTAGCAAGGAGTAAAATGTCCAAATAAGGAGACAATAGTGTATGTGAAGAGACCTACACATATGTTCAGGCAGAGACTGAGAGAGACATTGTCATGAAGGAATGGTAGAAGAGGACGATACACTAGGCGAAGTAGGTATGAACTTATTCATGAGTTGAATACAAAACAACCAAACAAACAAACTCAGCACTGCAGTTCTATCTATCTGTCTACATATCTAGCCAGCTATCATCTTTCTATTTATCTGTCTCTCTGTCTCTGTCTGTCTGTCTGTCTCTTTCTCTCTCTCTCTCTCTCTCTCTCTCTCTCTCTCTTTCTCTCTCTCTCTCTCTCCCCCCCTCCCTCCCCCCCTCTCTCTCTCTCCCCCCCTCCCTCCCCCCCCCTCTCTCTCTCTCTCTCTCTCTCTCTCTCTGTCTCTCTCTGTCTCTCTCCATACGTCAGTTTATTGATCTATCTATGTAACCATGTATCTTTCTATCTGTCTGTCTGTTTAACTATCTTCGTTTCAACAAATCTTAAATAAATGTTAGCGAACCGCCAGAGAACGTGGACAAACGAGTCACAAGACGAAACACAACTAGTTTCGACCTCTTAGGTCTTCATCAGGTGAGACATTAACGAATAAAACAATGAAAATTCACTTAGCTTTGATCGCTTCAGATCACTTGGTAGGGTTCAGCGCAAGGAAGAAGGCGTTGAATGAGAACGAGGCTGTTGGAAGGGAAATAGTGAGCGAGTCAAAGTCGTAATGAAGATAATAATATTACTGATAGGAATACTAATAATGGTCAAAATACTGAGAAAAAAAAAAAAAAAGGGACAAGATTACTACCAATCTGTGTCAATAAGTATGGGTATGGGAGAAAGGAGAGTGGGTTAGAGGATTCTTAAACAGCAGGGTTGCCGTGGCAACAGTCCCAGAGGCGAAGGCGATGGTGATGTCAATGCCAGTGGTAGTATCAATACTAGCAATAGTATTACTGAATGATACTGCTAACAACGATAGTGAAGGTTAAGGTAATGAAAGCATGATACAGAAATATATTTAGAAAATACAATTTTTATAATAATCAAATAAATAAATAAATGAAACATTAAAAATAATAATAAATTAAAAAATCAGTAAATAATAATAATTAAAAAAAAATAATAAAAAAAAATAATAAAAAAAAAAAATAATAATAATAATGATAATAAATGCATAAATAAGATAGCTATAAGTTGTGTGAGGTGAATAGTGGGAGATAAGGTAGTATGTGTGTGTGTGGTGGGAGGATATTATGGGCTGAGATAGAAGTGGTGGGTTGGTACATGTTACTTTAAGGTGTAGATGCTATGAGGGTGGAGGGAAGAAGGGGATGGGTTTACGTACTAACTGGGGGAGGGGGAGAGGCAACATATTCACACCTATACACAATCTCTCTCTCTCTCTCTCCCCCCCCCCCCCCCCCTTTCACGACCAACGATAAAGGAGCCAGCATTCTATTTATTATGTGTGTGTGTATGTGTGAGTGTGAGTGTGTGTGTGTGTGTGTGTGTGTGTGTGTGTGTGTGTGTGTGTGTGTGTGTGTGTGTGTTCCCTTTGTAATATCAGCCTTATTCATTGGTTACCCCCACCTCCACCCCCAGCAACCGCCATATCCACCAACACCCCTACACACATCATTACTAGGGCAGGGGGAGGGGGGAGTAAGTCGATTGATGTAGCAAATGGAGAGACTCAGAGAGTGTAGGAAAAGGGAAGATGATGATAGCTGCAACCTATGTCTGAGGTAAACAGAGGGAGGTAGGGTGGTATGGATGTGTGTAGGTGGGGGATATTTCAGGCTGGAGCTGCAGAGATGGAATGGTACATACTACTTTTGGACGTTGATGCCATGAGGGTGGACGGTGCCCAGTTTGGCAATGAGATGAGATTCCTGCATAAGGCGTTCCAAGCTGTCACTCTTAGATTGCCAAAGTGCCAAGACTTTGACATGGTTGATGTTGTGTTGGGCATGGTTGAAGTGTAGAGCGACTGGTTTGGGCCGATGGTGGCGGATGTCGGCCAGGTGTTCAGAGATGCGCGTCTCAAGTGTGCGAGATGTCTCACCTACATAGATCTTACCGCACAGCTGACAGTGGATGGCATACACAATGTTGTGGCTCTGGCAGGAGAAAGTGCGTTTAATAGTGAAAGAGCCTGTGGGGCCATGTAAGATGGTGTCTGGTTTGGTGAGAGAGCAGATTTTGCAGTTGGGTTTTGAGCAGGGGAAAGTACCTGGTGGCTTAGGTGTTGAGATTTTGTTCAGCTTAGAGCGCACCAGTAGTTTTTTCTCACCAACGACCTACTGGTGCGCTCTAAGCTGAACAAAATCTCAACACCTAAGCCACCAGGTACTTTCCCCTGCTCAAAACCCAACTGCAAAATCTGCTCTCTCACCAAACCAGACACCATCCTACATGGCCCCACAGGCTCTTTCACTATTAAACGCACTTTCTCCTGCCAGAGCCACAACATTGTGTATGCCATCCACTGTCAGCTGTGCGGTAAGATCTATGTAGGTGAGACATCTCGCA
The DNA here is from genome assembly GCA_033310375.1 of Conus canariensis. NCBI lineage: Eukaryota > Metazoa > Mollusca > Gastropoda > Neogastropoda > Conidae > Conus > Conus canariensis. The sequence goes on along the minus strand of CM065714.1, from coordinate 124,481,331 downwards.
CACTTGAGACGCGCATCTCTGAACACCTGGCCGACATCCGCCACCATCGGCCCAAACCAGTCGCTCTACACTTCAACCATGCCCAACACAACATCAACCATGTCAAAGTCTTGGCACTTTGGCAATCTAAGAGTGACAGCTTGGAACGCCTTATGCAGGAATCTCATCTCATTGCCAAACTGGGCACCGTCCACCCTCATGGCATCAACGTCCAAAAGTAGTATGTACCATTCCATCTCTGCAGCTCCAGCCTGAAATATCCCCCACCTACACACACCCATACCACCCTACCTCCCTCTGTTTACCTCAGACATAGGTTGCAGCTATCATCATCTTCCCTTTTCCTACACTCTCTGAGTCTCTCCATTTGCTACATCAATCGACTTACTCCCCCCTCCCCCTGCCCTAGTAATGATGTGTGTAGGGGTGTTGGTGGATATGGCGGTTGCTGGGGGTGGAGGTGGGGGTAACCAATGAATAAGGCTGATATTACAAATGGAACACACACACACACACACACACACACACACACACACACACACACACACACACACACACACACACACACTCACACATACACACACACATAATAAATAGAATGCTGGCTCCTTTATCGTTGGTCGTGAAAGGGGGGGGGAGAGAGAGAGAGAGAGAGAGAGAGAGAGAGAGAGAGAGAGAGAGAGATTGTGTATAGGTGTGAATATGTTGCCCCTCCCCCTCCCCCAGTTAGTACGTAAACCCATCCCCTTCTTCCCTCCACCCTCATAGCATCTACACCTTAAAGTAACATGTACCAACCCACCACTTCTATCTCAGCCCATAATATCCTCCTACCACACACACACATACTACCTTATCTCCCACTATTCACCTCACACAACTTATAGCTATCTTATTTATGCATTTATTATCATTATTATTATTATTATTATTATTATTATTTTATTATTTTTTTTTATCATTTTTTTTTTAATTATTAT
>CM065714.1:124455351-124465351 GCA_033310375.1 Conus canariensis | reverse complement strand
TTGTTCATATGGAAGATAACATGGAATTCTATACGATGTTAAAAGGCCTGAATTCGAATCAAGACTGAAATACTGGGGCAGCCAAACGCAGGGACAAACAAATAACAAAACATAACGCTTTTCGACCTATGGGTATCCTCCTTCAGACGGGACAAGCAACATTGAAAACAATGAAAACAAAGGACGAACAGAACGTCACTTCTCTCTTCGGTCATGTGCAAAACTACGAAAATGGAACTGAAGTTGAAGGGAAGACAATACAGTTTTACAATAATAGTAATGGTAATAAGAATAACATATAAGAATAAAGGCAATGATACTAGCCATATTTAAAATCGTAATTGCAATAATGATATACTATTAACAATGATAATAATGTAGTAATAGAAAGTAGACTGTTTAACACGTCGTCTTTGTTTTTCGTCCCAGTCTCTGTCATCATGGGGGGGAGGGGGGAAATGGAGAAAACTGGGAACATGAAATTAAGAAAATATGTACAGATATGAAAACTCTTCACTAGCTGCATAAGGGAACCATCGCAATCCCTTTGAAGGCACATATATTTGTATTTGCCTGCTCCGAGGACCTTTCGTCCGCTGGATCGGAACTCATCAGGGAGACACGGCCTGGCTGTGTCTGCGCACCCGGCGTCAAATAGAGACACACCACAGTCCATCGTGGACTGTGCTAAATTGCTCAAAAAAGGATTGCGGTGGATCCCTTATGCAGGGTAGTGAAAAGTTTTATATCTGTAATATATTTTCTAATTTCATGTTCCCATTTTCTCCATCTCCCCCCCCCCCCCACCCCCCCCCCCCCCCCCCCCCCCCCCCCCCCCCCCCCCCCCCCCCCCCCCTCCCCCCCCCCCCCCCCCCCCCCCCCCCCCCCCCCCCCCTTCCCCCCCCCCCCCCCCCCCCCCCCCCCCCCCCCCCCCCCCCCCCCCCCCCCCCCCCCCCCCCCCCCCCCCCCCCCCCCCCCCCCCCCCCCCCCCCCCCCCCCCCCCCCCTCCCCCCTTCCCCACCCCAAACCCCACCCCCCCCCCTCCCCCCCCCCCCCCCCCCCCCCCCCCCCCCCCCCCTCTTAAATCCAAATTTTGCTAAGTCTACTATGAAGACAGTTGGTTGTTGGCCTGCGCTTGTTTTTCCCCCCTATTAGATTGTTCGTCTTTGTATTTGTCTGACTTTATTCAAGTTTAAAAGGCTGTGCCTGTCTTGAATAAAAGTTACTCTGTGTTAGGTTTTCTTATGGGACAAAAGTTTACCCCCACTATGTTTTACTGTTTTAAAAGAAGATGTTTGAGTGACGGGAAGAAGCTTCTACATTATTTGTTGCGCTTCTTTCCATCAATAGGTTGTCTTCTCTTACCTATGGCACACACACACACACACACACACGCGCGCGCGCGCGCGCGCGCACAGGCCTACGTTGTCGGCCTCCTTGATTCGTCGAATTCTGTTCACTTTCCTACGATCGGCAAAAAAGAGGCGGCAGAATAGACATGTTGATTTTACATGATAAAACAGGTCAAATGTTTGCTCACGCGCTATCGAAATTTGTTCAAGGAAAAAACAAACCTTCCCTTCCCCTTCCTCCCCCCCCCCCCCCCCCCCCCCCCCCCCCCCCCCCCCCCCCCCCCCAAAAAACCCCGCCCCCCCCCTCCCGCCCCCCCCCCCCCCCCCTCCCCCCACTTCCCCAACCCCCGACCCTTTCATTTCCCACCTCCCCTCCCCATCCAACCCGTCTACAACTACACTGACCACTAAAAAAACCCCAAGAAGATGGTCCGTGTTCGTTCAGGCTGAGCAAAAGGACTGCACGTGCAATCCGTCTGACATGTAGCACGTGTTTCTCACAAGGTCCCAGCCTCGCACTGACACGGCTTGATACGTGAGCAGTGGTAGGCCTGAAAGCTACGTCAGCTGTCCAGTTCGGTTTTGGTTTTAATCAAGTGGGTACAGCAAAATACTGTGAACTAATGCCAGCTCTGCTCCGGTTGACATTCTGTGACAAACCTTTGTGGGAAGCCAGCTAGACAAGAACAAAACGTGGACAGTGATAGTTGTGACTGATGCAAGTGGTGTGAACTCTGAAATCATCGTGTGCGTCGCCTCTGCCCTCCTTTCTGCAGCTGGGGCACCGGGCGAGTGGCAAGGGAAAGCGGGAGTGACCAAACATTTTGGACGAGACTGAGCAGTGTTACATATGCAAGAAAATCTGGGACCCAGTGTTTCAAGCCAGCGGAGAAGTCTCCTATGAACGGAATAAGTTTGGAATATGGAAGAGTAGATTATGAGCATATTGGCATTGCTAAAATGACACGTTTTTGGGCGCTTCTAATTGGGTTTCAAGGACCCGCAGTCAAATGGTTAGAGCATTAGCTGTGAACCTGATGGTCGTGAGTTCGAACTATCGGAGGTCCGGGTTGACCACCCCCCCCCCCCCCCGCCCCTTTTCCACCCTTCCAGCTGTAGAAGACTGGTACCTGATTCAGTTCAGGAAAGTTTAAGCGACAGAAGGATGAGAGAGAGTTTTGGCATGGTGGGCCATAAAGTTGTGCTTTGAACCAAAGACAGTACACCCTACGGAGGGAGTACTGTCTTTGTTTAGACATACTGAGCCTTGAACAGCTAAGTGTCTTTACAGCCTTTGAGAGGAAGTTCCAGGACTTAAATCTTTCAACCTTTCTTCATTCAGTTCATTCTAATCTTGGACGGAGAGGACCCAAGACCCCATCAAAAACAAGAAGTGTTTGAAGACGAGTCAGAATCGACACGCGACAGTACGGCTTCACAGGAATCTCGAAAGTTTGCCAATCCGAACTGTTTAATGCGCAGTTTTCCTCCCAGTTCTGGTGTTCATCGAAAAGTTGCGTCGCTTGCGTGTAGACTTACACTCCCCCCCCCCCCCCCTCTTCCAAGTTACTCTCTCCAAAGTTGGAAAAGTTATCGCTTTAGTGGAATGGAACTGGTGGAGGTGATGTTGGTGGTGACTGTGTGTGTGTGTGTGTGTGTGTGTGGAGGGTGGGGGGGATTACGGCCTGCCTCTCCGTTTCATCGTGTCTGGAACCATTTCCGATGATGCGGCCGACAGATATGTGCAGATATTTCACCCCTTAGCCATTGACTCTTTGACATCATCGCGGTTCGTGGATGTTCAGCATGGAAGATCAGACGTGACGTCTCTTTTCGGACCTGTGCTGCTGTGGACGCAGGTTGGATGGACGTTGGTTGATTGATGGAAGTGGACGTTTGGCTGTAAGATGGCATCAACACGGGTACCAGGGGTAACGGCCCAAAACGGTGGGCGTTTGGGGGGAGTTCAGGTGAGTGACTTGTTCTCTCTCTGTGTGTGTGTGTGTGTGTTGTGTGTGTGTGGGGTTGTGTGTGTGTGTGTGTGTGTGTGTGTGTGTGTCTGTCTGTCTGTCTGTCTGTCTGTCTGTCTGTCTGTGTGTCTGTGTGTGTTTGAGTGTGTGTGTGTCTGTGTTTCTGCATGTGTGTGTGTCTGTGTGTATGAAGCACGTCTGTGTGTGTGTGCGTGCGTGTGTGTGTGCGCGCGCGCGCGCGCGCCACGCCTGTGTGTGTGGTGTGTGTTGTGTGTGTGTGTGTGTGTGTGACGTCTCTCTCTCTCTCTCTCTCTCTCTCTCTCTCTCTCTCTCTCTTCTCTTCTCTTCTCTTTCTCTGTCTCTCCCTCCCACCTTCTCTCTCTCTCCCCTCTCTCTCTCTCTCTCTCTCTCTTCTCTCTCTCTCTCTCTCTCTCTCTCAGGTTTGTCGGGACTTACCCACCGCCTTTGTTCTGCGAATGGCCAAAACTTGAGGTGGTGAGTGTTTGATACTTCCATTTAGAGGCAGTGTGCTTCAAAACTCGCAGTTCATGTTGTAGCATTACGTTCTAATTCGTTTCACACTAGTGGTAGCACAGCGTTTGTTGTTGTTGCTGTTGTTGTTTCGTTTTCTTTTCTTCGTTCCCAAAGATGCTGAGGCCCTTTTTTCTGAATTCTGATAATTTTCTACTCTGTGTGTGTGTGTGTGTGTGTGTGTGTGTGTGTGTGTGTGTGTGTGTGTTTTCCTCCATTACTCTGTCTCTCCTCCCTGCCCTCCATTCTATCCGTTTCTGCCTTTTTATTTCTGTCTGCTGATCTGTTCAGCGAATGTTCTCTTCATTGAGGAAGAGGAGAAAGGGGGGGGGGGGGGGGGGGGGGGGGGGGGGGGGGCTATTTAAAGCCCCCCTCCCCATCCCCAACCCCTTGACTTTTCCTTTCTCTCAATTCTTGTCCTTCCTGAAGAAAAGATAAATAAATGAAATTAATGAAGTGATGAAATGGATCAAGGGAAAGAGTCGGAAAAGAGGGCGAGAGGATGGAAAAGCGTTGAGGGGTGGGTATAGGGGGTGGGGGAGGGTGGTAGTAGTGCTTGAGTAGCGAAGCGTATCCTCGTTTAGAAAAGAGACAACAGTCAACAGATAACTGGTTCTGACTAAGCAAAAAAAAAAAAAAAAAAATGGTAGACTTCTCTTTCTGCCATTGCACATTCTGTCTTCTCATCGTTTTCTCATCCGGTCTTTCTCTCGTTCTGTTTCCTGTCTTCCTCTCGTTCTGCCTGTTTCCTGTCTTCCTCTCGTTCTGTCTGTTTCCGGTCTTCCTCTCGTTCTGCCTGTTTCCTGTCTTCCTCTCGTTCTGTCTGTTTCCTTGTCTTCCTCTCGTTCTGTCTGTTTCCGGTCTTCCCTCGTTCTGCCTGTTTCCTGTCTTCCTCTCGTTCTGTCTGTTTCCTGTCTTCCTCTCGTTCTGTCTGTTTCCTGTCTTCCTCTCGTTCTGTTTCCTGTCTTCCTCTCGTTCTGTTTCCTGTCTTCCTCTCGTTCTGTCTGTTTCCTGTCTTCCTCTCGTTCTGTCTGTTTCCTGTCTTCCTCTCGTTCTGTTTCCTGTCTTCCTCTCGTTCTGTTTCCTGTCTTCCTCTCCTTCTGTTTCCTGTCTTCCTCTCCTTCTGTCTGTTTCCTGTCTTCCTCTCGTTCTGTCTGTTTCCTGTCTTCTGTTTCCTGTCTTCCTCTCGTTCTGTCTGTTTCCTGTCTTCCTCTCGTTCTGTTTCCTGTCTTCCTCTCGCTCTGTCCGTTCCTGTCTTCCTCTCGTTCTGCCTGTTTCCTGTCTTCCTCTCGTTTTGCCTGTTTCCTGTCTTCCTCCTCGTTTTGCCCGTTTCCTGTCTTCCTCTCGTTCTGTCTGTTTCCTGTCTTCATCTCGTTCTGCCTGTTTCCTGTCTTCCTCTCGTTCTGTATGTTTTCTGTCTTCATCTCGTTCTGCCTGTTTCCTGTCTTCCTCTCGTTTTGCCCGTTTCCTGTCTTCCTCTCGTTCTGTCTGTTTCCTGTCTTCCTCTCGTTCTGTCTGTTTCCTGTCTTCATCTCGTTCTGCCTGTCTTCCTCTCGTTCTGTTTCCTGTCTTCCTCTCGTTCTGTCTGTTTCCTGTCTTCATCTCGTTCTGCCTGTTTCCTGTCTTCCTCTCGTTCTGTTTCCTGTCTTCCTCTCGTTCTGTTTCCTGTCTTCCTCTCGTTCTGTTTCCTGTCTTCATCTCGTTCTGTTTCCTGTCTTCCTCTCGTTCTGTCTGTTTCCTGTCTTCATCTCGTTCTGCCTGTTTCCTGTCTTCCTCTCGTTCTGTTTCCTGTCTTCCTCTCGTTCTGTTTCCTGTCTTCCTCTCGTTCTGTTTCCTGTCTTCCTCTCGTTCTGTTTCCTGTCTTCCTCTCGTTCTGTCTGTTTCCTGTCTTCATCTCGTTCTGTCTGTTTCCTGTCTTCCTCTCGTTCTGTTTCCTGTCTTCCTCTCGTTCTGTTTCCTGTCTTCCTCTCGTTGTTTCCTGTCTTCCTCTCGTTCTGCCTGTTTCCTGTCTTCATCTCGTTCTGTCTGTTTCCTGTCTTCATCTCGTTCTGCCTGTTTCCTGTCTTCATCTCGTTCTGCCTGTTTCCTGTCTTCTTTCAGTTCTGTCTGTTCTGTTCCTGTTTTGTCTCTCCTTCTGTCTGTCTTTACCGCTTATTCTAATTGTTTTTTGTGTCCTCCTCTCTCTCTCTCTCTCTCTCTCTCTCTGTCATTCTGTCTGTTCGTGTTTGATTCTTTGTGTTTCTTCGTGTCTCCCTGTGTTTTTCTGTCTGTGAGTTTGTAATTGTGTCTGTTCCTGTCTTTGTCTGCGTCTCTGTTTGCTTCCCTCCGTCTGTTCCTATCTCCCTCTCCATTGTTGTTTTTTTCCGCGCTTCCTCTTCTGTTTGTGTCTGTTTTCCTCGCCGGTTTATTTGAGAGTTGACTTCAATGCGGTGACCGCCCTGATGTGGCCCTGTGCGGTCGGCTGGGCTAAAAGCAACATAATATATATATATATATATATATATATATATATATATATATATATATATATATATATCCCTCTCAAGTTTCTCCCTTCGGTCTTCCTGTTTCTGTTACTCTATACATGTTGACTCTTTCTGTCTGTTTCTGTCAAGTTGCGCCTCCGTCGGTTTATGCCTTTCTTTCCCTTCATCTGCATCTCTTTTCTTCTCCCTCTGTCATCCCCTCTGTCTGTTTATGTCTTCCTCACTTTTCTTTTTCTTCTGTCATCCCCTCTGTCTGTTTATGTCTTCCTCACTTTTCTTTTTCTTCTGTCATCCCCTCTGTCTGTTTATGTCTTCCTCACTTTTCTTTTTCTTCTGTCATCCCCTCTGTCTGTTTATGTCTTCCTCACTTTTCTTTTTCTTCTGTCATCCCCTCTGTCTGTTTATGTCTTCCTCACTTTTCTTTTTCTTCTGTCATCCCCTCTGTTTATGTCTTCCTCACTTTTCTTTTTCTTCTGTCATCCCCTCTGTCTGTTTATGTCTTCCTCACTTTTCTTCTTCTTGTCTCCTTTTTTTTTTGTCTGTCTTTTGTTCTGTTTCTGTCTTCCTCTCGTTTTGCCTTTATCTGTTTTCCTTGGATTGGGTGTGGGTTTTTTTTTTTTTTTTTTTGTCTTCTTCGTCTTCTGCCTGTTTCCGTAATCTTCTTCGACTGCTTCTTCCTTCGTCTCATTCTGTTCTGGCCTTTGTTCAAAATCTCTCTCCATCTGTCATTCGCTGTGTACTTCCATGGCATCGTAGATCTGCGTTAGCATTACTGTGCGTCACATTCCAGCACACGAATACTAGAAGTAGATGTGTGATAACCGTCATCGTATCATATATTGCCTGTTACAATTAGGCCTTCACGAGATGCAGAGTACGTGTATGGAAGTTTGGTGCAACGCAGCACGACTGAGCAGTTTGGGAAGATGCGGGTGGATTCGTTCTGTGCATTGTTTCCCTCCCGAAGAACAAAGACACGAAGTTCGGGAGACGTCTAAGCAGACAGCCGGTGCCAGACACACTGTGAAACATGGCCCAGGTCTGGTGCCAGAAGAGGGTCGTCATTCGTTGATCTGCTGGGAAAGATCGATCGTTGCCTTTGCTGGCAACAATACGCTGTTACTGGGAGATCCGCACTTTTTTTTTAAAGTTATCGACCTATTAGAATTTAAAGGTTGGTTAGTTGCATTCAGGTTTAAAATGCCCACACCCTGTAAAGGCGGTAGACTGGGGGATTACCCATGCCAGTAGAGTTGGGAAAGGGGCATAACTTTCGCTAAACTGACACACGACCAGAGAGATAATACACTGACGTGGACAGTGGAAAAGATGATGGCAATATCATGTTGAGCACCAGTGGAATGCGAACCCTCGATGTCTGGCGACGAACTCGTTGGTCTACCACAGGGCCAGTCTGATGACGTGGAGAGCTTGACAGACCGAGTCCTCGCCTTCCATTAGATCACAGACTTCAAACATCATGGGGAGGGATGGGGACGGGGGGGGGGGGGGTTGTAGCTTTTGGCGGTTTTTATTCCATGTTAAGGACTGTTCAGTGGGTATTGAGCAGTGCACGCCTGCGTGAATGAGTTTTCGCTGGACAAGGTGAATTTATATGAACTAGATGCTTTTCATGCCCGTTGAGAAAAACAGGCTGAGGTTCACTTCAGTATTTTTTAAATTTTTTTTACTGCCCAGTGGACCACGAGTGACTATATTAGGCTGAGGGCTGAAGTTTAAACATTCAGTTTAATGATGGTGATGATGAAGATTGTAAGAAATACAGGTAAAGATGACAATGAAAGTGGAAGATGGGAAAGAGAGTTGATAATGAAGATTATGTAGAAAAAAAGCTGAAGTGATGATGAAATTGGATGATGGGATCAAAAAAAAAATAGTGATTAAATGTATTAAGAAAATCCTGAATAGAAGGAAACACTTACGCATACAATCAGTTCACAAATGAATAAGATGAGAGAGAGAGAGAGAGAGAGAGAGAGAGAGAAGAGAGAGAGAGAGAGAGGAGGTGGGACCGGGGGCGGGGAGGGGTGGTGGTGGTGAGAGCGCTCTAAAGAGTGACACGGTACTATTAACAACAGTTCAGTTCCAGTGTAATGGGAACCCGTAGTCAAACGGTCAGTGTTCGCTGTGGAGTTTGACGGTCGTCGAGTTCAAACCGCTCGTGGTGTTGGAATATTAGACGTCCAAAGCTGCACTGTCCACCCAGCGGCGGTGCCAGGGAAGATAAAGGCAGCATCAGAACAAGGGAGCCCCGTATTCCAGACTGCCGTCCCGTAGACATAGTGAACTTCTAGTAGTTCTCTGTGGCTGTTGGACTTTGTTGTAATCAAAACTTACAGGCGAATGACATAGCACAAATCATGGCAATGGTTGTACCGGTAGTCATCATCATCATCATCATCATCATCATCATCATCGCCTATTACCCCTCCTGGGTACAGGCTGCCAACCGAGGACCTCCAGGCATCTCTGTCTTGGGCTGTTTTTTCTGCTGGTTCCCAGTCAAACCCATCTTCCTGATGTCTGGTACCAGCAGTGGACAAAAAGCAGTTTCAGGTGTGATGTCTGGTAGTAGCAGGTGACAAAAAGCATTTCAGGGTGTGATGTCTGGTACCAGCAGTGACAAAAAGCAGTTTCAGGTGTGATTGTCTGGTAGTAGCAGTGGACAAAAAGCAGTTTCAGGTGTGGATGTCTGGTACCAGCAGTGGACAAAAAGCAGTTTCAGGTGGTGATGTCTGGTAGTAGCAGTGGACAAAAAGCAGTTTATCAGGTGTGATGTCTGGTACCAGCAGTGGACAAAAAGCAGTTTCAGGTGTGATGTCTGGTAGTAGCAGTGGACAAAAAGCAGTTTCAGGTGTGATGTCTGGTAGTAGCAGTGGGACAAAAAGCCGTTTCAGGTGTGATGTCTGGTAGTAGCAGTGGACAAAAAAGCAGTTTCAGGTGTGATGTCTGGTACCAGCAGTGGACAAAAAGCAATTCCAGGTGTGATGTCTGGTACCAGCAGTGGACAAAAAGCAGTTTCAGGTGTGATGTCTGGTAGCAGCAGTGGACAAAAAGCAGTTTCAGGTGTGATGTCTGGTACCAGCAGTGGACAAAAAGCAGTTTCAGGTGTGATGTCTGGTATAGCAGTGGACAAAAAAAGCCGTTTCAGGGTGTGATGTCTGTATAACAGTGGGCAAAAAGCATTTCAGGTTGATGTCTGGTACCAGCAGTGGACAAAAAGCAGTTTCAGGTGTGATGTCTGGGTTAAACAGTGGACAAAAAGCAGTTTCAGGTGTGATGTCTGGTAGTACATGGAAAAAAGCAGTTTCAGGTGTGATGCTGTATACATGGACCAAAAAAGCAGTTTCAGGGGGATGTCTGGTAGTAGCAGGGAAAAAAGCCGTTTCAGGTGTGATGTCTGGGAAGCAGTGGACAAAAGCATTTCAGGTGTGATTCTGGTACCAGCATACCCAAAAAACAATTCCAGGGATGTCTGGTACCAGCATGGACAAAAAGCATTTCCAGGTGTGATGTCTGGTAGCAGGGGACAAAAAGCAAATTCCAGTTGATGTCTGGTAGTAGCAGTGGACAAAAACATTTCAGGTATGTCCCGGTATTTGCAGTGGGGCAAAACAGTTTCAGGTGTGATGTTGGATAG
>CM065714.1:124452668-124455251 GCA_033310375.1 Conus canariensis | reverse complement strand
TTTGGACCTACCCTCCAGCAGCATCTGTTCCATGAAAAAAAAGCGGAGTCACTGTCACTGAACGGGGACCCGCTAACACAGATTACTTCCCCTGTACATTTCCGAACATCGCATATCTTTGAACATTTCTCAGAAATTAAATATGGATCTCAACAGGAGAGGAAAAAAAATCATGTTTATGAGGTGCATTGATATTTACGATCTTGTCAGATTCTGTGTGTATCCGGGTTACGGATCCGGATTCAATCAGCAAATGTGTTCGACATTGCCAGAGGTCTGCATTTTCCTGCGTGCCTTTCCAGTTGATCAGAATGTCTGTCAGTATCAAGTTGACGTGAGCAGACATTAAATCAAACTGCTGTATGTTTTGTGAACAGACATGAGCGTGTGCGTGTGTGTGTGTGTGTGTGTGTGTGTGTGTGTGTGTGTGCGTGCGTGCGTGCGTGCGTGCGTGCGTGCGTGTGTGTGTGTGTGTGTGTGTGTGTGTGTGTGTGTCTGTCTGTCTGTCTGTCTGTCTGTCTGTCTCTCTCTCTCTCTCTCTCCTCCTCTCTCTCTCTCTCTCGCTCTCGTGTGCGTGTGTGTGTGTGTGTGTGTGTGTGTGTGTGTGTGTCGGTCGGTCTGTTTGTCTGTCTGTCTGTCTGTCTGTCTGTCTCTCTCTCTATCTCTCTCTGTCTTTCTCTCTCTCTGTAAGCGCACGCGCGCGCGCGTGCGCATGTGTGTGTGTGTGTGTGTGTGTGTGTGTGTGTGTGTGTGTGTGTGTGTGTGTGAAACAGAGCTGAGGGACGGGAGAGGAGGGGGGGGGAGAGAGAGAGACTGGACGCGGATGTAAAGGCGCGGGAGGGGGACGGGGTGGGGGGTGGGGGTGTCATGACAGACTCTGCTCTATTCGTCAGTGTGCTGACAGCCCTGTAGGCGCTGCCTCGCTGAGCAGTAAGCGATCACGGACACAGGGACCCCACATGTCCTCTCTCTGGCTCAGTGGTGTTCACCCCATGGAGCAGACAACTGCTCAGTGACCCGTCACCCCACCCCTTCCTGCAGGCTCTGTTGTCTGATCACTCACAGGCAAACACATTTTTCACTGAGTGTAGGTGTAGGCCCAACTGCCAGTAGAGCAAGACATCCGCAAAAGAAGATGGCGGTGGATAGGACACACGCTCCGAAAGCCCCCGGACAACACCACCAGAAAAGCCCTGACCTAGAATCCCCTACAAGGCAAAAGGAAGCGAGGAAGACCAAGAAACACCTGGAGACGGGACCTGAATCGGACACCAGGCAGATGGGTTACAGCTGGGGCGAATTAGAAAAGATTGCCCAGGCCCGTGGTCGTTGGTGGGCAGTTGTTGATGGCCTATGCTCTGGCAAGAGCAATGGGCTTAAGTAAATAAATAAGTAAGTAGGTGTAGGAGCTGATGTATATATACAACAGCTGGCGCAAGCATTTTCACTGCGGGTTTCATTTTCCACCTGCTGTGTAATATTTCTTTACAGAAATAGCTTCCTATTGAATGTGCTTGATATATGCATCGTGATAACATTGCTTGTAGACTGGATTTCTCCAGAAATTGGCTGGGCTCAGTATTGAGTCTCGGGATTTTAAGTTGCGTGCAGCTTTGATTCCTTCAGCTTTGATATAGTCTTCGTGGTCGGCTGGGCAACAAAGCACAATGACTTGACTAGGCTGGGCCAGACAGCACGATTCTCCGGGGCAGTAAACCAACAGGAGGGACTCAGATGTTTGCCTGAAACCAACTTTCTTAAAGCGTATACCTTTTCCCTCTCAGCTGACAACACATAAAGATATACGACCGTTGGCAGACCATATGCCATCTTTACAAATGTTAATTGGACTCTTCTCTCTCTCTCTCTCTCTCTCTCTCTCTCTCTCTCTCTCTCTCTCTCTTCTCTCTCTCTCTCTCTCTCGATACTCAGAATGTTCAATGTATGTGTTAATGTTCACTGATGTTCAGTATACTCATTGATGTTCAGTGTATTTGCATCCGTTTATATTTTCCCTGTTTTATGTCCACTGATGTTCATTATACACACACACACACACACACACACACACACACACACACACACACACAGAGAGAGAGAGAGAGAGAGAGAGAGAGAGAGAGAGAGAGAGAGAGAGAGAGAGAGAGAGATAATTTGCTGAATTGTATTCAGATTTTATTGATATCCGGTATTTTCGAATTTATTGACGTCTGGCATATTCACTGACGTTTAGTCTGTTTTGTCTTCTTTTTATGTACAGTTCGTTCATTAGTGCTCAGTAATCTTATCGATGTTCAGAGAGTTGATATTGAGCTTATGGGTTTTCGTTCACTTTCTTCTTTGATATTCAGCATATTTGTTAGAGTCCAGTTTTTCCCTTATTTACTGGTGTTCAGCATGTTCATTACAGTCGGTGTATTGTTGGTGTGCATATGTTCGTTGGCGAGCATTCTGTACATTCATTGGTGTTCAGTGTGTTTACTGGTGTTTGATACGTTTATTGGTATTCAGTGCGTTCATCGGAGTTCAGTGCATTTATTGATTTTCAATATATTTATTAATGTCCAGTGTGTTCGTTTTTTT
>CM065714.1:124437668-124442668 GCA_033310375.1 Conus canariensis | reverse complement strand
TCATGCATCACCCATACATGTGCCAAAAGCACAGAAAATTGTTACTTATACGTTGGCTGAGAAAGTCAGTGTTACATGGGCAGTGCTTATCAGAAATTCATTACAAATTGTCACTCATGCATCGATTGCACATGTGCCAACGTAGTAAAACTGTTGCTCATACGGCGGTAGCATATGTGCCAAATGCAACAGTCGCTCGCACATCTGCCGTACATGCGTCAAATGCACCTACGGAGCGCTCAGACACTGTCTGTGCACGTGACAAACGCAGCAAAGACTCACTCATTCATGAATCGTACAGTTGACTAACGCAACAAAGACTCACTCATTCATGAATCGTACAGTTGACTAACGCAACAAAGACTCTCTCATTCATGAATCGTACATGTGACAAACGCAACAAAGGCACATCCATTAATAGTACAAATGATAAACGGAACAAAGAGTCATTCTTCAGCCTTACACATCCTAAATGCACTATCGACTAAACATACCATCAGATGTAAATTTGCCCCAAACAAAGAAAGACTCGTACATCAGTCCAACGTGTTACAAATGCACCAGACTCACTCATACATTAGTCACATATACATCAGACGCTCCAGAGACTCTCATTCCTCAGTCTTGCATCCACCAAATGTACCAAAGACTAAGTCATTCATCAGTCGTGCATCTGCCAAATGTACCAAAGACGAAGTCATTCATCAGTCGTGCATCTGCCAAATGTACCAAAGACGAAGTCATTCATCAGTCGTGCATCTACCAAATGTACCAAAGACTTAGTTATCATTAGTCGTGCATCTACCAAATGCACCAAAGACTTAGTCATTCATCAGTCGTACATCTACCAAATATACCAAAGACTTAGTCATTCATCAGTCGTACATCTACCAAATGTACCATAGATTCTCATTCCTCGGTCTTACATCTACCAAATGTACCAAAGACTTAGTCATTCATCAGTCGTACATTTACCAAATGTACCATAGATTCTCATTTCTCAGTCGTGCATCTACCAAATGTACCAAAGATTCTCATTTCTCAGTCGTACATCTACCAAATGCACCAAAGACTAAGCCATTCATCAGTCGTGCATCTACCAAATGTACCATAGATTCTCATTCCTCAGTTTTACATCTACCAAATGTACCAAAGACCAAGTCATTCATCAGTCGTGCATCTACCAAATGTACCAATGAGTAAGTCATTCAAGTCATCAATCGTACATGTGGCAAAGCCACCGGAGACTTACTCCTACATCAGTGTCGCACGTGGCAAATGCATCAAAGACTCATGCGTCAGTGTTACATGTGACAAATGCACCGAAGGCTCACTCATATATCAGTCATGCGTTCTCTTGGGAATGTCGAGAGCGCCTTCAGGACCGATAACTCCACCGCCTTGTGGGAATTCTGTGCCAGTAAGTTTCTCTGTCTCTGTCTCTGTCTCTGTCTCTGTCTCTCTCTCTCTCTCTCTCTCTCTCTCTCTCTCTCTCTCTCTCTCTCTCTCTCTGACTCTGCTTTTTCCCTTGAGTTTTCTCTTTCTTTATACTCATAATTCCTTTTTCTGTGTGATAGCAGTTTATGATCCGTCAGTGTGTGTGTGTGTGTGTGTGTGTGTGTTGTGTGTGTGTGTGTGTGTGTGTGTGTGTGTGTGTGTATGTATGTGTGTGTGTGTGTGTGTGTGTGTGTGTGTGTGTGTGTGTGCGCGCGCGCCTCTGTGTGTATGTGTGTGTTCTCTCTCTCTCTCTGTATGTGTGTGTGTGTGTGTGTGTGTGTGTGTGTGTGTGTGTGTGTGTGTGTGAGTGTGTGTGTGTTATGTGTGTGTGTTCTCTCTCTCTCTCTCTCTCTCTCTCTCTCTCTCTCTCTCTCATTCTGTGTGTGTGTGTGTGTGTGTGTGTGTGTGTGTGTGTGTGTGTGTGTGTGTGTGTGTGTTGCGATCAGATCAGCGTTGCTCATCGATAGATTTGTCTTTAGTTTCCCCAGACATAAACCCTTTGTGTACTTGGCAGGTTCATCAAATACCGTTAGGCAGTGATCATCTCCCTATTGAAATCCAACTTCTAGTGAGCCCTGAAAAAACAATCTACAATTCTGAATGCACTAAATATAATGAAGATAAGGCTAATTGGGCGCTTTTCAATCACATTTTGACAGCAGGTTCGTCTTTTCTAAATTTCAATCAAAATACAGTGTTAGAGAAAGGTTTGGAAAATTGTTATTTTGAATTAAGAAAACTTATACTTAAGGCTGCAGATTCTGCAATCCCAAAAGTCAAATTAAAGAATCATCCAAAGAAAGCGTCAAACCCTTGGTGGAATATTGCGTGTGAAGTCGCCGTGGGTGCGAAAACTAAGGCCTTCAAAAGCTGGATGATAAGCCGTCATACGCAGCCTAAAAGTAGAGTGGAACAGTTACACGCTGAATACAAAAAAGCTAACACCAATAGTAACAAAGTTGTTGCTTTTGCAAAGCAGCAATATTACAAAACCTTAGTCATCAACTGTTCCAAACACCCAAACGATAGCGCTTTACTTTGGAAAGAAATTAGAAAATCTAAAGGTTCTTTTCATCTCCCAGATCCTGTTTTGATTGAAAACGATAAAATCTATAAAACAAACGAGGAGAAAGTTGAATTATTTGCTGACACTTTCGCAGCAATGAGTCAGACTGAACATCTGCCTAAAGAAGAGCAAGAACGAAGAAGAACTATTGAAAACGAAGGGAGAAACATTGAACCACATGACAATGACAACACGTTATATATTAATAAAAATCTAACAATGGAGGAGCTTCTGTACTCACTTCGCCGTCTAAAATCTGGTAAAATTGCGACAGGATTTGATCCCATTTCTTACAACATGATAAAGCATTTTCCACAATGCTTTTTGAAAAAATTATTAGAGTTCTTCCAATTATGCTGGAATTCTGGAAAGCTGCCAATGGCTTGGAAGAAAGCAACAGTTGTACCTATCCATAAACAAGGAAAATCAAAAAGAAAATCTTCTAATTTTCGACCCATTTCTTTGACTCCTCACATTGGAAAACTTTTTGAGAGGATAATGAAATTCAGATTAGAACATTTCCTTGAAAAGAATGGGATTTTGCCAATATTTCAAGCTGGTTTCAGAAAAGGGAGGGGTGTCACTGATCATGTTAGTCTTTTAGCTTCACACGTCAAAAAAGCCTTGGCTAAGCGACACTCTACTTTAGCCACGTTTTTTGATATTCATAGAGCATACGATTCTGTTTGGCATTTTAAATTATTGTCCAAGGCTCATGAAATTGGGATTAAAGGTCGTTTCCACATGTTTTTACAATCATTTTTATCTGGAAGAACGCTACAAGTAAAACTAAATGGTGTGCTGTCAAGTACAAGATATGTTAACATGGGTGTCCCTCAAGGAAGTGTCATTTCTCCAATCCTCTTCTCATTGATGCTTTATGATCTTAATCAGATTGACACGAAAGGGGCAACTTTAGCTGCTTATGCAGATGATATTGCAATGTGGAAAAATGTAAATTGTAATTTTACAAAAAACAAAATCAAGCGTAATAAAATTGTTGAACAGTTTCAATTTGCGGTCAGTAAACTTGTTAATTATTTGAATTCAAACGATTTTAACTTATCAACGGACAAATCGGTTTTTATTATATTTACAAAGAAAAATATCGATTTTGAAGGTAGGGACGCTGTAAAAGTACAAATAGGTGATTCTTTCATTTTCCCAAGTAAGCAAGTAAAATTTCTAGGCGTTATTTTTCACTATAAATTATTTTGGTGTAAACATATAAATCATCTCGTGGAAAAGGCAAGAAAGAAAATTGCGTTACTGCGAGTCCTAACTGGAATCCCTCTAATAAATTATGGATCTAATCTTATCCATGTCGCCTTAGGGACAGTTCGTTCGATTGTAAGTTATGGTCAAGAAGTATTTTTCACTGCACCAAAGACAGATTTACATAAGTTAACTAGTATTGATTCCTTAGCACTTAAAATTGCTTTGGGGCTTCCAAGATGGGCATCAATTGATATGACTTACAGAGAGGCAGGAGTTTTGCCTTTAAATGAACATAGGATGCTCTGTGCTTGTAGCTACTCAGCACGAGCAAGAACAGTCCATAACTCAGTTACTTCTGAACTTGATGAAAGCACCTACGTTTCTAGAGAGATACGGAATAAAAAAGCATATACTTCATTGTCTGATTATGTATCTCCTCTTTTACATGCATGCAACTTTTCGCTTGACAACATTGTTAAAATGACCAAATACCCTTTCCCCCTTTGGTTGATGAAGCAAGCAGATTTTTTCTATTCCTATGGTAATATTACTAAAAATGAGAATCCACTTTTGCTTGCTTCTCTTGTTAAAGAATTGATTTACACTGAATATGAATCTTATCTGCATATTTTCACTGATGGTTCAGTTTCGTGTACTTCTGAGGTTGGTGCTGCTTTCGTGATACCTTCCCTTAACATTGAAAAAAGATTTCATATTACCAAAGGTTGTTCTATTTTCACTGCTGAGTTATTTGCTCTTATGAAAGCTATTAATTTCATTCTTGATGTGCAAGTCTTACCAGAAAGAATACTGATTTTGTCAGATTCCAAGTCTGCTTTAACGGCTTTACACCTTCAAAATACATCAAGTCGTCCTGATCTCGTCAGTGAAATTTTATTTTCAATTCACCAGTTAATGATGCGAGGTTCCAAAATAACATTATTATGGGTACCCGGTCACTGCGATCTTCGAGGGAATGAACTGGCTGATACCTGTGCAAAAGAGGCTTCAATGTGCAAATCGAATACAGTTTTATGTGATATTCCTTATTCGGTTCTTGAAATAAACAATATTCTGACAAAAGCACTCTGGGACCAGAGAAGAACACAGTACATTGAAGCTGCCATTCAGAAGAACAGATGGGATCTTTCTGCCCCCGGCAGTCATTGTATAAGTCCGCCAGGTTCTATTCCGAATCGAAATTTATTGCACAGAATAC
>CM065714.1:124417668-124432668 GCA_033310375.1 Conus canariensis | reverse complement strand
AAACGACGATCTCCGGGAGAAAAGTGAGAAAATTATATCATCATAGAAACGGATTAACAATAAATCTTTAGGCAATATAGGCATTGTGATCTTTTTGGTGAGTGTTTTTTTTTTTTTTATCAAGCCCTAAAATGCTATTCCAGAAAAACTCAGAGTACCCCATGGATATAGACCATTTTATAAACACGCAAGTGCATGTAAAACAAATACAGCAAATGATAAGTCTTTCAACACAGTAATTGATAACTCTTACACACACACACACAACACAACACACACACACACACACACACACACACACACACACACACACACACACACACATTCAGTCACTGTGAGTAGGTAAACTCAGCAAGTATAACGAAATCGTAAAGAACAAGGAAACCGACAATCACCAGTTCCATGAACAA
The DNA here is from genome assembly GCA_033310375.1 of Conus canariensis. Classification (NCBI taxonomy): domain Eukaryota; kingdom Metazoa; phylum Mollusca; class Gastropoda; order Neogastropoda; family Conidae; genus Conus; species Conus canariensis. The sequence goes on along the minus strand of CM065714.1, from coordinate 124,432,258 downwards.
CACCAACACTCGAATAAAAGAAGGTATACTGCCCCCGCTTCCTCTGCTAATGCCCCACTCCCTCCCCGCCCTCCCCCCCATCCCCCCCCCCCACCCAGACCCACCCGCTGATCTGCAATTTTAATTTTGTTTCATTTATTTATTAATTAATTTAACTTAATGTTCACTTCTTTCTTTCTTTATTTATTTATCTATTAATTAATTCATTCATTCATTCATTCAATTCATGTATTTATCTATTACTTTTGTCAAAGGGGGGGAGCACTAGCGGTCTCTGAAAAGTCTTTGAACTCTCTCGCATGAAGTGATCCGCCCCTGCGTTTTGTGCCCACTCAGAATGAGAATGCGGATATTTCTTCCTGACAATCGGAGGGCGTTACACAGTTGCTGATTGGGGATCCAAATTCGGAACGATTTCCTTTTGGCCCCTTTCAAAGGAAACGTTTACCTTGTTCATATGGAAGATAACATGGAATTTATACGATGTTAAAAGGCTGAATTCGAATCAAGACTGAAATACTGGGCAGCCAAACGCAGGGACAAACAAATAACAAAACATAACGCTTTTCGACCTATTGGGTCCTCTTCAGACGGGACAAGCAACATTGAAAACAATGAAAACAAAGGACGAACAGAACGTCACTTCTCTCTTCGGTCATGTGCAAAACTACGAAATGGAACTGAAGTTGAAGGGAAGACAATACAGATTATAATAATAGTAATGGTAATAAGAATAACATATAAGAATAATGGCAATGATACTAGCCATATTTAAAATCGTAATTGCAATAATGATAATACTATTAACAATGATAATAATGATAGTAATAGAAAGTAGACTGTTTACACGTCGTCTTTGTTTTTCGTCCCAGTCTCTGTCATCATGGGGGGAGGGGGAAATGGAGAAACTGGGAACATGAAATTAAGAAAATATGTTACAGATATGAAAACTCTTCACTAGCTGCATAAGGGAACCATCGCAATCCCTTTTAAAGGCACATATATTTGTATTGCCTGCTCCGAGGCCTTTCGTCCGCTGGATCGGAACTCATCAGGGAGACACGGCTGGCTGTGTCTGCGCTCCCGGCGTCAAATAGAGACACACCACAGTCCATCGTGGACTGTGCTTCAAATCTGCCTTCAAAAGGGATTGCGATGGTTCCCTTATGCAGCTAGTGAAGAGTTTTCATATCTGTAATATATTTTCTTAATTTCATGTTCCCATTTCTCCATCTCCCCCCTCCCCCCCCCCCCCCCCCCCCCCTTCCCTTAAATCCAAATTTTGCTAAGTCTACTATGAAGACAGTTGAGTTGTTGGCCTGCGCTTGTTTTTTCCCCCACTATTAGATTGTTCGTCTTTGTATTTGTCTGACTTTATTCAAGTTTAAAAGGCTGTGCCTGTCTTGAATAAAAGTTACTCTGTGTTAGGTTTTCTTATGGGAGCAAAAGTTACCCCCACTTGTTTACTGTTTAAGAGAAGATGTTCGAGTGACGGGAAGAAGCTTCTACATTATTTGTTGCGCTTCTTTCCATCAATAGGTTGTCTTCTCTTACCTATGGCACACACACACACACACACACACACACACACACCGCGCGCGCGCGCGCGCGCGCACCCACAGCCTACGTGTCGGCCTCCTTGATTCGTCGAATTCTGTTCACTTCCCTACGATCGGCAGAAAGAGGCGGCAGAATAGACATGTTGATTTTACATGATAAAACAGGTCAAATGTTTGCTCACGCGCTATCGAAATTTGTTCAAGGAAAAAACAAACACTTCCCTTCCCCTTCCTCCCCCCTCCCCCCCCCCCCCCCCCCCCCCCCCCCAAAAAAAAATCCTTTCATTTGTCCACCTCCCGCCCCCTCCTCACCCCCTCTCCCCACTTCCAACCCCCTACCCTTCTTCCCACCTCGTCCATCCAACCCCGTGTAGAACACACTGAACTACAAGAAGATGGTCCGTGTTCGTTCAGGCTGAGCAAAGGACTGCACGTGCAATCCGTCTGACATGTAGCACGTGTTTCTCACAAGGTCCCAGCCTCGCACTGACACGGCTTGATACGTGAGCAGTGGTAGGCCTGAAAGCTACGTCAGCTGTCCAGTTCGGTTCGGTTTTAATCAAGTGAGTACAGCAAAATACTGTGAACTAATGCCAGCTCTGCTCCGGTTGACATTCTGTGACAAACCTTTGTGGGAAGCCAGCTAGACAAGAACAAAACGTGGACAGTGATAGTTGTGACTGATGCAAGTGGTGTGAACTCTGAAATCATCGTGTGCGTCGCTCTGCCCTCCTTTCTGCAGCTGGGGCACCGGGCGAGTGGCAAGGGAAAGCGGGAGTGACCAAACATTTTGGACGAGACTGAGCAGTGTTACATATGCAAGAAATTCTGGGACCCAGTGTTTCAAGCCAGCGAGAAGTCTCCTATGAACGGAATAAGTTGGAATATGGAAGAGTAGATTATGAGCATATTTGGCATTGCTAAAATGACACGTTTTTGGACGCTTCTAATTGGGTTTCAAGGACCCGCAGTCAAATGGTTAGAGCATTTAGCTGTGAACCTGATGGTCGTGAGTTCGAACTATCGTGAGGTCCGGCTTGACCACCCCCCCCCCCCCCCCCCCCCCGCCCCTTTCCACCCTTCCAGCTGTAGAAGACTGGTACCTGATTCAGTTCAGGAAAGTTTAAGCGACAGAAGGATGAGAGAGAGTTTGGCATGGTGGGCCATAAAGTTGTGCTTTGAACCAAAGACAGTACACCCTACGGAGGGAGTACTGTCTTTGTTTAGACATACTGAGCCTTGAACAGCTAAGTGTCTTTACAGCCTTTGAGAGGAAGTTCCAGGACTTAAATCTTTCAACCTTTCTTCATTCAGTTCATTCTAATCTTGGACGGAGAGGACCCAAGACCCCATCAAAAACAAGAAGTGTTTGAAGACGAGTCAGAATCGACACGCGACAGTACGGCTTCACAGGAATCTCGAAAGTTTGCCAATCCGAACTGTTTAATGCGCAGTTTTCTCCCAGTTCTGGTGTTCATCGAAAAGTTGCGTCGCTTGCGTGTAGACTTACACTCCCCCCCCCCCCCCCCCCCCTCTTCCAAGTTACTCTCTCCAAAGTTGGAAAAGTTATCGCTTTAGTGGAATGGAACTGGTGGAGGTGATGTTGGTGGTGACTGTGTGTGTGTGTGTGTGGTGTGTGTGTGTGTGGAGGTGGGGGGGGGGATTACGGCCTGCCTCTCCGTTTCATCGTGTCTGGAACCATTTCCGATGATGCGGCCGACAGATATGTGCAGATATTTCACCCCTTAGCCATTGACTCTTTGACATCATCGCGGTTCGTGGATGTTCAGCATGGAAGATCAGACGTGACGTCTCTTTTCGGACCTGTGCTGCTGTGGACGCAGGTTGGATGGACGTTGGTTGATTGATGGAAGTGGACGTTTGGCTGTAAGATGGCATCAACACGGGTACCAGGGGTGTAACGGCCCAAAACGGTGGGCGTTTGGGGGGGAGTTCAGGTGAGTGACTTGTTCTGTGTGTGTGTGTGTGTGTGTGTGTGTGTGTGTGTGTGTGTGTTGTGTGTGTGTGTGTGTCTCGTCTGTCTGTCTGTCTGTCTGTCTGTCTGTGTGTCTGTGTGTGTTTGAGTGTGTGTGTATCTGTGTTTCTGCATGTGTGTGTGTCTGTGTGTATGAAGCACGTCTGTGTGTGTGTGCGTGTGTGTGTGTGGTGTGTGTGTGTGTGTGTGTGTGTGTGTGTGTGTGTGTGTGTGACGTCTCTCTCTCTCTCTCTCTCCTCTCTCTCTCTCTCTCTCTTTCTCTTCTCTTTCTCTGTCTCTCCTCCCACCTTCTCTCTCTCTCTCTCTCTCTCTCTCTCTCTCTCTCTCTCTCTCTCTCTCTCTCTCTCTCTCTCAGGTTTGTCGGGACTTACCCACCGCCTTTGTTCTGCGAATGGCCAAAACTTGAGGTGGTGAGTGTTTGATACTTCCGTTTAGAGGCAGTGTGCTTCAAAACTCGCAGTTCATGTTGTAGCATTACGTTCTAATTCGTTTCACACTAGTGGTAGCACAGCGTTTGTTGTTGTTGCTGTTGTTGTTTCGTTTTCTTTTCTTCGTTCCCAAAGATGCTGAGGCCCTTTTTTCTGAATTCTGATAATTTTCTACTCTGTGTGTGTGTGTGTGTGTGTGTGTGTGTGTGTGTGTGTGTGTGTGTGTGCGTGTTTTCCTCCATTACTCTGTCTCTCCTCCCTGCCCTCCATTCTATCCGTTTCTGCCTTTTTATTTCTGTCTGCTGAATCTGTTCAGCGAATGTTCTCTTCATTGAGGAAGAGGAGAAAGGTGGGGGGGGGGGGGGGGGGGGCTATTTAAAGCCCCCCTCCCCATCCCCAACCCCTTGACTTTTCCTTTCTCTCAATTCTTGTCCTTCCTGAAGAAAAGATAAATAAATGAAATTAATGAAGTGATGAAATGGGATCAAGGGAAAGAGTCGGAAAAGAGGGCGAGAGGATGGGAAAGCGTTGAGGGTGGGTGTAGGGGGTGGGGGAGGATGGTAGTAGTGCTTGAGTAGCGAAGCGTATCCTCGTTTAGAAAAGAGACAACAGTCAACAGATAACTGGTTCTGACTAAGCAAAAAAAAAAAAAAAAAAATGGTAGACTTCTCTTTCTGCCATGCACATTGTCTTCTCATCGTTTTCTCATCCGGTCTTTCTCTCGTTCTGTTTCCTGTCTTCTGTTTCCTGTCTTCCTCTCGTTCTGTCTGTTTCCTGTCTTCCTCTCGTTCTGTTTCTGTCTTCCTCTCGCTCTGTCCGTTCCTGTCTTCCTCTCGTTCTGCCTGTTTCCTGTCTTCCTCTCGTTTTGCCTGTTTCCTGTCTTCCTCTCGTTTTGCCTGTTTCCTGTCTTCCTCTCGTTCTGTCTGTTTCCTGTCTTCATCTCGTTCTGCCTGTTTCCTGTCTTCCTCTCGTTCTGTATGTTTCCTGTCTTCATCTCGTTCTGTCTGTTTCCTGTCTTCATCTCGTTCTGCCTGTTTCCTGTCTTCCTCTCGTTCTGTTTTCTGTCTTCCTCTCGTTCTGTTTCCTGTCTTCCTCTCGTTCTGTCTGTTTCCTGTCTTCATCTCGTTCTGCCTGTTTCCTGTCTTCCTCTCGTTCTGTTTCCTGTCTTCCTCTCGTTCTGTCTGTTTCCTGTCTTCCTCTCGTTCTGTCTGTTTCCTGTCTTCCTCTCGTTCTGTTTCCTGTCTTCCTCTCGTTCTGTCTGTTTCCTGTCTTCCTCTCGTTCTGTCTGTTTCCTGTCTTCCTCTCGTTCTGTTTCCTGTCTTCCTCTCGTTCTGTTTCCTGTCTTCCTCTCGTTCTGTTTCCTGTCTTCTTCTCGTTCTGTCTGTTTCCTGTCTTCATCTCGTTCTGCCTGTTTCCTGTCTTCCTCTCGTTCTGTTTCCTGTCTTCCTCTCGTTCTGTCTGTTTCCTGTCTTCATCTCGTTCTGCCTGTTTCCTGTCTTCCTCTCGTTCTGTTTCCTGTCTTCCTCTCGTTCTGTTTCCTGTCTTCCTCTCGTTCTGTTTCCTGTCTTCCTCTCGTTCTGTTTCCTGTCTTCCTCTCGTTCTGTCTGTTTCCTGTCTTCATCTCGTTCTGTCTGTTTCCTGTCTTCCTCTCGTTCTGTTTCCTGTCTTCCTCTCGTTCTGTTTCCTGTCTTCCTCTCGTTCTGTTTCCTGTCTTCATCTCGTTCTGTTTCCTGTCTTCATCTCGTTCTGCCTGTTTCCTGTCTTCATCTCGTTCTGTCTGTTTCCTGTCTTCATCTCGTTCTGCCTGTTTCCTGTCTGCATCTCGTTCTGCCTGTTTCCTGTCTTCTTTCAGTTCTGTCTGTTCTGTTCCTGTTTTGTCTCTCCTTCTGTCTGTCTTTACCGCTTATTCTAATTGTTTTTTGTGTCCTCCTCTCTCTCTCTCTCTCTCTCTCTCTCTCTCTCTCTCTCTCTCTCTCTCTGTCATTCCAAACAACTATAGAGGAATTTCGCTGTGTAACATTAGTAGTAAATTATATAGTGCTATCATTAACAGAAGACTTCAGGAATGGGTCGAAGAGAACAATATTACAGGCGAATATCAAGCTGGATTTAAACGGAATTATTCAACTATAGATCACATGTTTACATTGATGGCCTTTGTTCAAAAACAGTTCTGTCTAAACCGAAAATTATATGTAGCTTTTATTGATTTTGAAAAAGCGTTTGACTCTGTCAACAGAAGTATATTATGGCCAATCCTGAGGAAGCATGGAATCCGAGGTAAATTATATAGATGTATTTTGAGCATGTATAATTCTGTGAAGGCGAGAGTGAGATGCGGATCATCCCTAACAGACTACATAAACTGCACATTGGGAGTCAAACAAGGGGATGTCTGTAGTCCCGTTCTTTTTTCTCTATTTATTAACGAATTAACTTTAGAAGTAATACATAACGGTAGGCACGGAGCTCACTTTTTAAATGATGCTTTGGAGATATTTATTCTCCTGTTAGCTGATGACGTTGTATTGATATCAGAAACAATAGTTGGTCTGCAAAATCAGTTAAATAGTTTAGAAAGAGCTACTGAATCTCTCCAGTTGAAGGTAAACATGGCAAAAAGTAATATAGTGTTTAGGAAAGGTGGATATCTTGCTGCACGGGAAAAAATGGATGTATAATGGAATTGCTATGCCAGTGGTGAACGCTTATAAGTACTTGGGTATACATTTCTCAACCCGTTTAAGTTTCAGATTTGCCTGCAATGACCTTATAAGCAGAGCTAAACAATGTTTACTTTGTATCCTAAAGAAACTGCGTATGCTCGATAATGAGTCTTTGACATTGTTTTTATTGTTATTCGATTCTCAGATTCAACCAATGGTACAGTACGGGGCTGAGTTATGGGGCCTCGAAGTTGCCTCTATACAAATTGAAAAGATTCATTTGTACGCATTAAAAAAGTTTCTCGGTGTTTCACTACAAACACCAAATGACCTGGTCTATGGGGAGACTAACAGATATCCAATTCATTTACTTTCGGTGGTTAGATGCATTCGTTACTGGCTTAAGGTAACTCGAATGCCCCCAGAAAGATTACCTCACAAAGCGTACAAAATGTTAGTTCAGCTAGACGCTAGGGGTAAGAGTAATTGGGCTACTAAAGTTAGGTTGAAACTGTACGAATTTGGTTTTGGTGTTGTGTGGGAGAATCAGGGTGTAGATGACATACATAGTTTTATTCGCGTGTTTCGGCAAAGGTTAATCGATTGTAACTGGCAAAGATGGAATTCCCATGTTGAAGACAGTCACCGGTTTGATATTTACAGATTGTTAAATCCTTCACATTGTATTCCAAGGTACTTATCAATGCAGATTAACAGACATATTAAATATATTGTCACAAAATTCAGGTTTGGTGTATCGGATATCTGTGTACATTCTAACCGTTACAGGCCTTTGAATGATCGTAATTTTACATGTCCACTCTGTTACGAAGATGATGAAAATGAAATTCATTTTGTTCTCACTTGTTCTAAACTACAAGCTGTTCGACAGCAATTAATCCCATCTAAGTACTTAAGAAAACCTTGTTTCTTCACACTGATTATGTTAATGGCATCATTGAATGAAAACACAATTAAACAGTTCGCTTTGTATTTGTATAAGGCATTTAGAATGCGAAATGATATGTTAAGACCATAAATTATGTGCTAAGCTAGTTAAATGAATTGACCTGCGCGGTATGATATGTATTTACCCCCTTCGAAGGGGCTATGGCCTTTACGAATAAAAAAAACGTCTACGTCTACGTCTACGTCTCTCTGTCATTCTGTCTGTTCGTGTTTGATTCTTTGTGTTTCTTCGTGTCTCCCTGTGTTTTTCTGTCTGTGAGTTTGTAATTGTGTCTGTTCCTGTCTTTGTCTGCGTCTCTGTTTGCTTCCCTCCGTCTGTTCCTATCTCCCTCTCCATTTGTTTGTTGTTTTTTTCCGCGCTTCCTCTTCTGTTGTGTCTGTTTTCCTCGCCGGTTTATTTGAGAGTTGACTTCAATGCGGTGACCGCCCTGATGTGGCCCTGTGCGGTCGGCTGGGCTAAAAGCAACATAATATATATATATATATATATATATATATATATATATATATATATATATATATATATCCCTCTCAAGTTTCTCCCTTCGGTCTTCCTGTTTCTGTTACTCTATACATGTTGACTCTTTCTGTCTGTTTCTGTCAAGTTGCGCCTCCGTCGGTTTATGCCTTTCTTTCCCTTCATCTGCATCTCTTTTCTTCTCCCTCTGTCATCCCCTCTGTCTGTTTATGTCTTCCTCACTTTTCTTTTTCTTCTGTCATCCCCTCTGTCTGTTTATGTCTTCCTCACTTTTCTTTTTCTTCTGTCATCCCCTCTGTCTGTTTATGTCTTCCTCACTTTTCTTTTTCTTCTGTCATCCCCTCTGTCTGTTTATGTCTTCCTCACTTTTCTTTTTCTTCTGTCATCCCCTCTGTTTATGTCTTCCTCACTTTTCTTTTTCTTCTGTCATCCCCTCTGTCTGTTTATGTCTTCCTCACTTTTCTTCTTCTTGTCTCCTTTTTTTTTTTGTCTGTCTTTTGTTCTGTTTCTGTCTTCCTCTCGTTTTGCCTTTATCTGTTTTCCTTGGATTGGGTGTGGGTTTTTTTTGTTGTTGTTTGTCTTCTTCGTCTTCTGCCTGTTTCCGTAATCTTCTTCGACTGCTTCTTCCTTCGTCTCATTCTGTTCTGGCCTTTGTTCAAAATCTCTCTCCATCTGTCATTCGCTGTGTACTTCCATGGCATCGTAGATCTGCGTTAGCATTACTGTGCGTCACATTCCAGCACACGAATACTAGAAGTAGATGTGTGATAACCGTCATCGTATCATATATTGCCTGTTACAATTAGGCCTTCACGAGATGCAGAGTACGTGTATGGAAGTTTGGTGCAACGCAGCACGACTGAGCAGTTTGGGAAGATGCGGGTGGATTCGTTCTGTGCATTGTTTCTCCTCCCGAAGAACAAAGACACGAAGTTCGGGAGACGTCTAAGCAGACAGCCGGTGCCAGACACACTGTGAAACATGGCCCAGGTCTGGTGCCAGAAGAGGGTCGTCATTCGTTGATCTGCTGGGAAAGATCGATCGTTGCCTTTGCTGGCGAACAATACGCTGTTACTGGGAGATCCGCACTTTTTTTTTAAAGTTATCGACCTATTAGGAATTTAAAGGTTGGTTAGTTGCATTCAGGTTTAAAATGCCCACACCCTGTAAAGGCGGTAGACTGGGGGATTACCCATGCCAGTAGAGTGTGGGAAAGGGGCATAACTTTCGCTAAACTGACACACGACCAGAGAGATAATACACTGACGTGGACAGTGGGAAAAGATGATGGCAATATTCATGTTGAGCACCAGTGGAATGCGAACCCTCGATGTCTGGCGACGAACTCGTTGGTCTACCACAGGGCCAGTCTGATGACGTGGAGAGCTTGACAGACCGAGTCCTCGCCTTCCATTAGATCACAGACTTCAAACATCATGGGGAGGGATGGGGACGGGGGAGGGGGGGGGGTTGTAGCTTTTGGCTGGTTTTATTCCATGTTAAGGACTGTTCAGTGGGTAGTTGAGCAGTGCACCGCCTGCGTGAATGAGTTTCGCTGGACAAGGTGAATTTATATGAACTAGATGCGTTTTCATGCCCGTTGAGAAAAACAGGCTGAGGTTCACTTCAGTCTTTTTAAAAAATTTTTTACTGCCCAGTGGACCACGAGTGACTATATTAGGGCTGAGGGCTGAAGTTTAAACATTCAGTTTAATGATGGTGATGATGAAGATTGTAAGAAATACAGGTAAAGATGACAATGAAAGTGGAAGATGGGAAAGAGAGTTGATAATGAAGATGATGTAGAAAAAAAGCTGAAGTGATGATGAAATTGGATGATGGGATCAAAAAAAAATAGTGATTAAATGTATTAAGAAAATCCTGAATAGAAGGAAAACATTACGCATACAATCAGTTCACAAATGAATAAGATTGAGAGAGGGGAGAGAGAGAGAGAGAGAGAGAGAGGAGGTGGGACCGGGGGCGGGGGAGGGGTGGTGGTGGTGAGAGCGCTCTAAAGAGTGACACGGTACTATTAACAACAGTTCAGTTCCAGTGTAATGGGAACCCGTAGTCAAACGGTCAGTGTTCGGCTGTGGAGTTTGACGGTCGTCGAGTTCAAACCGCTCGTGGTGTTGGAATATTAGACGTCCAAAGCTGCACTGTCCACCCAGCGGCGGTGCCAGGGAAGATAAAGGCAGCATCAGAACAAGGGAGCCCCGTATTCCAGACTGCCGTCCCGTAGACATAGTGAACTTCTAGTAGTTCTCTGTGGCTGTTGGACTTTGTTGTAATCAAAACTTACAGGCGAATGACATAGCACAAATCATGGCAATGGTTGTACCGGTAGTCATCATCATCATCATCATCATCATCATCATCATCATCGCCTATTACCCTCCTGGGGTACAGGCTGCCAACCGAGGACCTCCAGGCATCTCTGTCTTGGGCTGTTTTTTCCTGCTGGTTCCCAGTCAAACCCATCTTCCTGATGTCTGGTACGCAGCAGTGGACAAAAAGCAGTTTCAGGTGTGATGTCTGGTAGTAGCAGTGGACAAAAAGCAGTTTCAGGTGTGATGTCTGGTACCAGCAGTGGACAAAAAGCAGTTTCAGGTGTGATGTCTGGTAGTAGCAGTGGACAAAAAGCAGTTTCAGGTGTGATGTCTGGTACCAGCAGTGGACAAAAAGCAGTTTCAGGTGTGATGTCTGGTAGTAGCAGTGGACAAAAAGCAGTTTCGGTGTGAGTAGTCTGTACCAGCAGTGGACAAAAAAAGCAGTTTCAGGTGTGATGTCTGGTAAGCAGTGGACAAAAAGCAGTTTCAGGTGTGATGTCTGGTACCAAGTGGACAGCTTGGGACAAAACAAAAGCAGTTTCAGGTGTGATGTCTGGTACAGCAGTGGACAAAAAGCAGTTTCAGGTGTGATGTCTGGTAGAGCAGTGGACAAAAAGCAGTTTCAGGTGTGATGTCTGGTAGTAGCAGTGGACAAAAAAGCCAGTATTCAGGTGTGATGTCTGGTAGTAGCAGTGGACAAAAAGCAGTTTCAGGTGTGATGTCTGGTACGTAGCAGTGGACAAAAAGCAATTTCCAGGTGTGATGTCTGGTACCAGCAGTGGACAAAAAGCAGTTTCAGGTGTGATGTCTGGTAGCTGGATTAGCAGTACAGTGGACAAAAAGCAGTTTCAGGTGTGATGTCTGGTAGCAGCAGTGGACAAAAAGCAGTTTCAGGTGTGATGTCTGGTAGTAGCAGTGGACAAAAAGCAATTCCAGGTGTGATGTCTGGTAGTAGCAGTGGACAAAAAGCAGTTTCAGGTGTGATGTCTGGTAGTAGCAGTGGACAAAAAGCATTTCAGGTGTGATGTCTGGTAGTAGTAGTGGACAAAAAACAGTTTCAGGTGTGATGTCTGGTAGTAGTAGTGGACAAAAAACAGTTTCAGGTGTGATGTCTGGTAGTAGTAGTGGACAAAAAACAGTTTCAGGTGTGATTTCTGGTAGTAGTAGTGGACAAAAAACAGTTTCAGGTGTGATGTCTGGTAGTAGCAGTGGACAAAAAGCAGTTTCAGGTGTGATGTCTGGTAGTAGCAGTGGACAAAAAGCAGTTTCAGGTGTGATGTCTGGTAGTAGCAGTGGACAAAAAGCAGTTTCAGGTGTGATGTCTGGTAGTAGCAGTGGACAAAAAACAGTTTCAGGTGTGATGTCTGGTAGTAGTAGTGGACAAAAAGCAGTTTCAGGTGTGTGTTTTTATTCCGGATCCATGCCAGCTCTTGCGAGTTCGTAGGTATTCACATTGCTGATAACCCAGTGGCATCGAAACCGGGGGGAGGGGGAGGGGGAAGGGAGAGGGCAGGGATGCATTGAAAATATATGGGGCGGAGGAAAGGAGGAAGAGGCAGACTATCCTCTGGAACATGATATGGTCCCCCCGCCCCCCCCCCCCCCCTCCAGCCCTTCCCCTCTTCCTCTTTTTTTTTTTTTTTTTTTAAATTTGGAAGGCTGCGGCGATATTTTGTCATTTTGTCACTTCAGGCTGAACCTCCCCCCCCCCTCTCTCTCTCTCTCTCTCTCTCTCCGTACAGTGCTAAGTGTCTTCCGACGCCACTGTAAGCCCTCTTTTCATCCAGATTTCTGCATCATTTCTTGTTAAGGTTACATATAAGTGGGAAAATGCCCCATGTTGCAGTGACGTTAAAGAAAATGAAACAAATGTTCAAGATCGGTCCTTCGATCCGGATTCGCTCCAAACGTTTTGGGGTTCGTCCTTTGATCAGACACGTATCATTTGTTTCCACCAGGTGTCAAAGTCAGTTCAGTAGCGTGTGTGTGTGCGTGCGTGCGTGCGTGCGCTCGCGCGCGTGTGTGTGAGTTAGCGAAGTTGTGCTGACGAACCAAGAATCGCACTTGAAAGACATAACTTCAGTGGAGGCAGTAATGATCAAACGTCATGATACATGAATCTCCCACGGCAGTTCACACTGGCACACCTACGTTTCAAAACGGAGTGACTGAGGGCGGAAAATGAAGCAAAATTTAGAAAGAGAGGGGGTTAGCCTAGTTACCGCCAAGGACATAAAGTACAGAACAAGACACGCACACGTACGTTGATACCAAATAGAACTAAACGACCGAGACATTTGTTCGTGCCAAAGTTGAGCTTGATGTTTGAAAGAGGTCGTTGATGTGGGAGACTCGAACGCTCGCTCCCCTAGGGACTTGGGAGCAGGTCTGGGAGGTCGTGATAGGAGCACCATCAACACCTTGTCACCAAGACACACAGGCCCTTCCCTGGCCAGACACCGCCGACCACGAATAGTGATGACGCAGCTGAAGGTGGAAGTGTGTGTGTGTGTGTGTGTGTGTGTGTGTGTGTGTGTGTGTGTGTGTGCGTGTGTGTGTGCGCGCGCGCGCGTGCGTGCGTGCGTGTGCGTGAGAGAGAGACAGACAGACAGACAGAGACAGAGAAAAGAACATGAAAGATAGAGAGAGAGAGAGAGGAGAGAGAGAGAGAGAACACGCGCACGCGTTTATGTACACTGTATGGGTCTGTACAGTGTGCATTCGCTCGTATTTGTAGGTTGGAGAGACAGAAGTGAGCGACATTGAGAGAGAGAGAGAGAGAGAGAGAGAGAGAAGTGGAGTGGTGGTGTAGGAACGTGTGGAGGCGAGGGGGGGGAGGGAGGGGGGGAGGGATGTGGGTTCACAGTAAGCATCCTTGTTCTTTTGTCAACATCAACACAGCCCCCAGCCTGTCGTCAGTCACCGGCGGCTGGCCCCCCCCCAAGCAGCCCAGCGACGCCTGGCGGTGAGTGGTGAAAGTGGCCCCCGGCCTCGACCTCAATCTGTGTGACGTGAGGAGGAAGGAAGAGGAACGAACGCATTGTGGAAAATAAGGGGGAGGGAGCGGGGGGAAAGGGGGAGGAAGAAGAAGGGGAAAGCAAAAAAAAAAAAAAAAAAAAAAACCGGAGAAGAAAGAAGAGGGCAGCCGAGGTAGGACACTTGATAACACCGTCACACAGGTTTATTGTTTCTGGCGCGCGCAAGCGCCGGATTTCTCGTCAGAGGATGTGATGGACACTTCCACCCGACTGCCGACACTCGGCCGAGGAGAAGGGCGACAGCAAGTGGTGTGTGTGAGTGGCTGGTTCTTCCCCGGCAAACGCGGAGAGCTCGCTCATGGGGGAGCCTTTTCTAGGTCAACCCAAGAATGTGTAGCTCAACCATCATGGCGCCGGCCTGCCCGACATTGTGTGTGTCTGTGTGCGTGTATTTGTCTGTCGGTGTGCGCGCGGCGGGTCGTGTTAAGGGAAAGTAGAGCGCGACTTGATACGACCCCGACTATACCCTACGCCTCGCTATCTAATCGGATGGGCCGTCAGCAAGCTTAATTGGGTGTAGGAATGAAGCAGACGAGAAGGGGGAAAAAAATTGTGATCGAAATGGTGAAAAGATTTTTTTTTTTTTTTGGATCGATTTTTTTTTCATCGCCTGGCGGTAGTGTGTGCGCGAGCCCGGGTTGTGTCTGCGCCCTGAGCTTGCTTTGTATGTGTGGCGTGCTGCGCGGAGGGGAAAGAGAAGGATAAGATCAGCCCCCGTCCTCCCCTTCGTCTTCCTCCCCCCTCCCCTCCTCCTCCTCCCCGTTCTTCTCTTCCCCCTCCTCTTCCTCGTCCTTGGAGCGCCTGCCTGGTGTTGCCAAGCCCCTTGAAGGCGGCCATCTCGGCCTCAGCTCCCAAACAACCCCTTGCCGCTTTACGGCCGTTGGCTGTGCGGTGCGCGCCCTGACAAATGGCGGGTGCCTCTGAAGGAGATGGGTTTTGAAGTACGCAGTCAGGTAATAAAAGCCCATAGGTCTTCCTCTCTGCCCCACGGCCCCGGCCAGCGGGCCGACTGCTTTATGGAGCCAGGGTCACCCCTCTGTGGTCACCTCCCCTGACAGAGGCTGTACTTTGTACACGGCACAGGGGGGTGGGTGGGGTGTGGGGGTGGTGAGGGTTGGAGTAG
>CM065714.1:124400832-124417568 GCA_033310375.1 Conus canariensis | reverse complement strand
CCCCCCCCCCCCCCCCCCCCCCCCACACACACACACACATTTTTTGTTTTGTTTTTAAACATTCTGATGAAGGAATTGTTTTTCTGCACTTGTTTTTATTCACAAAATGTATGTTTTAGATGATCCCTTCAAAATATACCATGGACATTTTTTGCAGCTTCAAAAAGAAAAAAAAAGAAAAAAAGCTTCAATGCAGTTGGATAATATAAATGTATCAAAGACGGAAAGACCGGTCGTTCTGTACATTTCTGACACAGCAGGATAACAATTTGCACTGAAACATGCTGTGCAAAATGCTCTGCCGGTAATGTAGACACTCACCTCCTTCACGACGTTTTGTAAGAAGTCACTTTTTTTTTAAATCTTCATCAAACATGTATAGAATAGGTGTTACATAGAATATGGTGACGTGTTTGCGGTTTAAAAAGAAACGAAAACAAAACAAAAAAGGCAGCAATATATAGATCGAGTTGTATACGCACCTAGAGCCGAAAGTCACATGCCGTTGGATTGATCAGTTACGTTTTTTAGATAATCAATTTGTTTGTTATATATTAGCGTACATGTAGCATTTCGGAAAGAATTGAAACCTTTGGTCGATCAGTATGATGCAGTATAGAAAACGTAATAATTGGATTGTGGATTTTAAGAATTTAGATACTATCAGTCAGGGAAAAAATACCTTTCATGCGAGGCATAACAAGTCGCCGAACTATCATTTGATGCACAAGTTTATTTGTCAACTTATCGGAAACGATCGAAGCTTTTCTAGTACACGTAGCATTTTGATAGTAACTGCAGCTTCCATTCATCTGTAAAGTTTGATGAATTGTGGTGCATATTTTATTGCTTGATTTTTTGTTATTAAGAACATAAAACAGCTGAATCGTGAATATATTGTAGTGTCATTAATCAAGTCCTCAATTTATTCATAATGCATGCGTCTTTCCGTATCAAACGATACAGGCCGATTCGTAATTTTTAGGCTTTTTTCTTGTTGTTGCTTAACCAGTCAAGTGTCTACACAAGCACAATCGGATATACATGTACGCACGCGCGAACACACGTACGCGCCACACACACATACACGCGCGCGCGCGCGCGCACAAGCATTCGCATACACACATACACATGGGCGCGCGCACTTCTCACCAGGTCAGTCGGATCAAAGACACCGGCTTTGGTCGGATACATCTCTCACCTGATCACTTTACCATATTGTGTTCAGAGTTGAAGCTAACTTTCATAGTAACCTCCCGGTTGCCCTAATCCTTTGCTTAAGGTTGTGTGTAAATAGAGAGAGAGAGCTTTTGATTGCCGCGCTCCAAGAAGTAGTCTAGAATCCCTTTTCACATGCTAATGATCAACTGTTTTGGTTCGCCTGTAAAACTAACATTTCCTCGGGACATCAAAATCCGGTCGCTGATTGTCTGCGTGTGTTCGTAGATCTCTCTTCCCACGGACTCCCTGTGAGGAGAATTTCACCCAACTGGTGACTGACTCGGAAGAGTCGGATTTAAGAGAGCGAGTGGTACGTTTTGCGCTAGTGTTGGGGTCGACTACGAAAGCCAGTGAGCTAATCAGTCTGTGCTGAGACTCTGAACTGACTGATTTCACCATCCGAGACAGCCTTGTGAAAAAAAGGAGAGAGGGAAGACACCACCACAAAGATGGCCTTACAGTTCGGGAAAAGCAAGCGAGGAGGCGACATTCTGTACGTGAAGTATTTCAAGTTCCACTGCAAGCGGAAGGTCGGGGACAAGCTGTACTGGAACTGCTGCGTGCCAGGCTGTCGGGCCAACTGCGTGACCAGGCTGCGAGAGGAGCTGCTCAAAGTGAGTGGACATCTTGATCGTTGAATCATTTGCCTGCCTTCCCCCGTCCCCCTCCCGCCCACCGCTCCCTCCTCCCCTCCCCCCCAGTCTCATTCTTTTCGCCTCCCTCTCGCCCACCGTCCCCCTCCCCCTTCCCCCCCCCCCCCCCCCCCAAGTCTCACCCTTCCCGCCCCACTTTCCTTCGCGCCCCCATAACCCCCCTACACACGCATGAACACTGATGCACGCATAGCTTACGTTACCACCAACGCAATACAAGAGGATTGAAATAAAAGTGCAAGGGTGGATTGGAGTTTACTGGGCAGCCAGAATCACTGCTCCCACAGCCCCATTTTTCTTTTTCTTTTTTTTTTTTTTTTTTTTTTGTTAAATAAAAAAGGAAAAAGTCAAAGAAACTGCACCACCCCACCCCCACCCCTCTGTCCCTCATGTTCGTGTTGAGACTTTACAGTGATAAGATAGGGACGAAAGTCATGTTTTTAAAGAGTAGGGGGGGGGGGGGGGGTGTCAGAATTAATCCCCACCGCAGCCCTACCCCTCCCCCACTTTTCCCTCCCCGCCGTCTCCCAACTCCTCCTCGTAAGAAAAAAAAAAGCTGTACAATTTGATTGTTCTCCACCCCTACTCCGTGTCTGCGTTAAAAAAAAAGTTTCCTAGTGCCGGAGTAAAAGAAAAAAAACACACACAAAAAAACCCCGGCCCCTCCTTCCCACCTCCCACTTCTCAGCGGAAAGCAAATAAATGTCATAACGTGATCCCACCCTCTCACCGCTCTCCAGTATCCCTTCCCCCCCCCCCCCCCCCCTCCCGACCCTCCTCCTCTGCCTTTCCTGTCTACTCGACACTGGTTTTGGACAGGGCCCGAAACAATGATGATGATGATGATCATCATCATCATCATTATCATTATTATTATGATATTTAATGTCACTATTATGTTGTTGTTATAATAATTTGTAGTAATGATACGAATGATTATTATTATTGTTATCATTATTACTGTTCTTATTGTTATCGTTGTTTTATGAATCATTGTGTAACCCATATGTTTTAAATTATGCGTTGAAGTTTATGCAGAGCCCCCCCCCTCTCTCTCTCTCTCTCTCTCTCCTCTCTCTCTCTCTCTCTCATAGTTCATAATTAAAGTTGGTTTAGATTATAATATTTCCTTGTAACAATAAAAGGGTAATTGCACATTTGTTTCTTGATGTTGGTTTATTATCTGTTTGTTCTACAATAAAAACATTGGGCCATTGTACATTTTTGTGATCAGACAGCTAGCACAAACCACTGTGTGCAAAGTTTTAACATGATCTTGGATTACTCCACAACCGTTACTTTCGTCCTTCCTCTCCACTTCCGCCGCCTGTTAAATTTCCACAAAGTGATCAACTGATCTCGCCAAGCTGGTAGAATCTTAATGATGATTTGGATTTTTTTTTTTTTTTTTAAACTTTTGACCGTCAAATTTCCCTATAAGTTTTTAGAACTTGTGACAGTACTTTCCGATTTGTTTTGAGACTTTTTTCCTCCCCCCCCCTCCCCCCTTTGTTTTTCATTTTTATTCCCAAAATAACTTCAGACGATCTATACTTTCCTATTTGAGTTTTTATACCGTGTGACAGTCTGTCCTTTCTTATTTGGAGTTTTGATAACTTCTGACAGTCTCCTTCCTCCCATTTGTGACAATCTGTACTCTCTGGTTGGTTTGATTTTTTTTCTATTATAACTTGTGACAATCTATACCAACCTTTTATTCAGCTTTAATAACTTTTGACAGTCTATGCATTATATCAGGTTTTCATAATATAAACTCTATATTGCACTGTTTGGGGATTTTGTTGGTTTGGTTTGGTTTGATGTTACAACTCGTGACAGTCTAACCTTGGATTCAGCTTTTATAAACTGTGACAGTCTATGCAGTCTATATTCATGTTCAGTTTTCATCAAATTTGTGACTGTCCACAGGGAACTTTGTTTTTAAAAAGTTATGACAGTCTAACTTTAGCTTCAACTTTCATGACTTGTGACAGTTTATATTTTCAGTGCATCTGAAATTCATTAGCCCGTCTAAGTTTTCACTAGTTCCAGATTTCAGAGAGTTTTCTTTCTTTCTTTTTCTTTCTTCCTCTTTTTTTTTTTTTTTTTTTTTTTAATATAAAAGAAGGCAGCAAGCATTAAAATCGAAAGGCCACTGACTTCAAGATCAACAGGATATCCAGGACAAGCGGTCTCGTTTGCCATACCGTTATTAGAATGATAATGGAATCACGTTTTTCAATACAGACACAAAAAAGGGGGAAACCCCCCCCCAAAAAAAAACAACAACAAAACCCGCTTTGGGCCCGTTTCTCACGATTTAATTCCGCCTCCATTTCCCCACTTTTGCTCACTGCTTTCAAACTTTTTTTTAAATTATTCAAAGAAATCAGACGTTTTCATATTGTTACATTGGAGTGAATGCTTCAACGGCAAAGTGAAAAATAATGGGAACGACACAGCAACTGAACTCGCAGGCAGATCATAGTCGGCCGGACGACTGGAGGATACTGTGCAACTTGACGTCACTGTGCCTCTGGAGGCAGCGGGTTTACTCCAGCTGTATTAGCTTCGTGCGCTGCGAGTCAACATGACCACAGCCATTTCAGACCGACAGCATTAGTTTTCAGAAATTCTGGGAGGTGGGGAGGGAGAGAGGCGTAGGGGTGGGGGTGGGGGAGGGGGGATAAGAAAGTAAATTTTCGAGTCGCCTGACGGACTGTTCAGGCTTGATCTCCCCTCGCCCACTGCATTCGCTTTCGCCTAGGGCGACCTAGATGACTGAATTTGTCCAGCCTAGATTTATTCGATTTTCGTAAAATGTTGCAGTGTACTGTACTTCTTGTATGTTCATCTAATATGACAGTCTTTATTGTGCTTGTAAATATAACTTTTGACAGTTTATACTTCATATTCAACGTTCATAAACCGTGACCGTGTATAATTAACATTAACTTTTGTTGTGAAAGTGTTGTTTTCATCATTTGTGATAATCCGTATTGAACTTTAGTTTTTATGAATGCTTGAAGTCTATAGATATACGTTTTTCATTACTTGTTACAGTCTATAATTTACATTTGAGTTTCCATAACTTTACAGTCTGTCCTAAGTTGTGACACAGTTTACAAATTTTGAATTTTTTTTTATTTTCATAACTTACCACAGTTTATACGTCCCTGTTGTAGGCTTTCGTAACTCACAACAGTCTACTGTTCATCGATTGCATACGTCTTTCTGTGGGGTTTTGTTTCTTGTGACAGTCCATGTTTCCTGAGTGTTCTTTATTTTTGACGGGTTTGTCGGTTCCCTGTTCGTCAACGTTTTGGCCGACAGGCAAAGGAATTTCAGCCCATTGTCCTTCCTGTTCGTACCTCTAGCCTCAAACGTAAAAAATTAGTGCTGTTGGTTGCCTTTCTTCCTGCTGTAGTTCAGTAACCCTTGGCCACTATGTAGTGCTAATTTGTGCTCTGTGTTCAGGGGCCGAGTGCGCACAATGGTCACCCACCTTTGTCCCCAACAACGGTGAAGTCGTCAAGTATCATGGAGAAGATGAAGCAGCGGGTGGCTGAGGAGCCGCAGAGAGCCTTGCAGAGGGTCTACAACGACGTGGTGCAGGAGGCGATCAGCAGTGCCCCGGAGGAAGCCGGCGACCTGGCCTGCAGCTTGCCAACCTACGACTCCTGCAGAATGGCGCTCCACCGCGCCCGGAAGAAGAAAGCGCCAGTGCTTCCGAAGCAGAGCGTGGATCTAGACGTTCCGGAAGACCTCTCGACGACTAGCGCCAGACGGGATTACTTTCAGGTCCAGCCAGATAACAGCGATAATGACTGAGAGCCTTGTTTGATGTTACGACCGATCCATCCATTGGTCATGCATATGCAGCAAAAGTAAAACAGCCCTCAGACCGGTGTTCGCCGTCAGCCATATCTACGCCAGTCCAGGACTTTTTGTGACAGAATCAAGAAGTTTACTGCCATAGTCTTTGCTCTCCAGTCTGACCAGTCCCAGAGGACATGCAGGTGTTAAGCCTTCAAGGGCGGACCTGCTTAGAGTTGGACACGAATGGTGGGTTGCACGTTCCGTTCAAGACCATTTCTCTGGAATAAAAGAAGTCCAGACGCAGAGAGCAGAACCAGACTGCATATAAAAGGAAGATTCAGGAGGTGTAGAAGACACCTGTGCAGTGCTTTCCTTTGACCCCGTTTGGGGATTTGGTGAACCCGGAGTACATTTACCAACAGGAGTCCCTGCCGGCTCTTCACACGTGTTCAGCAGTTGCCGATTGCGTCGTGGACGATTGGCTTGACGATGTACGAAGCTGGTTTCCACGAACCGTGTGCCATTATTACCACCATGGCATTGAGACCGACTGTTTCAGAACCCGGAAGTCGCGGAAGCATGACACGGAGCGGCACCCAGAAGATTGTTCTACGTGCTCACTCAGACGTGGGCAAGATGGTAAGGGACCTGCAGCTTGAACGGTGAAGAGCTGAGTGTGAGTGCTTTGCAGGGCCAGCCGGCGAGGCCTCCACCGAGACGACCGGTGAGGAGAAGAAACATACCGCGCTTTCTAAGGTTCAGAACCTCTGTGACAGAGGAGAAGAGACTCGGATTGGGATGCTTGTGAGTGTACCGCACACCGAATCATTCAGGTGTATGCATGTAATGTAACGTGCGTGTACATGCTCGAGTGAGTCTTTACGTGTATTCATGTGTTTTCAGAGGGTTGGTTTTTTTTTCTGTCTCCTATGATTAAGTCACCAGCACTCCACCACCCCCCCACCCCCCACCCCCACCCTGAGAGCAGCAGTGAAGTAAATGCAGGAGCGATATTCCTTTTGTGTGTGTTGTGTGGGGTTGAGCCTTTTCAGTTTCTCGTAGGGTGCCTGCCTCAACGCGTATTCAGATCACCTTGTAGGTCTTTGAACTTTTTTTCCATCCAGCAACTTGTCGCCATATTTAAAGTATGTGGAATTTTCAAAAACAATGCTAGTCCGAGTGGAATTTAGTCACAATTGTTCCCGGGTTTGAGGTGAAACGCAGTGGATATGTACACAGAGAAGATGAATAAAGTGAAACGTGATTAGACGAAAGTGTATCTGTGGATTCGGCCACTCTCGGTAGGTTTTTTTTTTTCCTTTCAAGTTTAATGAGGTTGAAAAAGGGGTTGGGGAAACGAAGAACAAACATCCTCTTAAATATCAGATATCCGCGAAGAAAAATAATGTAAGCAGCGTTATAGAAATAGACACGTATGGCTAGGACGGTTGATATACTGCTATCAGTATTGTTATTCCAAACCGTCCCTTTTCGTGTTCGTTGTGTTGTCGTGTAACGGAGTCAGAAAAATATTTTGTGAGTTGATTTTAACGTGGTGACAGCCCTGATATGGCCCTTTGCGGTCGGCTGGGCTATAAGCAATATTACCTTACCTTACGAGTCAGAAATCGATCAAGACTGTGTGTATGGGTGTGTAAGTGCAGACGTCTGTGGAAAACGGTTAAGTATTCCGGTTGAAGAAGAGGTGCTGTGTTATGTTCATGTTCATATTTCATTCTGGTGATTATCATCATCGATGATTTTTTTTTAATTGATAGTTTCGATGTTATTCCTGTAACAAAACAGTACGCTTATAATGATCGTAAATTTATATTTTGAAATATAATGTGTCTAGCTTTATGAAATTCTTAACAATCAGTTTCCAGTATTTCAGGTTCCTTAGTTCATTTTCATTTACTAAATTTTTTTTTTTTTTTTTTTTTTTTTTGGGGGGGGGGGGGGGGGGGGGTAAGGGGTTAAATAAAGGAAACTACAAAAAAACAACAACAACAAAAAAAAAACGCTGTGGTACTATATGAATAAGACTGAGCACAGTAATCGTAAGCTTTTAAAGTGTGTACTATAAAAACAAATGTCTGCAAATGTCAAACTGCAAAGATGGACATATTGACAAAATGATGCGAATATGAACAAACAAACAAGTTATTGTGGGGCGAGAGGGCAGGGAGAGGGGGTAGAGGGCAGGGAGAGGGGGTAGGGGGGCAGGGAGAGGGGGGGGTAGAGGGAAGGGAGAAGGGGTAGAGGGAAGGGAGAAGGGGTAGAGGGAAGGGAGAGGGGGTAGAGGGCAGGGAGAAGGGGTAGAGGGCAGGGAGAAGGGGTAGAGGGCAGGGAGAAGGGGGTAGAGGGCAGGGAGAGGGGGTAGAGGGCAGGGAGAGGGGGTAGAGGGAGGGAGAGGGGGTAGAGGGCAGGGAGAGGGGGTAGAGGCAGGGAGAGGGGGGTAGAGGGGAGGGAGAGGGGGTAGACAAGCGCTGGCGACTAACCATACATGATGACGGAACTCGGCGCAAAACAAAAAAGAAAAAAAAAAAAAAATGAAGAACAGGGTGTAAAATGATGATAGTTAATCCCCTCCCCCTCCCCCCGACAAGTACATGGAGTGGACGAAATCGTGTTTTGTGAGAACATTCGTTGTCTCTGTTGCCTTTCGGTTTCTGGCGGAGCCATCGTCGGAATTTGCCGTTAGTTGTGGCCATGATCCCTGTTCATAGTATCTCGTACAGATATAGCGCCTTCAGAATGCAGTGATACTTTCATCATGACGGGAGGAACTCGCACTCTTACGGCTTCCAGACGCTGTCGGTCTCAGAGATAGGCAGCGTCTGGTGGGGGGGGGGGGGGGGGGGGGGGGGGGGGGATAAACTAGGGAAGAGAACGGAATTTTCATAAAGGAAATATATCCCAAGAAATTGCAGAATAATGCTGAATGTATTACAATTCAGCGAGGCATGGGAGAGGGGCTGTTGTGCATTTCGCTGCACAAACATGGAGCTCATTGCCCGTCTGCCTCCGTCACTGTCCATTGCTCTCAAACTTGGAAACTGGTGTAAAAACACTTCTTTTCAAGCAGTCTTTTTTAAAAATCCTATATCCATTCTTGTCTACACACCGCGCGTGAAAGTGGTGCAGTGTGTGTTTGCATGCGCGCGCGCGCGCTGTGTGTGTGTGTGTGTGTGTGTGTGTGTGTGTGTGTGTGTGTCCTTCATTTAACGTCTATCCACTACTCGTGATATTAGACAGGTGTGTGTGTGTGTGTGTGTGTGTGTGTGTGTGTGTGTGTGTGTGTGTGTGCTTGAATATAGTTTGTCTAAATGTGTAGGTAGGAAGGGAGACAGCGTGTGCACGCGTGTGTGTGTGAAAAAAAAAAAAATTGTACACATGAGTGATTTTTGGTACCGTTAAGCTCTTTTAGGTTTGGCAAATCTGCTAGATGTTCTATTATATTACCGTTATTATTATTGTTGTTGTTATAGTTATTATCAGTATTATGATTATTGTTATTATTATTATCATTATCATGGTTGTTGTGGTGGTGGTAATTGAAATGAATTGTTTGAGTATGTCTTAGCCGTATTTTGGATTTGAAAATCGTATAACAAAAGTGTAAAGAATACGAACAACTGAAAATCTGTATTTTCTCCATGCATTCCCTTATTTTTTTGTGTGTGTCAAAATTTAAGAAAATGATTTATATCTTGAAATTAGTGACGCATTCTTTTTAGACAATGATTTCAAAATATATTGAAAAAAAAAACTTGTTGAAAAATAAAGGGAAGGGGGGTGGGGGGGGATCCAAAAAGTCGTCGTAGAGCACCTTAATTTTGCCTAAATAAAGCGTTTAAGCTTTAGAATTGCAATATACATTAAGCTTGGCTTTTTCCGTGAATGATGACCTAGTTGAAAACGCATTTGAAAATCCGAGGAACCAACTTTTTTTTTTTTAGAGGGTGGGGGGCGTGCGCGTGTGCTTGTGATAACGGTTATTCCGGGTTAAGTTACTGGGCCTGTGATAACAAAGGTCAACCCAGGTTGAGTTATGGGGCGTTTGATATGGAGTCCGATATGGAAGTGGCTATGGTTGATCGTACTCTTTTATCTTATGCTTGCTCTCCAGGCGCTTGTACTGCCATCCTGTTTCATTCGTCCAGTTTGGCGTGTTTTTTCTGGCCTGAACTGTTGGATATGTTTGGTAGCGAAGATGATCCCAGAACATGAATACTTTGTGACTTGATTTAAACGTGAGTGGACGTGAGCGATTTGAGTGAATGGACGAGGAAAGAGGACCAAATCGCGGAGACCAGTCATCAGTAAAGAGTGAAATCTCCAAGGTTGATTGATTGATCGAATCGGTCTGCGCTCATGAAAACGCCGTCATTGAATAAAATAATGATTTGTTTTCGAATTGAAAATGAGTAATGTTTCTGTTTTTTTCAAGTTGGTAAACAAAAATTAAGCATATGAGGAAAAAGGAGGAATCATTGAAGAAAAATGGCAAAGAAGATAAAAGAATCGTTAAACCCATCTCGTTAATGGTAAACAAAAACAAGCAATCATTCAAATAATAAACATGTGATTTGAAAAAAAAAAATTAGGTTAATGAATAACTAAAATGTTTTAGAAAATCACAATTCCACTCTTCTAATTTTCGGCCACGTGGCCATTTTCAAGAGAAAAAAACAAAAACAATGCAACTACGTGATGTTCATCTTTGGCAACTGGTCAGAGCAAAGAATTGACGTCATAAATATATTACGCAAGTTCTGACATCATAATATGTGATGTCATCAACAAGGGGGAAAAAAAAGGGGGGGGGGGGGTGCAAGTTGTGTGTGTGTGTGTGTGTGCGTGCGTGCGTGCGCGCGCGCGCGGTGTGTATGTGTGTGTGTAGTTATACTGTAACCAATGTACTTCAAAAACATAACAACATGCTCCATAAATCACAATGAAAATGAAACCATAGAATAATGTGACCATAGTCCTGTCTGTGACTGTGCATGGCATACAAGAACTGTCATCTGAAAAAAATATAAATTTTCTGCAAATATGCCTATGAACAACATTGATGATTTGCAGAAAATTTATATATATTTTTTTTTTTTCAGATGACAGTTCTTGTATGCCATGCACAGTCACAGACAGGACTATGGTCACATTATTCTATGGTTTCATTTTCATTGTGATTTATGGAGCATATGTTTTTGAAGTACATTGGTTACAGTATAACTACACACCCCACACACACACACACAACACACACACACACACACACACACACGCCCGCGCGCATGCACGCACGCACGCATGCACGCACACACGCACACACACACACACAACTTGCACCCCCCCTCCCCCCCCCCCCTTTTTTTTTTTCCCCCATGTTGATGACATCAAATATTATGTCAGAACTTGCGTAATATATTTATGACGTCAATTCTTTGCTCTGACCAGTTGCCAAAGATGGACATCACGTAGTTGCATTGTTTTTGTTGTTGTTTTTTTTTTCTCTTGAAAAAGGCCACGTGGCCAAAAATTAGAAGAGTGGCATTGTTATTTTCTATACTGTTTTCTTCCCTTTGGAGGACTATTGCTTTTGTTTAAAATGTTTTAATTCATGTATTTCAGTGTGTGCCAATCAGCAATTTTCTGAGCAATTCATTTTCTTCGGTAAAATACAAATAGTCTTTCTTATGGTGTATGATTAATAGCCCAACTGGAATTGAGCTAAAATAACGAATGAATAAATAAATTGATATATGAATGATTAAAAAAAAATTCTAATGTGATATGTTTAGTCATTTAATGCAATTTCGCAGAACTTTATCAACCTGTCATCTGACGATTTGAATTCAAACCATAATGCAGCCAGGTGTCGCTATCCACGCCGCCCACGTCTCTTTTCAACCAAGAAACGGGCGGGAGGGTGAGGAGGAGGGGCGCTTTCATTTTTAAATTTCAAAGCAAGACTTGAACTCACTTCTTAGAGAACTCGAACATCACAAGAAATGCGGCAAACCCGACTAGTGGTGCTTATGCCGGCTAGGCTGTTTGCACTTTGTGGGGGACGATCTTTGGTTGGTTTGTGCTTGTTTTTCAACACAGCTAGCTCTTTTAGTAAGCAGAGGTACATTTAATCTAAATATCTACCTCCCTCTCTCTCTCTCTCTCTCTCTCTCTCTCTCTCTCTCTCTCCTCTCTATTTTACATGTTTACTAAACCAGACAACAGGTGCGAAGAATCGAGTTGCCATGCATGGAAGAAACGAAAAAAAAAAAAACTTTGTCGTTCTCCCTTTACAGCACATTTTTTGGAAACGCGTAATAAATTTTTAGACAAAGAATCCATGTACTATAGGCCTTCAGACCCAAAACATATACTGGCGATAGCCGGTTTTTCTGAAGGATTTTTACCAAAACACACCACAGCATAAGATCTAGATCTAAGTGTGTGTCATACATGTGTGATGTACCTGAAGTTATTTGAAAAAAAAAAAAAAAAAAAAAAAGGGATGGGGGTGGGGGGGGGGGGGGGGGGGGGGGGGTCGAGGGAGGGAGGGGGGGGGGGTCGATGTCTCCACAATTCCATAGCTTTTTTAGGAAACCGTCGGATATATGATTTCCATATCTAATTAACCAGTTTAATTGAACACACTGAACTATATTGTAAACCTGATATTGGTCAGCTGGTTATCATGGTGAAATTGCAAAGAAACACAACTGTAAATTTGTTTTATTATCACATCTGAAATACAGTGTGTTGGGTGCTAGGTCATCAGTGCAGTGCATTGGATGAAGTGTAATATTAAAGTTATAAACTGCTGAAATTAAAAAAAAAAAACACACACACACACACACAAAAATAATAGAATTAATTAGCAGTACAAGCGATTTCAAGTTAGCAAAATATACAACGAATTTTATAGTTATAAACCGCAGGATTAAAAAAAAAAAAGAAAAAGAAAAAGAAAAAAACGAAAGAAATAATTATAGATGAATACGAACGGTTTAAATGAGCAAAATACAACGATGTTTATGGTAGCATGAGAAACGGATTTGCACGAACGCCGCACAGAATTCACATCGGCGAGAGAGAAAAACGGTAATAAATTAACGAAACACGCCACAAATTTTCTTCATTAGTAAGAGAAACAGTTTTAACCGAACACAATACGGTAAAACATGATGTAGGAAGAAACTCGGTATAGTGCTTGACAACCAGCCCTGAGAGGACCCACCTCCCCCATCCACTCCACTCCAACCCCACCCCCACCCTTCCCCCGCAACAATCGTTTTGACCTTGAACTCCGCGCACTTTCTAGGTGGCGAGCCATATCCAGGTCATAACTCCGAGATGGCTTGCTCGTCAGAAAGTTTGTTTTGACGCTGCCAGGATTCGAACTAGCAGCCTCTGTGGACGGTCGGGACTTAACAAGGCCAAGTCCCGATGTGATGGATGTCTTACCCAAAGGAGTTACCGGACACCGTTTCTAAGTTGGGATGTGTAAAAGCCTTTAAATGAATACAACACGGTGAAACGTGGTGTAGGCTACATTAACAAGAGAAACAGTGTTACATCAACACAGTGTGGTAAATTTTATGACACTCACGGTAAACATAATGACACTCACGGTAAACGTAATGACACTCACGGTAAACGAATGTATGCTACATTAGCAAGAGAAACAATGTTAATCAAACACAGTACGGCAAACTTTATGTTCGTTCACGTGAGCAACGGTAAACGAACACATCACGGCAGGCGTAACGTACGTTGGCATGAAACGCAGCTTTACATAAACACTGTGCGGCAAAGCGAACGGTTGTATTCGAACAGAGTATGACAAATACAGGCCTACTGTACGTTGGCATGACCACAGTCCGGCCAATATGTCCGATAGCGTAAGAAACAGTTTTGAATGAATACAGTACTGAAAATGCTCGTTAGTTTGCGAAACAGTTTATAGTTTTGAATGATCACAATACGGAGAAAAAAAAATAATAATAATAACGTCCAGTAACAAAAGAAACCGGTTGAAATGAGAGCAGCTCGGCAAATATTATGTCAGCGTGAGAAAAGAAAAATGCACAGAACGGCAAATGTCACACAATGAGGTAACAATCATATATATATTAGCGTGATGAACCGTTTGAAACGAACACGGGTACCATACGGCAAACATTACGTTCGTTAGCGAGAGAAAACAACACGGCGAACATGACCGCTGGATTGAGAAACGGTTCAGATTAGAATTCAGCACTTCCGTATTGTGTTCATTTAAACTGTTCATCCATTTAGTGGCCATTATGCTCGCTGAGTTGTGTTCATCTGTAACCTTTTCTCATGCTAGCGAACTTATTTCCCGCACTGTATCCTGTATTGTTATGAATCGTTTATCAAGCAAATGGGCAGGCATTATGACAGCTCCACTGTATTGATGTAAACCCGTTCCTCTATATGACGTGCTCTACGTTTGCCGTTTTGTGTACGGAATGGAAAACGTTAGTTTTAAATGAGCTTTACGTTAGCGTGGCAAACGGTTGTAAATCAGCACAGTATGTATGGCATACATTATGTGAATCGGCATGATAAGCAGCTTTACATGAACACTGTATGGCAATGCAATCCACTTTTTTTCCCTCCGGAAGAGAAGTTATAATCTATTGACGGAATGACTGATTTAGAAAACTTCCCGTCAGTAGATTATCTTCTCTCGTGAAAGAAGAAGAGGAGGAGGAAGAAGAAGAATAGAGAATGAGAGAGAGAGAGAGAGAGAGGGTTGGGGGGGGGGGGGGGGTTGCAAAAACTGGTCAGATGCTCTTCTTCCTTTCCTTTCTCCTCTCGCCTTCTCACTTTTACCCACCCCCTCCCCTTTCCACAATCTTATATTAGATCATTCTTGTTTGTCTAGTATTACAATTGTGAACAAAAGACTTACATTTATCTATATCTATCTATCCATCTATCTATCTATCTGTCAAATCTATCGATCCGGATAAATCAATCCATCTGTATAGATAAATTCATCCAACATCAAACTGTTTTTTTTAGAAACAGAGACAAGGGGTGTGTTGTAGTGTGTGTGTGTGTGTGTGTGTGTGTGTGTGTGTAAGTTGTTTGAATAAAGTGGCAGAGACCTGAGATGTTGGCTAGCATCCAAACCACTGGCAAGAAGATGATTAAAGAAAGGGGGAAAAATAGCAAACAAGCAAGCAAAGAGCGAAAAAAGAGTGGGAAGTGCGTTCAATAGTGATAATTATAGTAATGGTAATGAAAGATGACAAATGATAATAATGATTAGAATAACAATAGTAATGTCAATAATGATGATGATAATGTAGACCTGGTGTCCTTTCGGTCTGCCATCATTCTGTTGATCATGAGCTTTGCTTATAATCTTATTAAGATTGTTGCTGCTGTTGAAAGTAATTGATTAAAAGTTGGAAAACGAATTCACAAAGCGAGTATTTTTTTTTCTGTTGTTGTTATCGTCTTTCCTATTACTTCGTTCATGTAGGTT
This sequence comes from Conus canariensis, assembly GCA_033310375.1. NCBI lineage: Eukaryota > Metazoa > Mollusca > Gastropoda > Neogastropoda > Conidae > Conus > Conus canariensis. Next base: position 124,402,343 of record CM065714.1, on the reverse strand, counting down.
TTATGGATTTTGAACATTAAAATGTAAAAAATTGTTTACTTTGTCAAGCTTACATCTCTTAAAGGAAATCTCTCTCTCTCTCTCTCTCTTCTCTCTCTCTCTCTTCTCTCTCTCTCTCTCTCTCTCTCTGAATAAATTTGAATCTTCTCGAAATTCGAACTTAACAGCATTTCCTTTTTTTTTTTTTTTTTTTTAAATCAAAGTGGAATACTCGGGTTTCTTGTTCAGCTTTTAGATCCAGTGATGATATTTCTTCACAATGTTTGATTACAAATTAACTGCACGAAAGCGGATAGGGCTGTCAGACCTACTGCATTTGGATTTCACGCCCTTTCGTACTTTTCCTAAAGTTTCGATTGAATATATTTTGGTATTTCATGTTTGTATGTTTCCCCCGTGTATTTGTGTTGTCTCAGGCTCTCTGTTGTCGGCTGGGGTATGATAATGAATTCCATTTTTTTTTTTTTTTTTTTATCTCGGCTGTGTCATTCTGTTTGTTGTCGCTGCTGTTGTTTTCAGTTGCTCTAAGCCTGATTCTCTCTCTCTCTCTCTCTCTCTCTCTCTCTCTCTCTCTCTCTCTCTCTTCTCTTTAATCGCTTTGAGCTCATGAGTTGGGTGTGTGTGTGTGTGTGTGGAGAGAGAGAGAGAGAGAGAGAGAGAGAGAGAGAGATTAATTTGGGTTTCATTTATTTGTGAGTGCATGTGTGTGCGTGCACACATACATGTCAGAAAGGGGAAGGGGAGGTTTGGGTCTTTTGTGTGTGTGTGTGTGTGTGTTGGGTGGAGGTGATGGTGGTCTGTGTGCGTGTGTGTGTGTGCGAGAGGAGAGAGAGAGAGAGAGAGAGAGAGAGAGAGGTTATAATTTTCAGCACGGTTAAGATTTAATTTGTTGATAACTGCAATTTCTGATTTTATTTATAGATGTCAGATGTTTCCCTGTTCAGTTTCCTTGATGATTCTTCATATCATTCACACGTTACTTGTATTGATTTGGTTTTTCGTTAATTTATGATTTTTATGCTTTTAAATGTCTTTTTCACTACAACAATATGTCAAATCTGACAGTAAGTTTCAGTCAGTCAGTCAGTGTGTGTGTGTGTGTGTGTGTGTGTGTGTGTGTGTGTGTTGGTGATGGTGGTGGTTTTCAGTAGATTATCGGGGTTTTGTTTGCTTTGAGGTTTTTATTTGCACATTTTGTTTTGTTAGTCTCCTAGCGCTGTTTGTTGTGAAGTGTGGTCGTGTGGTATTGAATCCAGCGGTATGCATGTGTAGGCTCAGGAGCTTTTTTTGGGAGGTGGGGGGGGGGGGGGGGTGTTGCCAGGTAGTTATTGATAACTCGTCAGGTTTGATCGACGAGCCAAAGGAGGCAACCATCTCTCCTTGTCACGTCTGCTTGGAGACTTTTGTGTATACATGTGCAAACCACAGAGAATGCTCTTTGCTCGCTCTCTCTCTCTCTCTCTCTCTCTCTCTCTCTCTGCTTGTATGTGTGTACGCGCGCATGCGATATG
>CM065714.1:124390832-124395832 GCA_033310375.1 Conus canariensis | reverse complement strand
AAAAACGGATGGTCCTTTTCCCAGTTGTGAACGCTTGGGGAAAATGGCATTTGGTGTCTGTGGGTTGGGAAGATTTGGGAAAATTGAACAAGCATCTTCAAAAACTCAAACAAGCATCTTCAAAACCAAAGAGATAGAAAACCAAACAACAAAGGCACAAACAAATACACTCTAATTGTCCGAAAATCGCCGACATCGCGACTGACAGTTTGCTCTACTTATGGAGTGTAACCATCCCATTTGTTGTCAAGAGTTACTGTTCTTGCCAGGAAGATCGCCATTGATCGCCATTTGCGCGCATTCTAGCTTGGTAACATGGTTGGGAAAACCGGTGCTGGGGTTAGGAAAATTTGGGAAAAGGTTGGGAATTTTGTTTTTCCAAGTCTGTATGAACCCTGTCAGGTTATGTCTTTTTAAACGGTCCGGCCAAAAGACTGTATGCAGGCTGAAATTCAAACCCGGTACAGATTGAAATTCCACGTGCCATATAACTTTCCGTGGACGTTTCACCTGAATCGGTGAATGTAACAAATTGATACCCCCCCCCCCCCTTCCCTTCTGCCATCCCTGTCCCCTCCACATCTTCCACTTCCATCCCTGCCTCCCTCCCCTCCCCCTACCCCATCGCCTTTCCTTCCCCGTTCCTGTCGTATGCCAAGTGGATATATGTCCACTTACGTCGTACTCCGATCTTCGCATTCCGCTGGGGGGGGGAGTGAATGGTCATGAGGCTGTGGATTTGTTTAGCGATGTAGAGATGCGTTTGTCTAAACTGCACGTGCACACGCTTGGGTTGTACAGATCAAACTGTAGGTCAGATGACGTCGTCACATGAACTGCACAGAACTCCCTGCTTCTCATGAGGCGGCGGTTGGTGTATGTTCCCCGTGACAGCATCACGATTTTGCAATGTCGGTGGCTTCAGATGAGCGAGTTCAGATGTGAGGAGGCGCAAACCTGTACACAGCTCCGAATGGAAAGAAAGTGCTTAATGCATCACATGCCCGGTCATCTTAATGGTGAACTTTGTACTAATGATTTCCTTGCACCAAATCTCATTCACATTTTAACGCGCACAATGAACCAGTCTCGTTTACGCGGACACGTATCACACAGACACGCGCTCACAAAAATGCAAATGCACGCAAGCGCATGCTCATACACACGACACGCCTACACGCGTCGCCAGACGCGTACTGTTGTATTTGTGTGCGTATGCGCTCAATGCATGCGCGGATGATGTCGGTGTTCAGTGATTCCTTGTAGTTCATGGTGGTGGTATTTTTGTTGTTGTTGTTGCTGTAGGGGAAAAGAACTGTTCATTTATCTTGACCATGTTTTATGACTGAATTATGTTGAACTTTCACTGAATCGTTTCCGCTAGCAATAAACAGGTTACATACACCTGCACGAGTGCGCGGACTTTTGTCCACTCCTTTGTATCCACGTGCATTCCTAGGCGTTTCTGTTTAGTCATTTACCGAGGCTTTTTTTCTTTCTTAATTGCGTGATCTCACTAACTGACGAACAAAACAGCAGACAAATGCCACCAATTCACACACTTCATTCTGCACCGTTGTTGCGGACTTCGCTGTGGAATAAAATGTTGGGGAAGGAAAAGACTGAATGATGGAACCATACTTTTTTTCAAGGCCTGACGGATACCTTGAATTTGGGATTATCATGGGGAACATGGTATTACTATTTAGGACTTTCGTGATGATACTTATAATTACTTTCTTTTATGTTATATTATATTATTGTATTGTATTATGTTATATAAAATTGTATTATATCATATGATACCATATATGACATTGTATTATAATATATTATATTACAGAGAATTATATTATAAATTATGGTATTATATGATATTGTATTATATTATATTCCCCAACTGACCACATACGGCCTTCAGAATGCTGTCAACTCGAAGCGGGAAGAAAATTGTATGTTTTGTATAATGTTATAGTTAACTGTAGTTTAGTACATTACGTGATATTATATCATATGATACAGTCCAATTGACCACAAAAGGTCTCTTCAAGGCTGTCTCTTCGTAGCGGGAGGAATTCATGTCTAGAAAACGCAATCATACATTTTCTCTGTCTGTCTGTCTGTCTGTCTGTCTGTCTCTCTCTCTCTCTCTCTACTCTCTCTCTCTCTCTCTCTCTCTTCTCGCACACAGACACGCGCGCGCGCGCGCGCGCGCGCACACACACACACACACACACACACACACCACACACACACACACACACACACACACACACTATGAATAGAGAACTATTCATGAAATAGAATACACTCACATTATGTCAGGATAGCCTACGTCTTTTGACATTCTTAAGGCCGATCACACAAAGCCGGGCTGGGCCCTTGATATTCCGCTTGATGTAGTAATATCTTCATTTTAAGAAAAACATCAGTTACAAAAATCGTCAGAGACATTCAAACGCAACAGGAAAAAAAAATGACGGAAGAAAGACATAATGGGCAAGTAGCACTCACTGCAGACTGGATCAATGGGCAAGTAGCACTCACTGCAGACTGGATCAATGGGCAAGTACCACTCACTGCAGACTGGATCAATGGGCAAGTACCACTCACTGCAGACTGGATCAATGGGCAAGTAGCACTCTCTGCAGACTGGATCAATGGGCAAGTACCACTCACTGCAGACTGGATCAGTGGGCAAGTACCACTCACTGCAGACTGGATCAATGGGCAAGTAGCACTCGCTGCAGACTGGATCAATGGGCAAGTACCGCTCACTGCAGACTGGATCCGCTTTGGATGTTAAAGACATAATGGGCAAGTACCACTCATTGCAGACTGGATCAGTGGGCAAGTACCACTCACTGCAGACTGGATCCGCTTTGGATGTTAAAGACATAATGGGCAAGTACTACTCACTGCAGACTGGATCATGGGCAAGTACCACTCACTGCAGACTGGATCAGTGGGCAAGTACCACTCATTGCAGACTGGATCTTTGGGCAAGTACCACTCACTGCAGACTGGATCCGCTTTGGATGTGTACAATTGTATTACGTAGTCTCCAGATGAAGACAAAACGCTGGCATACTCTTCATTGTAACCCGTGAACAAAATTGTAACGTAAAAGTTAAGAGAGGTGAGTGATGAAACGACACCGATCCCCGCAACATAGTTTGCAAATTTTCTGTTGCAACTTGCAAACGGATGCAGCACAACGGATTGCTTTTTTTTTATTTTTATTTTTTTTTTTACCCCGAACAACTGTTACGTTAGGGAAAGGAGAGGGAGCTCTCACTTCTGCACAAACGCTTTCTGTGTTGTTGATTTTTAATCAACACTTAATGGGAAAACTTGATGACATGCTGGTTAGGATGGATGCCTGCAGCACAGTATCGGTGTATTTCCCAAAACACAACTTGAAACAGCTGCCGCGCCATCACCTGGGGAGCGGGTACGCTTTTTTTTTTTGGATCGATGATTTTTTTTTTATTAGGACTTTTTGTTTGAATACGCCATGTAGACATACTGCTGAAAATAATATTCCGAGGAAAACTCCACAGCAACTGTCCGCTGCCCCCCCCCCCCCCCCCCCCCCCCCCCCCCCCCCCCCCCCCGCGCGCCACCATCCTCTCTCCACCAAGAAGTCATGCTGGTCTGTGATGTATTTTGCGACATGCGTATTTGTGATCTAAGGATTAAAAAAAAAACAAAAAACCCAAACCTGTTGTCAATGTATGTACTTAGTGAAGCAGCAGCCCAATATGGGTATGCAAATTCCTGCGCACTAACTCACACCCGTTGCACACGTAACGAATATTTATCGTGGCTTTGGTAAGTCGATTTGCGAAGAGTTTGCCAGCCTCACCATTGTCTTTTCTACTATAAAAAAAAAAAAAAAAGAAAAAGAAACTCACAGAGATAGAGACCTGCCAGTGTAGCAACAAAGAGGTCTGTGTTATCGTGGATAGTGATCCTGCAATAACCTGTTAATTGCAAGAGGAACCCATGTAGCTTTTTGTTGGATTCCTTCACATTGTTCTTTTCATTATAATGAAAAAGTAGACAGGGCAGCTAAACATGGAGCCAAAAATAGTTTTCATTCAGAATTGTTTGATTTCCCCTTATCAGTACATGAACAGTGTAAATTAGTTAAGTCGCATATCTGGAAAGCGTTCGAATATAGTATGGTAGATCACGTCTATAAAGAACAGTTTGATATTAAAAGAATCAGAGAATTTTAATCTTAATAGAAAATTACTCTCATTAATGCACAGGTGGAAACTTAATGCATTTAAAACAAAATATGTAAAAAACGTAGTTTGCGTATGTGGAAACAAAATTACTCCAGTTCATATTGTTTCATGCAATGATATGAAAAAAATCATTCCAGTATTGAAGCAAAATACTGTGCAGGCCATTTTTCAGTCACCAGCTTTAACGTACGAATTCTTTGTACACTTAGAACGCACCCCTATTGGAAAATACTTATAATATGTTTTTTTAACTTTATTTGCGGGGATAAGAAAGGAAGGGGGTTGGGTGGATAAAATGGGGGGAGGGGGGAAGCAAAGGATTTTGTTTGTTTGTTTATTTTTTTCTTTAATACTGTCATCCGTTTTGACTTTGATTAGTTAGTTGTTGGTTATAAGTATTTTGTTTCATGTCAATCTTCACTTATGACTTGTGTAAAGATATTCACACACTTACACATCCACAACTCTCTCTCTCACACACACAACACACACACACACACACACACACACACGCTCACACACACACACACACACACACACACACACACACACACACACACACACACACACACACACATTCGCGTGCACGCACACCCATACATTTACACATACACACATTATGTGCACGCCCGCAATTACTTCCGTACACATTCACTTTTTTTTGTTTGTTTTTGTCTAATATCACGAATAGTGGATAGACGTTAAATGAAGGACACACAAACACACACACACACACACACACAC
>CM065714.1:124369116-124389116 GCA_033310375.1 Conus canariensis | reverse complement strand
GTGTCTCGTCTGGTGGGTTGCCTGCAGACGATCTGAAATGGCTGTAGACTGCCGGCACAAAGGTTGATGACAAGCGTCGGAATAAGCAACGTTGAATGAACGGCAGTAAGCGGTTGTGGGTGTGGAGACAGAAAAACAAACAAGGAAGCAAACGGAAGGACTGTAGGTAACGTGAGTTTCTAACCCTGCAGTCCGTTGATTTTGCATCTCGACTTCAAAATGAAACAGCGTTGTACATACTAACGTTGCGAACCCAGTCAAATTTGAACATGAGCCCAACATTTTTTTTTTTTTTTTTAGTGATTTTCCAGGCAGCCAGACAGACAAAACCCAGCAAAGAGGTGGTAAATATGAACATGTGCCCAGCGTGTTTAGGTATCTTCTAGGCAGACAGACAAACAAAACCAAGCAAAGAGGAGATAAATAGCCCTACTTCACAGGCTACTCCTCCTTCGCGCAGAATCATAAACAGACTAGCTTGCAACTAGAACGTGTGTGCAAATGTTCTTAGAGTATTTGTTAAAAAAAAATGCTTACATTTACAGTTACGATGTGACGATAAACATGTGGTCAAGCACCCCTCTCCTCCCAACACACACACAACACACACACACACACACACACACACACACACACACAACACACACACACATGTGATAGATAACACGTTCATCGTGGCCCCGCGGGGAGCGCCCATTACAAATTCCAGAAGGCTCGTGGGTATGCCCGTCTGTACAGCCCCTATCTGCCCATCCCTTAAGTACTGGAGTCCCACACACCACACCTGCCGCAACAGTCCACAGACCAGTCAAGGCCATACTCGGCATAGTTTTCCACAGCACTGCGCGCTGCACCATACCAAAATTGCCCCCCCCCCCCTCCCCCTCCCCCATGAAGTCAACACCACAGTAGGGGTTGCCGTTCTAACGGTTTACGAGTCCTGTTCAACGCTCAACTGAATAGACTGATAATCATGGGTGATGTGAAAAGGAAGGAAAGAGAAAAAAGGAATAAACGAGTTGTCGTCACCACGACTTATTTCCATCGCACACTGATCACATTACCGTAAATACAAAGATACTATCCACGTCTCACAGAAAACACTCACTATATCCTGCAGAGAGAAAACAAACTATCCACTCCACACAGAAAATACAATTCCTCTAAAGCAAACAGTACTGTTCTCTTCACACTGCCCTCGCGAAGCAAAAGGTGCTATTGTCGTCACAGGGAAAGCGCTATCCCGCAAATGATTAAAAAAGAAAGAAAGAAAGAAGAAAAAAATACGGCTTCTCTTAGAAAACACTATCCCCGTAAAACAGAAAAGTTCCATCCCCTGCACACAGGAAACATTGTCGTCGTAAAGCAATAACTACTATCCACACACAGAGAAAATATCACCCCAGTAAAGTGAAAAGTACATCCCCTGCACACAGGAAACATTGTCGTCGTAAAAACAATAAGTGCTATCCACACAGAGAGAAAATAATTATTATCCCAGTAAAGCGAAAAGTACATCCCCTTCACACAGAAAACGCTATCCCCGTAAACCAAAAAGTACTATGCCCTTCATACATAAAACACAATCCCGTAAAGCAAAAAAAAAAAAAAAAAAAAAAAAAAAAAAAAAATATATATATATATACTACCATATAACATAGAAAACACTATCCCTAGAAAGCAAAAAGAACTGTACATTTCACACAGAAAACATTATCTCCATAAAGCAAAAAGTACTCTCCCCTTCACACAGAAAAACGCTGTCCCAGTAAAGCAAAGAGTTCTATCCACTTCAGAGAGAAAACAAACTCCACGTGAAGAAGAATACTATCCCTTCATACAGAAAACATTATCCCCGTAAAGCAAAAAGTACTATTCTCTTCGTAGAGAAAACGTATCCCGTAAAGCGAAAAGTACTATGCACTTCACACAGAAAACGCTATGCCAGTAAAGCAAAAAGTACAGCCCCATTCACAAAGAAAACACTACCCTATAAAGAAAAAAGTACTATCTACTTCATACAGAAAACACTATCCCCATAAAGCAAAAGGTACTATCCACTTCACACAGAAAACACTACCCGAAAAGCAAGAAGTACTCTCCAGTTCATACAGAAAACTCTACCCACATTAGACATAAAGCAAGAAGTACTATATACTTCACACAGAAAACAGAATCCCCGTAAAGCAAAAAGTACTATCACCTTCACACAGAAAATACCATCCCTGTAAAGCAAAAAGTAATAACTAATTCACACAGAAAACACTGTCCACGTAAAGCAAAAACAACTATACCCTCCACACAGAAAACACTATCCCCGTAAAACAAAGAATACTTTCCACTTCACACAGAAAATGCCATCCCTGTAAAGCAAAAAGTAATATCCAGTTCACACAGGAAACACTATCCACGTAAAGCAAAAAACAACTATCCCCTCCACACAGAAAACACTATCCTCGTAAAACAAAAAAAATACTATCCCCTTTATAGAAAAAAGAACACTATCCACGAAAACCAAAAAGTACTATCCCCTTCACACAGAAAACACTACCCACGTAAAACCAAAACCAAAATACTTTCAACTTCACACAGATAACACTATCCCCGTAAAGCAAAAAGTAGGCTACTATCCCCTTCACACAGAAATCGTTATCCCCGAAAAGCAAAAAATACTATTCTCTTCACATAGAAAGCATTGTCCTCGTAAACCAAAAAGTACTATCCCCTTCACACAGAAAAGTTTATCCCCGTAAAACAAAAAGTGCTTTCCACTTCATACAGAAAACGCTATCACAATAAAGCAAAAAGAACTTTCCCCTTCACACAGAAAACGCTATCACAGTAGAGCAAAAAGTACTATGTTCTTTACTCAGAAAACGCTATCCCCGTAAAGCAAAAAAATACTATCCCTTTCACACAGAAAACACTTTCGCAGTAAAGCAAAAAGTACAATACATTTCACACAGAAAACAGTATACCCCATAAACCAAAAAAATTCTATCCACTTAACACAAAAAACGTTATCCCCTAAAAGCAAAAAATACTATCCCCTTCACATAGAAAACTTCGTCCCCGTAAAGCAAAAACTACTATCACCTTCATACAGAAAAGTTTATCCCCGTAAAGTAAAAAATATTTTCCACTTCACACAGAAAATACTATCCCCGGAAAGCAAAAAGTACTATCCGCTTCACACAGAAAACACAATCCTCGCAAAGCAGAAAGTACTATCCCCTTCACAAAGAAAACTTTATCCCGTAAAGCAAAAAGCGCTGTCCACTTCACACAGAAAACACTATCCCCGAAAAGCAAAAAAGTACTTTACACTTCACACAGAAAACACTATCCCGTAAGGCAAAAAGTACTATCCACTTCACACAGAAAACACTATCCTGGTAAAACAAAACGTTCTATCCACTTAAGACAGTAAACGCTATCCCGTAAAGCAAAAAGTACTATCCATTTCACACAGAAAACGCTATCCCCGTTAAGCAAAAAGTACTACTCCTTTTACACAGAAAACAGTATGTCAAAGCGAAAAGTGCTATCCGCTTCACACCGAAACATTATCCCCGTAAAGCAAACATGGCTGTTCACTTCACACAGAAAACATTTCCGTAAAGCCAAAAGTGCTGTCCGTCTTACAATGAAACATGAACTGTCCCTGTAAACGAAAAAGAACTCCGCGCTTCACACAGAAAACACTGTCCCTGTAAAGCAAAAAGAACCCCCGCTTCATACAGAAAAGACTCCCTGTACAGCTACAAACAGAAGAGCCTGGAGAGAAACGGCGGCTGCCTCATCACGTCCCCCCAACGACCCCAGCGGTCAGGGGAATGACTGACTGACTGAAAGCAAAACGAAGTCTCCACTTCATGGTAGAAAACACTCTCCCTGTCAAGCAAAATCAATTCCCCGCTTCATACAGAAAAGACTCCCTGTAAGGCAAAAAAAACAAAACAAACAAAAACAAAACAAAACAAAACAAAAAAACCCTCTTCACTTCATACAGTAACCAGTGCCCTGTAAATGGGAAAGAACTCTCCACTTCATGCAGAAAACACTGTCTCTAGAAAGCAAACAGAACTCTGCTCCACGCAGAAAACACTTGCCTCTGTGAAGCAAAAAAGATACAAATCATAATACATCCTCTTTACGCCAAAGTTTGTAGCTTTAAGCCACAATGACTGCTACCACGCCAAACATCAAAAAACCTGCCCTGCTGGTATATTCCGCTCGTTTCGGGGAGGTCGTGGAAAGCTGGGGTACCATTCACGTCGCTTCCCCTAGACGCCCCCCACCCCCTCCCAAACTCACGCCCCAATCACTGCCATCATTTACAAAACTATCTTGACATCTGCGTGCCAAACGACAGGACCCATCATGCCAAAAGCAAAAACGAAAAGAAAAAACTACCAGCAGCAACAACAAGAAGAAATAAAACAAAAATAGTACGGCCACAAAAAAAAAACCCAAAACATGAACAAAATATCCGAAAACGAATTTGAAAAAACTTCCGCCATTTCCAAGCCAGCGCAACACACACACACACACACACACACACACACACACACACACACACACACACACACACACACACACACACCTCTCTTATCGTTACACCCCAGTGGAAGAATCAATGCCTCGCTGCGTAGAAAAATGAAATCCAAATAAGACTTTTGTCTTCACATGTGCATGTCTGAATCGGGTTTCACCATTAAGCAGGACACGCTATTTTCGCATCCCTGCCTCAGAATCGCTCATCATGGCAGAAGAGGGAAAACATTGTCATCATCGCGAGCCGACACACACACACACACACACACACACACACACACACCACACACACACACACACACACACACACGGAGAGAGAGAGAGACAGAGAGAGAGCGAGGGCATAATGAACAGCATCATCACCCGCATAATGCAGTAAAGGGGGAAAGTCGTCTTTTCAAAAAATTGCAGCTCTTCATGACCAGTTTTTCATATTTATATATTCTAACACCCCCCCCCCCTCCCCCAAAGTCTTTTATTCTGGACAATCCTGGTGAATGGTGTTGGCAGTCGGCCTAGTGACTTTAGACTGCAATTTACTGGAACTGCTCTGACAATGTCTGTCTGCACAGCCAAGCCAATATTGACATCCTAAGGGAGGGAAGAGGGCTGGTGGGATAGTAGATGGTTGTCCTGAAGGATCGAAATGGACATTACTAATCATTCACAAAGTGACTCGGCCGCAGTGCAAGGTTTCCTCTGAAGAGTGCCACCCAAGCGTTACTAACAATGGTCATTCCCTGCTGAGCGGACAGCTGGTGTTGGGGGAGGGCTGACAGTCGGCGAGCCAGGATAGGAGAGAGTATTCAGGGCGTTAAGGTGAGTGGCGTGCAGTGCTATTCACGGGCCACGGACAAGAAGGCAAATAGGGGGAAGACGAATTGTTCACCGTTTTATCCCCGCTGAAGTACCCTTGAGCGGCCCATGATAAAACGTGGCACAGTAAGACAAACAGAGCATCATGGGGATGTCATTTTTTCCATGTGATGTTTGCTTTCCATCAAAATTATGACACAGGACAAACGCATTCACCTAGAGGTGGGGGGGGGGGGGATACGGCAGAGATATTTAGGCCCTAAAATGATTAGGTGCAGTAATATTTGCAGTTTACGCCTATAGCTTTCATGATTTATTTCAGGGTCTTTTGCACGTTGGTTTATTTGGCGCAACAGATATGAAAAGGAGAGAAATATGAAATATGTACATATGTAAACCACCCGAGGAGACACTGCACTACCGCCAAGCCACTTTGGTGGTGTTCTGTGATGCGTGTTTTGATCCTTACTGCGCAGGACACCACCTTTTCATTCGTCTGTGGAAGGAGCCATCACATCCATGCAGCGACAATCCCCATGTAGTTTCTGGTCATTGATAATTACCTTAAGCTTGCTGGTAACTGACAGTGCCCATAAACTAGCTGGTCATTGACAATTACCGTTAACTTGCTGGTCATTGACAATGCCCATAAACATGCTCATCATCAACAACCCCCATAAACTTGCAGGTCATTGACAATCACCATAAACTTGCTGGTCATTGACAATCCCCATAAACATGCTCATCATCAACAGCCCCCATAAAATTGCTTGTCATTGACAATCACCGTAAACTTGCAGGTCATTGACAATCACCCTAAACTTGCAGGTCATTGACAATCACCATAAACTTGCAGGTCATTGACAATCACGTAAACTTGCAGGTCATTGACAATCACCGTAAACTTGCAGGTCATTGACAATCACCATAAATTTCCATAAACTTGCAGGTCATTGACAATTTCTATAGACTTGCTGGTCATTGACAGTTTCCATAAACTTGCTGGTCATTGACTATTTTCGTAAAGTTGCTGGTCGTTGACAATTTCCATAAACTTGCTGGCCATTGACAATCTCTGTAAACTTGCTGGTCGTTGACAGTTTCCATAAACTTGCTGGTCATTGACAGTTTCCATAAACTTGCTGGTCATTGACAGTTCCTATGCAGCGCTAGAAAAGTCATAGATTTGGAGAGGCTTTTTGCTCAGCAATCAGTGAGGATCGTGCTGCGGAGCTCCATTGTGGTCGTCGACAACATACCAGGGCTGTACACGACGCGTCCTTTCACAACATATCCTGGTGTCAACCAAGGCTAACAGATGCAGACACCTGTAGTGTTTGTGAGGAAATTTAAGAAACATTCTCAAACACACCCATTAAAACTGAACTGCGTGGTTTCAGTCTTCCCTTTTGAATCCATGGTACACTTGTCTCAGAGTAGGAGCCGACCAGAGCCTACAAATCTACACAGATCAGTGACCCTAATGGGACTTCAACCCATGATCTCCCAGCCTGTAAGACCGTGACGCTAATAGATCAGAGCGTCTAGTGCGCCAGACAGAAGGTGGGAGTTTCTGTGGCCCTTTTCAACAACAGTTAACCGCGGAGAACGTCTGCGTATCTCATGACACTGGTTAATGCCGGGCATGCTAGAAAAGGAAACCAAAACATCTTTTTAATAGTTTCAAACCAGCATGGACCTCTGTAGCCATTATCATCATAGCCCCCATCCCCACCGGGCATCTTGGAATACAGGAAAAGCTCTGATGATGTGTAACAGTGCACTAGTCTGGATGAAATTCGTCAGAGTGCTTCATGTTCATTTCAATCGTAATGTTTGATCCAGAGTGCTTCATTGTTACATTTATCAATCGTAATGTTTTTGATCCAGAGTGCTGCATTGTCAGTTTTCAGTCATGACATTTCTGGTCCAGACGACTTCATTGTTATATTTTTCAGTCGTACTATGTCTGGTTCCAGGGTGCTGCTTTACTACGTTCTTCAGTCATAATATTTTTGATCCAGACTGCTTCATTGTTTCTTCATTGTTTCATTTGTGTGTGTGTGTGTGTGTGGGGGGGGGGGGGGGGGGGGAGAAGCTGTATTGCTACATTGTGACATTTTACATCGTATGTGCCGAAAACGTGAGAACGCAGTGTGCTGGGCAAATGCCTTTCAGCCTTTTGTCAAGTTCAGGGTAATTTTCCAAAATCCAAGATTAGCTCCCTTGGGTTCTTCAGACATAAGTATGACGGTAAAGGTGGAAGCCACTCGCATATCCGGGTGTTGATGGGGGTGGGTGGGTGGTGGTAGATGTGGTGGTATATATTTGCAAGTGTATAGAAAGCTTACATATATCCAGAAGAGGAATGTAGCTGTATCTTATCACTTCGAGAGCTAACCACAGGGCCTTCAAAGCCACTTAAATCCGCTTTAAAGGCTCCACAGAGCAACATTTGCTGGTGGCAGATTCAGTCTCGGCTCACCGATCACAGCAGTTGGCGGCAAACGCCGCTCGAGCTGAAGAACGGGGTCCTCAACTGTGATAAACTTCGGTATGGCTTCAGAGCTGGTGACTGACTTCTCGTACCTTATTGGCTGTTGATTTGTTTTGATCGGATAATTGGGCCCGCAGAATGCGGCAATTTATCTGAAGTTAACAAAGGGTGTTCGAACAATTAGTAGCCTGAAGGATCGATCGGGAGTTAGCAGTAATGAAGACTTGGGGATAAAGGATTGACGCCTTCACAACCGCAATGGTAAGTAGATTGAGGTGCTATGCCATAGATTCCCCTCTTTTATGAGGTGTGGGCATGTGACCAGTACCTCATTGGTTGAACTGGAACAACTTGGGAAGTGATTAGTGATATCTTCACCACCACTACTGTAATTTAGCTTAGGTGCTACGCCTTGAACGTCTGGGTGTAGCAGAATTTGTGAGGTGAGGTGAGGTTATGTGTAGGGTGTGTGTGTGTGTGTGTGTGTGTGGTTGGCCAGTGAATTCAAATAACTCACAATGTGATTGGTCTGCAAAAAGAGTTAAAAACTGCTCGTAAACTGGTTACAGAGAATGGCTCACCCGAGGAGAAGTGGACCCAGCCTGCTCTGCTCAAGTCGTAGCTAAAAAAAAAGTGCAGCAAGACAAAGGTCGGGACCAGGAGACTCTACATTCAGGGAGGGCTTTTGCTGTAGTCATGCGAGGCGACAAGATAGTCCATGGGATTGGACCAGAGAATCTGTCCAGCTGTCTGGAGGACGGAAAAAGGATGAAGAGAGCAGGATAGTGTCGGATCGGTTGGGACCTGGACAGCAGATCTGAACGAAGGGAGGGTGCTGATGAAGGGGGACCTGATGTTGGGGCCAGACAGGATCTCCTTCAGCCCGAGACAGCGAGTTGCAGCAGCCAGAAAGCTGGAACAACGAATCCAAGTCCAGGGTGTCATCTACACTGTCAGTCTTATCCATTAGAGATCTTGCCGAACCGGGAGGAGCTCTGGGGACACCGGGGTTGTCTTCTGAGAAGTCAAAGGTGACTGCGTCAGTAGAGATTTTGTTGAAAGAGCAGTGCACTCAAGGGAAACAACTGGCAAGTTTACGATTTTTCCCCTCATGTGCGCGTGTTGGCAGGATACGGGAATATTATCTTTCCCGGGTAAAGAGGGATAGCTGAGACGAATAGGATGCAGTCACTGGATGATATGCATGCTGTTTTCATTTTGTATGGTACAGATGAAGGTGCAGTGACTCGGAGTCATTCATCGAATAAAGTTTATTGTAATTGTTTTATTGCACTTATTTTGATTAATGTTCATTGCATCTCTTAGCCTATGTCCTTTCACCTGTGCGGGAACCGAAGAATGTAAACACTTCTGTCCATACCCCTTGCACCGATGTGTATGATAAATAAGGAGGGGTCCATCGGATATCTTACCACACACTTGGGACTATCATCGGAGATGACCATAACTAAACAATAAGTGACTTTCTCTCCGAGGTTTTGTTCACGTTTAAACAATTTTTTTTCTATCAGGAAAAATGTTAGTTAAATGTTGAATTTAGTATTACGGATGCTGTTTGATCTTTCTTTATTTGGTTGTTCGTAAGCTTGATTGAGGGTAAAACACTTGATTGCTTACCATTTAATATTGTTTACAGGTGACCTGTTGTTCTCTCATTTAGTGTGGATGTATTAAGTTGACTCATGTGTAGATATCTCCAAAATACCGTCTGAAGCGAATTACTGAGGTAAGTGGTCGCCTGGAAATGACGGACCACGTAGGGAAAAGGGATCCAGGAATGAAAGCTAATGTAGATGAGTGATGGCCCCGGGTAATCGAGGCTCTGAAAATACTCAGAGAACGGAAAAGGAGGAGACAGAAAGGCAAAAGATGTGACGGAGGAGAGAGGTAGAGGAAAAGATAAGACATGATAGAGTAAGAGAGATAAAAAAAAAAGAAAAACGGAACAAGATGAAAAAGACAAAGAAAGAACAAAAAGAAAGAAGAGAGAGAGAGAGAGAGAGAGAGAGAGAGAGACAGGGGGAGGGAGGGAGGGAGACAGAAGATAAGAGAAGAGAAGAGATGGCAGGCTAACTTAAAAGAGATGCAGTTTGAGTCAGAGAGACTGAAATTGCTTAATCTAAGTACGGAACTGGAAGTTGGCGCTAAACCCCAGGGGAGCTATCGACCACATCCCAGTCCCTTAATGCATATGACAAAGGTTGAAGCTAATCCGGACCCTTTAGAGGATTTCGTCTCGCAATTTGAAGGGATTGCCAGGATCAGAACTTGTCAGATGAACAGTGGGCGACAAGTCTGTCCGCACTGCTGACACCGAAGACCAGGGTGCTTGGCTATGTTGGCCACTGGACAAACAGACGGATTATGCACGTGATACTTCGTTTCAAAGAGACCGGTGACAATCGACAGATATTGGCAGTTGTTCAGAGGCCGCGCGTAAGCTGGGTGAGACACATCAATCGAATCAAGTCAGATCAAATCAACTTTATCATTTCGACAGATAAATTACAATGTGGTCGCACCTATACCCATCACAAACATGTACTCGAAGATGTGAAAAAAGAAAAGTTCAATTGCAGCCAACAGGCTGGTGACATTCACATTGTTTGTATTGAAACGAGGCCAATTTAATGACAGTACATATTAGATAATGCAACAAATTCTTACAAACACATACAAGCACTGATGCTTGCCTACTCTCCACTAACACAAACGCGCGCGCCACACACACACACACACACACACACACACACACACACACACACACACACACACTCTCTCTCTCTCTCTCTTCTCTCTCTCTCTCTCTCTCTCTTCTCTCTCTCTCTCTCTCTTTCTCTCTCGCTCACGCTTATACTCACACTCACACAATGTTTTCAAACAAACCAGAGCACATAAAACATGCCCACAGATGAATGTGAGATTCGCACATGTATGCATACACATATTCCCTCATCTGTCTTCTCTCTCTCTCTCTCTCTCGCTCTCTCTTCTCTCTGTCTCTCTCTCTGTCTCCCCCCCCCTCTCTCTCCCTCCCTCGCCCTGCCTCCCTCCTTCCCTTCTGTCTGTGTCTGTCTGTCTGTCTGTCTGTCTCTGCTCTGTCTGTCTCTCTCTCTCTCTCTCTCTCTCTCTCTCTCTCTCTCTCTCTCTCTCTTCTCTCTGTCCATTCTCCGTTTCAGACATGCACAGTTCCTTTCTCGCGTTAGGTCTGTAGTTGATATATGGATAAAGAGTAGGTAACATCAATACACCTGTGGGTCTGTGAGAGAAAAGATATTAAGAGAGTGGTTTCTGCCCACTGATTGAGCAGACCTCATGGTCTTTTTGGAAGAAAGGGAACTAAGAAAACTTCAGAAAAGTTGGCGAACGTTGCGGACAGGTATGAAATGCTGATGCTCAGCGCAGCGTACTCATAGGAACAAGCCGGTCGCCGCATCATACCCAGACCACACTGACTGTCCCCCGCGGTAACCACGGGAATCAAGAGGACGCTGAGAAGAAGCGCATTTTGTTTTAGGTGTAGGCGAGTAGATCATATCGGCCCGGAATGTGGCTGGGCACAAATACATTCAAAGTGAGCTGACTGCAGGCGGAAAGTGAAACAGACTTGAAGGAAAAAGGACTATGCCGCCGAGCGAAAGAAACCGACAAATATATACGAACAAACACGACGCGTTTCGACCTCTTTGGTCTTCTTCTGGCAAAACAAACAAACAAACATTCAAGACGATGAAAAAGAAACGGACGATCACTCATGTCCTCAAATTGGGCGCAAAATGGATACATTTAGTTCGATGCGATTCAGCAGGAAGATGGGGGGGGGGGGGGGGGGGGGGGGGGCACTGCCACTAGCTACCAGGGCAGTTCACAAACGGGAAGACAGTAAGTTGTTTACTGGACACTAGTGCAACGCTGGTGGAGATGATAGAACCCAGCCTAGTAAGTCACAGGGACTACGCTACAAAAAAGACCACCGTCTAGATATGCAGATTGAAGGGTTAATCATCCACCTTTGGCTCGGGTTGAGTTACAGTCAAATTGTGTCAAGGATACACCCACTGCTGCAGTTCAAGGGAACCTCCCGTATCCAGCTTTGTTAGGGGGTAGGTACATTTTCCCCAAGGACTGGTTAATCGGACAGTCAGAAAGGGAAGTGAATGACTTGCATTATTGTGACAATTCATATGTGGTTATGACAGTTTGTGACAATAGAAGAGTTTTGCTTGTATCGTGTTCGAGCGCGCGCGCGCGCGCCGGGTCTGTGTTGCCCGATTTGATTCGGATGTGAATCTTATGTACTGTCATCATTGTAAACGGTGAGTATGAATGGTGATTGGATGTTTTGATTCATGGATGATGTTATATTGAGGAACACCATAATCTGCATTTCTAGACCGGTGTGGAAATTCAGTGCTTTTGCTCGCTCAACTCACTCCTTCACACACACACACACACACACACACACACACACACACACACACACACACACACACACACACACACACTCTCTCTCTCTCTCTCTCTCTCACTCTCACTCACACACGCACACACATGATCGCACACGTACGCGCACCAGCCACACACACTCACTCACTCACTCACTCACACTCACTCACTCACTCACTCACTCACTCACTCACTCACTCACTACACACCACACACACACACACACACACACACACACACACCACCACCACCACCACGACACGCACACACCACCACCACGCACGCACGCACACAGCCGCACTAAGAAATTACAGACGTAAGCAATAGTTGTTTTTTTTTCTAAATGGAGCAGCAAATAGATGTTCTTATTGTGAGTTTGAACGAGAGTTGTTACGGAATTCAGCAGGGCAAACATTCCATGAGGGAGCAGCGTAGCCTAGCACGCCAAGAAATGCCATCCAGCATCGGTCAGATAGTGGCTGGAAGGGATGCCTAGCATCTTAGAGTCTGGAAGATCGAAAATGACGGAAAGGATCGTCTCGCTAGAGAAAGGCCATGATCAGAGAGGGATATAAAAGTAGCGAGCAGGAACTAGCATTGAATTCGTTCCTCAATAGGTGGCCAGTGTGGAGAGCGGACAAGAGAAACGTGGTCGGACCGGGCCGTACGGTGCCAAGACGAACACAATTGTTCTACCTTCTGAAGTTTTGGAATGACAAGTATGGGTCTCCAAGCTAAAAGCGAAATGGCTGTAATCTACTGTAGACTGAGTGAGAACCGCAGACGAAGTTTTGTGGTGGCGTGCTCACTGAGATGAACAGTGATGGATGGAACTGAGTGTGCTGTGTTCAGGATAGGCTGCATGGCAGACTGCGAAAAATAACAAACCATGTAACTAACTTTTGAATTATATTGATTGCTCTCTCTCTCTCTCTCTCTTCTCTCTCTCTCTCTCTCTCTCTCTCTCTCTCTCTCTCTTGTGCGAACGCGCTCGTGCGTGTGTCTGTCTGTACGTGCGTGCATGCGTGCGTGTGTTTCTTGTCCAGATGATTCGCTCTTTGGCATGGTGGGAAAGCGATGGGAAAACATCGTAGTGCTGAGTTGGCCGTCATGAACATCCAAACAAAACAACTTCCGGTTTCTCACCTGAACCCACGTCTTTAGAGTCACGTGTGACAAAATCGATAGTTGGAACATGAACTCGGCATAGCAGCCTGTCTGCCGTGAGCTGACTATTTGAAAAGAACCATAGTTTGCGCTTTCCAGTTGCGGCACTGAAGTGCGCAGACGAATTCAGAGCGCATCCAACTTTGATCTTAAGATAAATGCTGGTGTTTCTGAAACAGTTTGACTTTGGGCTGAGCGGTCCTCTAAAGCCGATCTTGGTGAGACTGCACGCGGTATTAAAGGTCATCAAAAGGACGGCGATAGAAAAGTATCACTGGAGAAAGGCCGTGATCAAAGGGGGATTTAAAATTGGGGAGAGGAAGAAGCATTTCATTCTTTCCTCAATAGGTAACCAGTGTGGACGGCAGACAGCAGAAACATGGACGGACTGGGCTGTACCAGAGGCAAGACGAGCTGCTTTGTTCTGGAACATCTGAAGTTTCGGAATGATGAGGGTGGGACTCCCAGCCACTAGCGCAATGGCTGTAATCTGCTGTAGACTGAATGAGAGCTACAGCCATGGGTTTTTCGGTGGCGTCCTCACCGAGACGAGTAGTGACGGATTGAGCTGACCATGCGGCGTTCAAGATAGGCTATCCGACAGACTGCCAGAAATGGTAACAAACCCTGTATCTGACTTTGAATTACATTGACTATTTGTTCTCTCTCTCTCTCTCTCTCTCTCTCTCTCTCTCTCTCTCTCTCTCTCTCTCTCTCTCTCCTTCACTTCCACCTCTCCACTTCCACCCGTCCCCCTTCCCTGCCCCTCCACATGCTTCCACCCACTCCCCTTCTTCCACTTCCATCCGTCCCCCTCTGCCACCTGCTTCCAGTCGTTCCCCTCCACCTTCCACTTCAATCCATTCCTCTCTGCCTTCCATTTCCACTTGTTCGTCTTCACCCTCCACTTCCAACCGTCCATGTGCATCACCGACTTCCATCCATCCCCCTGTGCCTCCTACAGCCATCCACCCCTCTCCTTCCACCTCCACCTGTCCCCTTCCATCTTGTGTTTCTAGATATCCAGTGCCGTCTTCCATATCCTCCTTTCCCCCTCCTCTGTGCAGCATGCATGAGTTCCCCACCTTGCCCAGAACCAGTACACCCAGGAACAGAGGACTGACCCCCGCACGTCTTGAGCGAATCCAGAACCAGAGCAACCACCCTGAGGCCCACACATACTGCCGTGACTTAAGACCTGGTCCACCTTCCCATGGGGAGGCGTCAAGTCCTGGCGTAACTACGGGCTGCAACGACGTGCACCAGGTAGGAGTTCCTGTCGGTGCTTCAGAGGATCTTCAGAGTCCCACATCGATTCCAGCAGACGTACTGGACGATAGCCTGACTCTGCTTAAACAGAGTCTCCTCTGTGGACCCGCCAGCCGACGTGGAGAGCCAGTCCTTTGACTGTATGGAGACAACAGCTGTAACGAGTGACAGTGCTGGTGCGCTGAAGAACCCTCAGCCCTCTCAAGTGTCCCTTGTCAATGAAACTGAGGGTCGGTCCCCAGGCTATGGCCCTTGTACCCGAAGTCGTGTGAGGACCAGGCAGATGCAGCTCACTGAAAGTTTTTCCAGGGCCCACCCGAAAAACAGCTCTGGACGTATCTGTGGACGAAATAACGATCCTCTGGTGCCCGTGCATCCTCCAGACAAGGTGGAGACCTAGGGAAACGGCCCGTGCTCGTGTCAAGGACAGTAAGAAAGAATGTCTCTCCTTTTTGACCTACAATATTGAGGGTCTGTCTTTAGTTTATGACTTAGATGTTAAAAATTATATCTCTCAGTTTGATTTTGTTGTTCTAACGGAAATTTTTTCAAGAACATTTCCCTCTTTTCTTTTTCCTGATTATAAAGTTTTTCTTTGTCCTGGTATACGATTATCTGATGTTGCTACAGCACGCTTGTCAGGTGGGATTGCATTTCTTGTAAGGAAGACTTATGCAAAAATGGTTAAACAAATTCGAGTAGAATATGATCATACTATAGTACTTCATCTTAAAACTCCAGACCTAGATGTTCTTCTGGTTGGGGTTTATTTGCCTCCAGCAAACAGTATCTATTATACAAATACTGAAATAGATAATGGAGTTTCACTTCTAGAACATGCATAATGGATTCTTTTGAAGAAGTTGGTGATTGTCCGTTGATCATCTTTGGTGACTTAAATGCAAGAACAGGTGGCTAAATGCAAAGGAATGTTCTACATATGATGGAGACTTTAACAATAGAGATGATACTCCCGGTGATGACTTCCTCCGTGCGTCAAAAGATCGTTCAACAAACGATTTTGGTCACTATTTAATTAACATTGTCAGCACTTTGAATTAGTAATTTTGAACGGTCTTCTACCTGGTGATGAAAACGGCAATTACACATATATAGCCCACAATGGTTCAAGTGTAATCGACTACTTTATCTCTTCAAGAAGCTTAATTTCATCGTGCCGCGAGTTGAAAGTAACTCAGCGGATAGAATCCAAACACATGCCCGTTGAACTTAAGGTAGGTTTTCCAAACCGTAGTCAGAAACCGGTAGCACCTAAAATTACACAATTTCAAAAATATGTGTGGGATCCAGCTAAAGAAAATGATTTTGTTTGTGCACTTGGATCTGATGTTGTAACTTCAATTTTTGATGAAGCTATTAAATTTATCGATATTGATTTCGAACATGCTCTAGCAAAATTTAACGAGGGTCTTTCTGTGGCTGGTCAGTGCATGAATAGAGATATCATCATTGGTACACAAGCGCAGCCCGTGGTTTGATATAGAATGCTCTGTTAAACGCCGTCAGGTAAGACAGGCACTGAGAATGTTCAGCCGGGTAAAACTTGCTAATAGCCCTGACGCCGTTGACCTGAGATTAAATTATTGTTATTTGAGAAATCAATACAAAGATTTACTCCGCTATAAGCAGCAGTTATATCGACAATGTGTTCTGCGCACTCTTAATGAAAACGCTAGAGACTAAACAATTTTGGAGGACTCTGAAGTCAATAAGAAGTAGTTCCGTTGTGTTCAAACACTGGTTTCAGCATTTTGAACGATTATTTAATGAAGAGTTGACCCTACCTGACTCCACTTCTCCAGGCTTTCATGCAGAAGATGACTGCTTGATGTTGACTGTGATACCAGTTGTCTTGATCAAGATATAACAGAGGGAGAAATTTTAGACTCGATAAAGGCTTTAAAAAGAAACAAAGCTCCTGGTCCAGACGGACTTATTGGAGAGTTCTATAAGTATGCTATGCCCACCGTTCTCCTTTTTCTTAAGAAATATTTCAACAAACTCTTTGATTCTGGAATCTTTCCCTCTGCATGGTGTGAAGCTCTTATTCAACCGTTGCACAAGAAGGTGATATCAATTCCCCTGATAATTATAGAGGTATTTCCCTGTTGAATATCAGTTCTAAATTATACAGCTACATTCTGAATAAACGCTTAACCAAATGGATCGAGCATAATAGTGTAATAAACGATGCACAGGCTGGTTTTAGGAAGGGCTATAGTACCACTGACGATATATTTACACTCCTGTCTCTCTTGCAAAAGCAACTTTCTAACCACCAAAAACTATACGTGGCTTTTATTGATTTTAAAAAGGCTTTCGACCTGATTGATAGAAATCGACTTTGGTTAGTCTTAAAGAAAAAGGGTATAAAGGAAAGATGTACAATGCAATCAAAAGTATGTACACCGTTGTCACGGCTAGGGTTAAAGTACGGGGAGACTTAACTAATATTTTTATGTGTCCTAAAGGTCTAAAGCAAGGAGAAATATGTAGCCCGGTTTTATTTTCTTTATTTATTAATGAACTTGCTGAAGAAATTACAGAGTATGGTAAGCATGGTATTCCTTTATCTCCTGACTCCAAAGAGCTATTGATTCTGCTGTTTGCTGACGATGTGGCGCTCGTGGCATCCACTGTCATAGGTCTTAAGACACAGCTGAACGTTTTGAGTAAAACAGCTAAGAAACTTGATTTAATAGTGAATCTGGAAAAATCAAAAGTTATTGTGTTTAGAAATGGCGGTTATATTGCTTCAAAAGAAAAATGGTTTTACGATAGTATGCAACTAGAGATTGTTAATCAATATAAATATTTAGGTGCTATATTCTCCACTGGCCTTACTTTTTCTCATTGCCTTGAGGATTTAGCATCCAGGGCAAAAACATCAGGTCATTATCATATTGAAACTTCTGTGGAAATATCAGAGTGTGGCCCCAAAATTATTCTTCAAACTTTTTGATTGTCAGATCCAGCCAATCCTTGCCTATGGCGCTGAAGTATGGGGCTTAACTGCAAACCTCTCGGCTATAGAAAAAATACATTTGTTTGCACTCAAGAGATTCCTGAATGTTTGTATAAAAGCCTAATGCCTTGGTTTATGGAGAAACTGGTAGGTTTCCACTTTATATAAACATTTATACTAAATGCGTGAAGTACTGGATACATGTCGTTATATGCCTGACAATCGTCTTCCCAAAAAAGCGTATAAAATGTTATATGATTTACATTGCCGGGGTAAAAACAATTGGGTTACATCAGTCTGCCTCACATTAAATCGTTACGGTTTTGGATATGTATGGGAAAATCAAGGAGTTCCCAACGTAAAAGTTTTCCTTTCAAAATTCAAAAGTCGGCTAATCGATTGTCATTTACAAGAATGGTATAGCCACATAGAATCTAAGGACCGATTTCTCTTTTATTTTTCTTTTAAGCAGTTTTGGGAAATGCCAAATTATCTATTCACTGTAAACAACGTGAGCAGTCGTAAAAACTTGATACGGTTCAGACTTGGTGTATCCTGTTTGAACACACACAAACTGCGGTATTCGAGCGTCCCCCGTGAAGCACTGTGCTGTCCGTTCTGCCCGTGTGAGTTGGAATCCGAATACCATTTTCTGATAGTATGTCCTAAATACAAAGTTATTCGCGAGCGTTACATACCTTTCAAGTTTTATAGACGACCATCGGCTTTTAAGATGTCGTTACTGCTCGCTAACGGAAAAATCTGTAATGCTGTGGCTACATTCATAACGAAAGCTCTTGAGGTCAGATGTGGACAGACTGATGTGACTTAGAACCATTGTTCCTGCATGCACCGTCAAAGTTGCCTTAATAATATCACACCGATAGCGTGTGATTGAGGTGTGTGTGTGTGTGTGTGTGTGTGTGTGTGAGAGAGAGAGAGAGAGAGAGAGAGAGAGAGAGAGAGAGAGAGAGAGAGAGAGAGAGAGAGAGAGAGAAAGCGAACATGGTCAACGATCGTTGATTATGTTCGCGAGATTTATTGTTTAGTTTTGTGTGTTTATGCATATACTGTATTTGACGATGCATTGATTTCTTTCCTTACTTATTTCATTTGCGATCAGTTTGATTTTGTTTCTACCCCCTCCCTCTGTTCCCATTGACACGGGCATGTGGCTTAGTTCAATTAAAACATTTTGTTTGTCTTGTCTTGTCTTGTCTTGTCTTGTCTTGTCTTGTCTTGTCTTGTCTGTCTGTCGTCTCTCTCTCTCTCTCTCTCTCTCTCTCTCTCTCTCTCTCCTCTCTGTCGTGTGTGTGTGAGTGAGAGAGAGAGGGAGAGAATGCCTTTCCAGATTCTACATTTGTTTCATCCTCGTTGTAATTCGTTTTAATCCAACGATGTGGTGGGAGCTGAACAGATGCCTTGTCCATGCAAGTACGCACATAGCTCTCCAAGTGATGTCTGTCTGCTGTCTGGGTCTACACTATAGCGGAAGAAATGTTGGTATGACGTCAGGCAGCAGCGAACTTCCCATTAGAGTTCTTCGGACGAAGCCAGACATTCTTTTTTTAAAACTGCATTGAACAAACAAAGAACGTCGAGTAGTAAGCGTCTCTCTCTCTCTCTCTCTCTCTCTCTCCTCTCTCTCTCTCTCTCTCTCCTCTCTCTCTCTCTCTCTGTGTGTGTGTGTGTGTGTGTGTGTGTGTGTCTGTGTGTGTGTGGTGTATCGGTGATTCACTCTTTTAGCCCATTCTTGAGCGCGGTCAGTCGGTTGGACAGCAGTGGAAAGAAAATCGGTGTTGAGTTGGCGTCATTACACTAAAAAAAAAAAAAAAAACAGCAGCAGCGTATTCTTTCGGCATAATTTTCTTTCACTCAAAACACTTCCCGGTTTCACATCGCCGAATAACACTTTCGGTTCCTCACCCCCAACTTACATCACAGGTATCACGTGACAAAGTCGGTATGTTGAACGAGAAGTCGGCATGGCTGTCGAACAGGGTCTGTCGCGAGTCCGTTTAAAAAAAAAAAAAAGCATTTGTATTTTGCTCCTTCCAGCTGCACCATTTAATATGTGAATGAATTTCATCGTGCTTCCTTTTTTAACGTCGCATTTTTTCAGGTGATGGGGAGTTGGGGAGTTCTCGTGTTGCTTCTGTTTTGGGGTGGTGGTGGGAGTAGTGGAAGGGTCAAGGTGCTCTGTTACTGCACAAAATGTCACCACTGCACAACATGTTACAA
>CM065714.1:124349116-124359116 GCA_033310375.1 Conus canariensis | reverse complement strand
TGGAATAGTGTTTCACACGCCTCAGCCTATCTACTCCATCACCTGGGGGGGGGGGGCTTTTATTTTCCCTTCACACCCTCCCCCTTCTGCTCCTTGCTCTTAGCCCCCTCCCTTCCCCCTCAACTGAGAAGACGGCAGCGTGGCTTCAGTTACAACTCGTTTCCTGTAATCAGACGACCATTGTTCCGTGGCAAGAGAACATTATTCGGAAAGGGGAGGTGTAGCCACCGGGCATGCTAGGCACTATAATCCGAAAGGGGGAGGGGAAGGTGGGTGGGGGTGGTGCCCACTGGGTACCGTAATTCGGAAGAGGGGTGCCCCCTCCGGGCAAGCTGAGCCAAGTGTCCAGTTTGAGTATCTTGCCCTCCCGCTGCTTCTGTCCTCACCCTCTCCCCTTCTTCTCCCCTAGCTGCAGGGCTGACGGTGTCTGTGCCGTGAGGCTGATGGTGAAGCCAGTGGCTGTCCCAACCATCAACACCCTCTCCCCCTCTTCTCCCCTAGCTGCAGGGCTGACGGTGTCTGTGCCGTGAGGCTGATGGTGAAGCCAGTGGCTGTCCCAACCATCAACACCCTCTCCCCCTCTTCTCCCCTAGCTGCAGGGCTGACGGTGTCTGTGCCGTGAGGCTGATGGTGAAGCCAGTGGCTGTCCCAACCATCAACACCCTCTCCCCCTCTTCTCCCCTAGCTGCAGGGCTGACGGTGTCTGTGCCGTGAGGCTGATGGTGAAGCCAGTGGCTGTCCCAACCATCAACACCCTCTCCCCCTCTTCTCCCTAGCTGCAGGGCTGACGGTGTCTGTGCCGTGAGGCTGATGGTGAAGCCAGTGGCTGTCCCAGCCATCAACAGGGAGGAGACCTTGGACAAAAAAGATGTGAAGCATGAGCTAGGAATGGCTGAGTAACGCACATTATGTAACTGAGTATCTTAGCACTATTCACACCCACGTGAGATACCGGTGTTTTCTCAAGGTTGGCGCGCGCATGTGTGTGTACGTGTGTGCGTACGCGTGCGCTTGCGCGTGCGTGCGTGCGTGTGTGGGTGTTTGCACAGTTGTTGGAGCTGTCGCCTCTCCAGCCCTTCAAAGGAGAAGGCAAACCCATGTAAAAATTGCGTGGCTCGTCATCATCATGCTTGAACAAGCTACTCAAAAGTCTCAGAGCCAAGTCTTTGACCGGTCCAGACAACACCCATAGTGTAGTAAAGAGGGTGTGATGTGGTCACAGCGGCCAGTGTCAGACACAAACCTCTGTTCTTCTACTAGCAGATACCGAGGAATCGTGGGCGAAGTACCGAGTCTCATAAAAAGGCTTTTAGTGTGTGTGTGTGTGTGTGGTGTGTGTGTGTGTGTGTGTGTGTGTGTGTGTGTGTGTGCTCTGAACACAACAGCTGTAGGGGGATAACAAAACATGAACACACACATATTCTCTCTCTCTCTCTCTCTCTCTCTCTCTCTCTCTCTCTCTTTTCTCTCTCTCTTTTCCAGCATACTATCTTTGACAATGTTGCTGTACATTAAGCCCTTCCAACTGCACCACCACTACTACCCATCGCAACCGCCACCCCCACCCCATTCCCCTGCAACACAGGAAAGATATCGGCTATCCTTACCACGCTTCTCTACACGCAGAGAGAGAGAGAGGAGAGAGAGAGAGAGAGAGAGAGAGAGAGAGAGAGAGAGAGAGAGAGAGAGAGAGAGAGAGAGAGCATATTAATCAACTCTGCACTTCACGTTTCCTGTGCGATACTTGGTGCTTCCGGGTTTTCCCCAACTGGTCCGCCATTTTTCCTCAGTCGGTGCGATATGGTAATGCTGTCTGTGGAGTGCACACAGAGGAGGGAAAGGTGGGAGGGAGAGAGTGAGTGAGTGAGTGAAAGAAAGGAGCGAGAGAGAGAGTGAGAGAGACAGAAACATAGACGGAGAGCAAATCAAAGAAAAAAGAAAAACCAAACGTCAACACACAAAAAGAGGGAAGGAACGTGCAAAGACATTAACAAAAAGGAAGAAAGGAAAGAAGAACGCACGAAGAATGAAAGAAAAAAAAGCACAGAAATAAAACATGAAATTGTCATACGAAGAAAGAAAAAAAGAATGTCAGAGAAAAGAAAGAACAAACATATATATATATATAAAAAAAAAGAAAAAAAGGCATGTAAAAAGTAAGAAAGTAGGCCTACATAAGAAGACGGTCGGGTCAAAAAAAAGTACAAGCAAATGAAGAAAAAGTATGAAGGAAGAAAGACGTAGAGACCTGACATAACAGAATTTCACAGAAAAGAACGAACAAACGTATGAGGAAAGAAAGTGCATCAAAAGAAAGAAAGTACATACGAAGACAGTCAGCCCCCCCCCCAAAAAAAAAAAAAAGTACGAAAGAATGGAGAAAAAGTATGAACAAAGAAAGACGGACAGACAGAAAAACAGGATGAGTTCCCTAGTGTAACTAAACTAGTTGGCTGGTGTACCGAACTTTCGTTCACCAGATCTTCGTAGCCCTGCTATGGTGAATACCGAACTTACGTTCACCAGATCTTCGTAGCCCTGCTATGGTGAATACCGAACTTTCGTTCACCAGATCGTCGTAGCCCTGCTATGGTGAATACCGAACTTTCGTTCACCAGATCTTCATATCCCTACTGTGGTGAATACCGAACTTTCGTTCACCAGATCTTCATATCCCTACTGTGGTGAATACCGAACTTTCGTTCACCACATCTTCATAGCCCTGCTATGGTGAATACCGAACTTTCGTTCACCAGATCTTCATATCCCTGCTATGGTGAATACCGAACTTTCGTTCACCAGATCTTCGTAGCCCTGCTATGGTGAATAGCGAACTTTAGTTCACCACATCTTCATAGCCCTGCTATGGTGAATACCGAACTTTAGTTCACCACATCTTCATAGCCCTGCTATGGTGAATACCGAACTTTCGTTCACCAGATCTTCATAGCCCTGCTGTGGCCCTTTACGGCCTGCTGGGCTGGATATCAACCCAAACTGTGTTCACAAGACTGCAAATGCTCACGAATGCCATGGCCTAAACTGATTAAAAGAATTAATATTTGAAAAAAAAAAGTAGTATGACCACGAAAAGCGGTAGTAAGACCCCACCTCAAAAATTCCCATGACCACAGAAAAGGGAGTACAATGGCCTTCCACCACCCCACTGACGCCCCCCCCCCCCCCCCCCCCCCAAGAAGAAGACACACGAAAACTCCCCATCTCCCCATACTGAAAAAATTGCTGTGACAAAAAAATGAAGCATTATGGAACCCCCCCGGGGGGGGGGGGGGGGGGGGTTGGAGGAGGGGGGGTGGAAGGAGCGCAAAAAAATGCAGGGGTGAGCCATGACTGAAGAAAGGAGTTACATTAAGAAAAAAGAGGGTGGGTAGAGACGCCATGACAAAAAGAAAGAGGTGAGGGGAGGGGCAGTGGTAAACATAACAAAACAAAAACAGAACAAAACAACCGACCTGATTAAAAACAATAACCAAAAGTGAGCACCATGAACATTGAAGCGCCATGAACTCGCTCCAAAGGAAAGAAAAAGGAAGGGCGAGGACAACGACATGAATTAAAAAAAACATAGCGTAATGAAACAAGGAATTCAACGACCCCCACCTCCCCCCCCCCCCCAAAAAAAAAGTAGAATCATAAACCTTACCCTTTCCCCACCCCCTACCCTCCCCACCAATCCAAAAAGAAGTGTCATGACACCCCTACTCTACGCCTTCCCAGAAAGGAGACCCATGACCTCCAAAAAGGGGGAGGGAGGGAGGGAGGGAAAGAAGACTAAAAGAAGGAAAGGGAGCACCATAACCCCAACTCCACCCCCTTCCTTCCTTACAAGAAAAAAAAAAAAGGGGGGGGGGGGGCTCCATGACAAAAACAAAAAAAGAAAGAGAAAGAGTGTCAACCTCAACCCCCCACCCCCTGAAAAAATGGTTAGAACAAACAAAGTTACATAAAAAAAAGAGATGGGAGGGGTGGCTCAAAAGCAGAGCATGAAGGGTCAGTTAACTGTTTCACTGGTGATGAAAAGTGGGAATTACGTGGGTTCCAATTTAGTCACAGACAACACAACACAGCGCACTCTTTGCCAGTTCAGTCACAGACAACACAACACAGCGCACTCTTTGCCAGTTCAGTCACAGACAACACAACACAGCGCACGCTTTGCCAGTTCAGTCACAGACAACACAACACAGCGCACTCTTTGCCAGTTCAGTCACAGACAACACAACACAGCGCACTCTTTGCCAGTTCAGTCACAGACAACACAACACAGCGCACTCTTTGCCAGTTCAGTCACAGACAACACAACACAGCGCACTCTTTGCCAGTTCAGTCACAGACAACACAACACAGAGCACTCTTTGCTTGCCTACAACCAAGTCCGAGAGATTCAGCTACCTGCAGTGTTGGTTCGATGAAAAGAAACATTCACATAAGTTTCTTTGCGCATTCCAGAGAGGTAAGCATTCAAACAAACAATTGCACCAACAGTGTTTGATTTTACGTTCATTCAGTGACAATCAATTTCGTGTTATCATCCCGTCATGTTACAAAAATCAGCGGTTGAAAAGCTGTGCTTATTTTTCAAAAGTTACTGTTTCTTTTTCAAACTATCCTTACATTGATTCACTTGACAGCATGATTATGTAGTGAGTTATTTAATGACCAGTGTAAGGATTAAGTAGAGGACAATCGACTTGGTAGTCCCCATAGTCCTGTTTCAGCCCAGTACACAACACATTCAACTATGCTGGGTCGAAGCAGGCTGGGGACGTGCTATTTACTAAATGTATGCTACTGATGGAACTCGAACCCAAGTCTAGCCAGATCGCAATCCCCGACACTTACCATGACACCACAGTGGCTGGTCGTTAGTACCCGTTTTGAATACCCAGGACCGGTTGTCGGACACCCCATCCCCACTCCCCACCCCACCCCAACCCCCAATACACACACACACACACACACACACACACACACACACACACACACACACACACACACACGCAACGTCGACACACAAGCAGTTGGACAATACAAATGAGAGCTCCCTCTTTCAAGTAATAATTAAACTTTCACATTATATACATAAAATTCTTCCTACTATGACTTCACAAAATCACTCGGACATATTTCAGTCCAACACTTATAACAGGTCTTCACAGACTAAAAACAAAACAAAACAAAAACAATTTTATCAGGTTTGGCATCAACAGTGCCACACAAAAAACAGTTTTGGCAAATGAAATCCCCTGGTCCTCACAGACTTATAACGTGTTCTTTCCAATGGCCGCAGTAACTCACCAGATCTTTTCCATCTCCGCCACCTCATGTTGTCTTGAAGAAATAAAAAAGAACGCTTGTGCCTCTCTGTACAGAAAAAAGTAGACTACTCATTCCTAATCTGTCCGAGTAAATGTTCACGAAAAGAAAAGAAAAACAAATTAGTCATTTAAAAGAAATAATTTTAGAAATTATCTTTATGTAAAGAATCTTAAGCTTTATCGTTTTTTTTTCTCTTTTCATTTCTAATCTCCATATCTCAACCGGAAGTTTGCTGTGCCTAACATAGGCCAGCCATGGCCTTTACGTTTGCTTTTGACCTCAACCATGTCATTAAAAAAAGCTGTGAATTACCTGCTCTCGCCAATGCCTCTCCGTGCAACGTTGTCGACCAGTCAGTTCGTTTTCTGATTCAACGGCCCATCCAACAGATGATAAACCAATCACCCTGTGTCCTTTTCTCGCTGTACTCGGTATGCATTTTGCACGGTTTTCTTGACTAGGCTGGCTAGGCCACAAGTCTTTAGAATCCTTTCTTAGCTTTCGAAAGCCCGCACAAGTGATCTGTGTTTTCTGCTGATATACCCTTTTCAAAAACAAACACCCATCCAACAGCCAGGAACTTCGGCACAGTTCCTGATACCGGTGCGCGAAATCTCTTGAAAGAACTTGAAAATCATCCTCGAAATCCTTTTGATGACCTTTTGATACAGCGGAGCACTCTCTGTAGGGATGGGCTTTAGACAGCCGTTCAACACAAAGTCAAACCGTTTCAGAAACCTTAGCATTCATCTTAAGATCAAAGTTGGAAGCGTTCTGAAGTCATTCACACATTACGTGTTGCAGCTGGAAAGCAAAATATGTTTTTAAAAAATGAACTCGCCTCAGATCCTGTTCGACAGCCATGTCGACTTCTCGTTCAACTTACTGACTTTGTCATGTGATACGTGTGATGTAAGTTGGTGAGAAACCGGAAGTGTTCTTCGGGGATGAGAAACCGGAAGTGAGTTCACACGCACGCATGCACGCGCGCGCGCGCGCGCGCTCACTACTCGACATTTCGTGTTTCCTCGGTGCAGTTTTAAGAAAAGTCTGTCTTCATTCAAAGAACTGTAATGAACAGTTCGCTGCCGCCTGACGTCATACCAACACTTTTGCCGCTATAGTGAAGACCCAGACAGCAGACAGAGATGACTTTGAGAGTTATGCTGACAAGGCATCTGCTCAGCCCTCATCGAGTTGCTGGACTTAACATGACATACGAAGATGAAACAAACCTAGAACTTGGAAAGGCATTCACACACACACACACACACACGCACACGCACACGACACGCACACACAGAGAAGAGAGAGAGAGAGAGAGAGAGAGAGAGAGAAGAGAACGGCCACTAGAGAGAGAGAGAGAGGAGAGAGAGAGAGAGAGGAGGAGGAGGAGGAGAGGAGAGAAGAGAGAGAGAGAGAGAGAGAGAGAGAGAGAGAGAGAGAGAGAGAGAACGACCAATCAATGTAGCTCAAAGTCAGTTACATGGTGGTTATCATTTTTGGCAGTTAGCCAATCCTGAACGCTGCATGGTCAGTTCCATCCGTCACTATTCGTCTCATTGAGGACGCCACCAAAAACCCATGGCTGTAGCTCTCATTCAGTCTACAGCAGATTACAGCCATTGCGCTAGTGGCTGGGAGTGCCACCCTCATCATTCCGAAACTTCAGATGTTCCAGAACAAAGCAGCTCGTCTTGCCTCTGGTACAGCTCGGTCCGTCCACATTTCTGCTGTCTGCCGTCCACACTGGTTGCCTATTGAGGAAAGAATGAAATGCTACTTCCTGCTGTCTGCCGTCCACACTGGTTACCTATTGAGGAAAGAATGAAATGCTACTCCCTGCTCCCCACTTTTAAATCCCTCTTTGATCACGGCCTTTCTCCAGTGATACGTTTCTTTCGCCGTCCTTTGATGACCTTTGATACAACCAGCGCTCTCCTTAAGATCGGGTTTAAAGGGCCATTCATCCAACCCAAAGACAAACTGTTTCAGGAACACCAGGATTCATCTTAAGATCAAAGCTGGATGTGATCCGAATTCCTTGGCACACCAACTATTGCAACGGGAAGGCGTACAATATGCTTTTTTTTTTTTTTAAATAAAAGATACTCACCTCATGGCAGACAGGTCAATGTTTGATTGCTATGCTGAGTTCTCGTTCCGCCTGTCGATTTTGTCACGTGACTCTAGCGACGTAAATTGTGGTGAGAAATGGGAAGAGTTAGGAGTGAAAGAAAAATATGCCGAAAGAACGCGCTGCTGCATTTTGTTTTGAGGTTCATGACATGACACGGCACTATGGCTTTCCTGCCATTGCTTTACAACTGCGCCAAAGAATGAATGGGCTGCAAGCGTAAATTGTCTGGACCAGAAACACACACACACACACACACACACACGCGCGCGCGCGCGCGCGCGCACTCATGTGCGCATGCATGCGCGCACGAGACAGACAGACAGACAGACACAGAACGACCAGTCAACGTAATTCAGACAGACAGACAGACAGACGGACAGACACAGAACGACCAGTCAACTTAATTCAAAGTCAGTTACATGGTGGTTACCGTTTCTGGCAGTCTGTCAGATCGCTCATCCTGAACGCCACATGATCAGTTCCATCCGTCACTACTCGCCTCCGTGAGGACGCCACCAAAAACCCATGGCTGTAGCTCTCATTCAGTCTACAGTAGATCACAGCCATTTTGCTGGTAACTGGGAGTCCCATACTTGTCGTTCCAAAACTTCAGAAGTTTCAGAACAATGTTGCTCGTCTTATCGCCGTAGAGTCCGGCTCGATCACGTTTCTCCTCTCCGTTCTCCACTCTGGCTACCTGTTGAGCAACGAATTCAATGCTAGTTCCTGCTCGCTACTTTTATCTCCCTATTTACTGAGACGGTACTTTCCATCATTTTCGATCTTCCAGTCTCAAGGATGCTAGGCATCCCTTTCACACTCTATCACGATACTGGATGTCGTTTTTTTTTTGCGTGCTGGTCTCCTTGTGGAATATTTGATCTTCTGAATTCCTGTAACAACTCTCGTTCAAATTCATAAGAACATTCATTTCCTGCTCCATCTGCAATAAGTGTCGCTCATGTCTCTGATCTCTTAGCCGGCTCTGTGTGTGTGTGTGTGTGTGTGTGTGTGTGTGTGTGTGTGTGTGTGTGTGGACTACTGTGTAAGCTGCTCTATTTAGTTTATTGAATTTGTCCGCCATTTGGAGCATTATTTTGTTGTGAGACGATTTAGTTATTTTCGTTTTGGGAAACCAGACACACCGCTCTAGAAGTCCAAGTTACGGTGTTCCTCAATATAACATTATCCATATATATATATATACATATATATATTTTATAATTGAATATTTTTCTTGCAGTCATTGCAACACCTAGCTGCTCTGTAAGTTGCTGGAATGGTGCTCGGTACTTATCCTTGGAATTTATTAGTTTATTGTAATTTAGTCCCTTGCGGATTCATTCCAAGAACTGGCCCTCAGCACTTGTGTCTTAAGAGGTTATCTTTTTATATTTTCTACTTTTCAAAAGAAAATGTAGCTTGTTTTGCTCTTTCATGATTTTCTTTTGCTTCTTAGGTGGCACCTTTGGTTGGTTTTTTGAAAACTCAACAAACATACTACGGTATTTCACACCAGCCTTTTCTGGGATAGCATTCTTCTTAAAACCGAAAAGGCAGAGGAGTCAAATTACCACTTTCCGCGGTCACTGAGGAGAAACAATCAGGTTTCGAAATATCGGTATTTGACCAGGAGTTATATGTTAGTGAGTTTTCTCCCCATTGGAGATCGTCTCCCACTTGGAGACTATAAGCTTGCTAAAGGCTCGTTCTGAGAAGCATTTATTTTATTTTTCCCCATTCACCCACTCAAGCACATACTGTTAGTTGGCAGAATGATCTACCACTGCAGATATGAATGCTTATCTCCCCCTATTTCTTCAATCTAAGACATAAGAGCAAGCTTTGTTTATAATTGAATATATATATATGTATATATATATATATATATAATGATGACAATACATACCAGCCGCCGTGGCGAAGTGGTTAGCGTCGCGGACTCCGGCTGGGAGGTCGTGGGTTCGAATCCCATCAGAGTCATGTGGGTTTTTCTGCCCCGACGGGCTCCTACCCAGAGTTGAGTTTGCTGCGGACTCGGTTGGGAAGACTGGGACCACACAGTCGAGTTTCATCCACTTAATGGATGCGTTTCTGAGAGTGTTGCTCAAATTTCCTGACCAACACTGCAGGTGCCTGTAATTCTCGGGCCTGGTTGACGCTGGAATATATTATGAAAGGAAGCGTAGAGTACAGCCCTGTCATGTAGTCTCAGACCGAAATGGAAATCCGTAGCATCATCTTAATCATCCACATCCTCATCGATCAGCATAAAAAAAAGTCTCAAATTCTGCGGCCCTTCATGCCCTGCTCTCATGGTGACCTCAGTTTCGATGTCCACTCCACGTCTGTGGCCTTGGTTTGCTTCCGTCGGGGTCACCGGTATCGGCGAGTCCATGGGGGCTGTCGTTGGACGGACAGGTGTCGCCCTCCGGAGGCAGAACTCACTCATGCCGGCTCCACGACTAAGCAATTATTGTCGTCAGTAGGGGGCTTAGTAGGTAGTGTTCTGCGTATGTT
>CM065714.1:124294116-124339116 GCA_033310375.1 Conus canariensis | reverse complement strand
TCAGCTGATTGTAGTTCTGTACCTGATTGACAACCAGGATCATTACGTCAGTGGATTGTAGTTCTGTACCTGATTGACAACCAGGATCATTATGTCAGTGGATTGTAGTTCTGTACTTGATTGACAGCCAGGATCATTATGTCAGTGGATTGTAGTTCTGTATTTGATTGACAAGCAGGACCATTATGTCAGCGGATTGTAGTTCTGTACTTGATTGACAGCCAGGATCATTATGTTAGCGGATTGTAGTTCTGTAGTTGATTGACAGCCAGCACCATTATGTCAGCGGATTGTAGTTCTGTATTTGATTGACAAGCAGGACCATTATGTCAGCGGATTGTAGTTCTGTATTTGATTGACAGCCAGGATCATTATATCAGCGGATTGTAGTTCTGTACTTGCCCGACAAAAAACACCATCATGTTATCTGATTGTAATCTTTTGTTCAGAAATGCTAGCATGTAAATTGGATTTAGTTCTTTAATGACAAACTATATCAAGTCAACTTAATTTAGGTCTTTGTTGACAAATGAACCATTCGTTAGCTGAATATAGTTTGTTTTTGTTTATTAACAGTACATTATGGAGGCTAAATCTACTTACCTCCACGTTTTGTGTCTGCTAAATAGAGGCATGAATTTTGAATAGGAAGTGTGTTTTCAAAACAGGGAGAGGTAAGGATGTGACACAGAAAAGGAGCAAATTAATTGTATAATTACAGTATTTCAACTGTGTGTGAGGGGAGAGGTAAGGATGTGACGCAGAAAAGGAGCAAATTAATTGTATAATTACAGTGTTTCAACTGTGTGTGAGGGGAGAGGAAATCCGACTTAAAAGTAGCGGGCTGGTGGAGGAGAGAATGGTTTGAATGGGTGAGCTACGGCGGCAGAGGGAGGGATTGCACACGGAAAAAAGTTGAGAAAACCCATTACGACCGAGACGACACACACACACACACACACACACACACACACACACACACACACACACACACACACACACACAAACGCGCGCGCGCGCGCGCGTGCGCACACACACGTGCACACACAAACATACACACGCATGTTCACACTCACATGCACACACACGTGCACACAAACATGCGCACACTCTCTCCCTTCCTTAGTCTCTCTCTCTCTCTCTCTCTCTCTTCTCTCTCTCTCTCTCTCTCCTGTTTTAATATAAAAAAAAAACTCTTCATGATACTCTGAACCTCACCAGTGAGTCCGCGGTTTGATTCTGTTAGTGAAGGACAGAGGTTTGCTGTAGCAACACCTGAGCTTCTGTGTCCTATACTGTGAGCACCCGGCCTGTATTACGCTGCTGCTTCCACAAAGGGTGGGACACTCCCTGCTGACTACCATGTCCAACTTTCAGCACGGAGAGGTCGCCGTCTGTTCTAGACCCCGCGGAGAGAGAACACGGATCTGAACGGCTCCTTTGGGGCCTGTAGGGGGAAGGGGAGGGGAGGGGGCGGGGGGGGGGGGGGGGGAGGGTGAGTGTGTGATTGCCTAAAGCGAACGTGCTGAGGTGTTTTGTCTTCTAACATTTATTTTCCTCTGGTAAAAGACAACACGTTGTCTCCTGCGAGGGTGTGGTGGGGGAGTGGGGAAGGGGCGGGAGGAAGGGGGAAGAGGACTGAAGTGAAAACGATTATGTGAGAAGGGTGAAGACTGGTGGGAAAGAACAAGGGGTAGAGAGGAAAGGGGCGTGAGGTTGGAGTGAGGTGATGAGGTCTTCTCTCACCCACCCCCTTCTTGATTCTAGGTCCTCATGCCAACCCCCTGATGGCTTAGTTTGTGTGTGGCTCAAGTCTAACAGCCATGAAGACATGTTTGCCTAGTCTGGGGGGTGTCTCTCGTCATCAGCTGAGTGGTCTGTCCTCCATGTCCTCCTCCCCTTCCCTCTCAGCCCTGCCCCCCTCCCTCCCTCCTCATCGCCCCCACTTCCTTCCCTACCCTCCCACACCACACCCACTCGACCACAGCCCCCCACCCCCACACCCCCGTCCGGTGAGATTAGCCCAGACGCATGTTACCTAGAAGGAGAGCAAATAAGCGTGGTCTCTGGAAAACGTTTTTGTTCCAGTGCCACAAAAGACTGGTGCACATGTTAAAAGAATCAGGAGGCCTTGGAGACGCTTGAAAAAGATGCGTTCAGATCTGACCTTTCTATCTGCTGGACAAAATTCTGACAGACAAAAACCAAGTTCCATCTCTTGCCGCTTGTGTTTCTGTGGCTGGTCTACGATTTAGAAGGTGAAAAAAAAAGAAAAAGAAAAAAGGGACGGGGGTGGGGGGTGGGGGGCGCGGGACATGATTAGTCATGCAGTGCTGAACCATCTCTGCAGTCTCGTACTCTGTTGTGGAGATGTCGCACTTTGGCCTCGTCAGTTCCCCAACTGTGGCTTCTGGCCTGTCCAGTTTATTGTCGTGGGGGATGGGGGGGGGGGGGTCTACATACAGGCTGCACGCGTGCAATTCCTTCCTCGAGTCAATCGAAAGAAATCATGACAACCAGGCCATAGAGAGATTCTTAAGCCTTCGTTTTGTGTTTGTTTGTTGGCTGGTTGTTTTTGCAGGGATTTCTTGGTCATTGGTGGTGGTGGTGGTGGTGTGGTGGTAGTAGTAGTAGAGTGGTGGTGGCGGTGGTAGTGGTAGTGGTGTCCTCTTCATTATTATCTTTATTATAATTATTGTTATTATCATCATCATCATTAGTAGTAGTAGTATCATTACTACCGTCATCATCATCATTATGATTATTATAATGATCATACGATCATTATCATCATCATCATTCTCTTCATTATCATCATCTTTATTATCGGTTATTATTATTATTGTCATTATCATCACCATCACCATCATCGTCATCATCATCATCATTGTTCTTATTATCATTATTGTTGTTGCTGTTGTTGTTGTCGTCGTCTTTGTGTATGGAGGTGATGATCGTGGTTGATGATAATGACATTATCATTGTTACTATCATCATCACCATTAACATATATCCATGTCATCATTCAGCATTTTCCACACATACGTTTCGCTTTCCCCATGTCCACATTCTTGTCATTTCTTGGGAAGCAGCACAGCTCTGATGACGAACAGCACAGAACTACTTCGCCTGGCGGAAGCGATCTCGAGGTGACGCGTCCAAGTCAAGGGAAAGAACCGACTTGGAGTGCCCCGCGTATAGATTTCTATCATGTGAACTCAGGAAATCTCCTTTTCATAATTTTTTTTAAAAACTTGTGAAGAAGAAAAAAATCAGAATGATGCCGGGGATTCTCTCTCTCTTTCTGTCTCTGTCTCTGTCTCCCTCTCTCTCTCTCTCTCTCTCTTCAATGTGCGTGCGTACACACACACACGCACACACATACATACACACATGCACACACATTTCTGTCTCTGTGTATCTGTGTCTGTCTCTGTCTGTCTGTCTCTCTGTCTCTGCCTCTCTCTCTCTCCAGATACAGACATAGACACAGACACACAGAGACACAGACACACACACACACACACACACACACACACACACACACACACACACACCACACAGAGTCTCGCAACAACACACACAACAGAATGCGCGCACACACACACGTGCGCGTGTGTGCGCACACACACACACACAACACACGCGCGCGCGCGCGCGTCACAGAATTAGTTTGATGCAGAAGGGGAAGGGGAAGAAAGAACTGCTATTGATAGGTGAAGAGGGTTGTGTTAAGAGATGCCTTGAAGGAAGACAGACAGTTTGAACTACGCAAAGATATTGGGAGTTTATTCCAAGAAACCGGACCCTGAAAAGAAAAAAGAGCGATCGCCATAGGTTTTAGTTGTTGTTGTTGTTGTTGTCGTTCCCTGGCTAAAAGACTCCAGGGATCATCCGAACAGCCGAAGTACTTGAACACTATGGTACAAATGCATCAGCTGGGGATGATAACATTACGTGTGTGACCGTTTTTGATTACCCAGCCACGTGGGCAGCCACACTCCGACTTTGGGAGATTTTGGAGGTTGATAATGTTATGCTAGGAGCTTGTTACAACTGAAGACAATCCCCGCATAACTATGCAGAGCATAACAACATTTTGATGTAGCCTTGGTGTTCTAGCCTATGTCAATTGGCCTGATACAGCCTTAAGCCAAGGTGGAGGTTTTAGTTCGAAATCGAGGGATTTTGAGCAAAGTGTTGTCGGTGGAAGAATGCAAGAGCCTAGAAGGAACATAGAGATGATGGAGATCAGATAGGTAGGAAGGAGCTAAGCCATTCAAAGATTTAAAGCAGAGTAAGGACAGTTTGTAGTCTATTCGTTTTTTTTACCGACAGCCAGTGGAGAGAAAGAAATAAGAGAGTAACCTGAGAGGATCTGGGTTGTCTAAGAATCAAGACACCTGGAATCTCACCAGTGAGTCCACGGTATCATTCTGCTGGTGAAGGACAGAGGTTCGCTGTAGCCAGACCCGAGCTTCTGTGTCCTACACTGTTACCGCCAGGGCTGTTTTATGCTCCTGCTTCCACAAAGGGGGCTGTGTGTGATTCCCCAAAGTGAACGCACTGAGGGGTTTTGTCTTCAAACATTTATTTTGCTCTGCTAAAAGACACGT
The DNA here is from genome assembly GCA_033310375.1 of Conus canariensis. Classification (NCBI taxonomy): domain Eukaryota; kingdom Metazoa; phylum Mollusca; class Gastropoda; order Neogastropoda; family Conidae; genus Conus; species Conus canariensis. The sequence continues at coordinate 124,334,500 of CM065714.1, read as the reverse complement.
TACCTGCTACGAAGCGCGGGGGGGGGGGGGGGGGTGTAGTGAGGGAGTGGGAGGGAAGGGGCAGGAGGAAGGGGGAAGCGGGCTGACATGAAAACGATGATGTGAGAAGGGTGAAGACCGGTGGAGGAAAAAAGGGATAGGAAGGAGGGGGGCAGGAGGTGAGGGGGGGGGGGAGTAAGGTGATGGGGTCTTCCGTTACCCATCCCCTACTTGATTCTACGTCATACGCCAACCCCCCTGATCGCTGAGTTTGTATTTGGCTCTGGTCTAACAGCCATGAGGACGTGTTTGCCTTGCTTGGGGGTATCTCCCTTCTCAGCTGAGTTTTCTCACCTCTATGTCCTCCTCCCTTTTCCCTCTGCTCCATCTCCTTTCCTATCCTACCAGAGTACACTTTTTCTGCACTGGTGCTGCAGTCTGGAGGAATCAGAGACCTGGCCCCGAGACTCCGGAACCATCTTGCCCAGCATGATAACGAACCACACAGTTTTTTACATAGACTTGTCTCCTCCTTTGATGGGCTAGAAAAGTGACAGCTTTCACAACTGCACAACACACACACACACACATACACACACGCACACGCATACGCACACACACACACACACACACACACACACACACACACACACACACACACACACACACATATACATACACACACACACACACACACACAGGCACGCATGCACGCACGCACGCACGCAGGAACGCTCGCTCGCAGGCACGCACACACGTACCTGTGAGCGCACACAGATGCTAGCTCATGCTTCACAGCTTTTTTCAAAAGTCTCCTCCGTGTTGACGGTCGGCACAGCAACGGCTTCATCATCAGCCACATAGCACAGAAACCGTCAACCCTATAGCTTGGGGAGAAGAGGGCGAAGAGGGTGCGGGAGGGGCAAGGTACTCGAACTGGACACTTTGTGCTCAGCGTGCCCGGAGGGGGCACCCCTCTTCCGAATTACGGTACCCAGCGGGCACCACCCCCACCTTACCGTGCTCTCCCCCTTCCCTTCGGATTACAGTGCCTAGCATGCCCGGTGGGTCACCCCCCCTCCCCCCGCCGAATTATGTTCTCTCTCATAGGCCACGGAACAATGGCTGTCCAATTACCGAAAACGAGTGGAACTGGAGCCGGGCTGCAGTCTTCTCCAGTGAGGGGGGAAGGGAGGGGGGGCTAAGAAACCGTCCCCTTCCACCCTCCCCACCCAGCCTGTTCCCTTGCAGAGATGAGGGGACCAGGAAGGGGGCCTGAAAAAGATAAGGCAGGGTGAAGAAATTGGCTGATGGCAGGGAGAAAAAGATGAGGAGGGGAAGCAGGGGCAGAAGGAGAGGGTGTGAAGGGAAAAGACAAGACGGAGGGCTGTGAGTCACTGTGCCAGTTCTTCACTTCATTGACAACCAGCACCATTATGTCAGCTGATTTTAGTTCTGTACTTGATTGACACTACTCACAATTATGTCAGCGGACTGTAGTTCTGTATTTGATTGACAACCAGCACCATCATGTTAGGTGATTGTAGTTCTGTACCTTATTGACAACCACCATCATTATGTCAGCTGAATGTAGTCCTTACTTGATTGACAACCAGCACCATTATGTCAACTGATACGTCACCTGAATCTAGTTCTTTGTTGAAATCTGTACCATACTATGTCAGCTGAATACAGGTCATAAGTTTTTTTCAACTTTGTGTATGTTTCAATAGTGAAGAGAAAATCGGACATAAGGGTTCGGTGGAGAGAATGGGTTGAGTGGGTGGGATATGTCGGCAGTGGGTGGGGTTGCGCAGTGGAAGAAAGTTGAGAAAACCCATTACGGGCAACAAAAAACAACAACAACAACAACAACAACAACAACAGCAAGAAAAAAGAAAAAAAGAAAGAAAGGAAGAAAGGGATGGGGAGGGGGGTGTGGGGGGGGGGAGACAAAGTTTTTGGACATCATTTTCCGTGCCTGGATGGTTCGGTGACCGAGCGCCATGTCTGTCGTGAGAGGTTACTAGTTCGGATTCCGCTAGGACCCAAACTATAAAACCTGCCATGTTTACTACTAATCTTAATGTGTTGTCGTGGTATACGTCACTGGTGCTAGACACCCCTCTTCCCGCCCACTTTCACCTTCCGTCGGTGTGGACGTTGAGGCTGAATATAGCTCAAGTTTTTCCACACGTAAATTTGTCCTCTGCCCCTTCCCTCAGTACATCCCGCCCGGGACGACGTACTAAAGAGTTGTGCAATGAATAAACATAGGCAGCTCGTAAAGAGGTGACCAGCACAACACCGCTCCATCCTCCTTCCTTTCCACTCGGGTGGACACAGATGTGTGCTGATCACAAGAACGATGACCAGTCGGGGAACTGAGGCATCAAGCTGGACCTTAAGGTTCAGGTCTACCCTATCTTAACCGCCTTGTCGCACAAATCGCGCCAAGGACAGACAATTAGGGCGGACGTTTTTTTTCCCCGTTATTGATGGTGGAAGCAGAAGACAACTCCAGTGTCACTTCACTGCAAGCCCAGTTTGTGAAGATATTTTCTTCTATTTTCTTATTCTAGTTTTTGTTTATTTGTTTGTTTGTTATTCTAATATAAAAAGAAGCCTTAACTAAGGCAGTGAACAGTAGACAACAAACAAGTAGGGCAACTCTTGCTCCCATGATGAAATAATCACAGGCCCGTATTTCCAAACGGATGCTGTTTACAACAATAAATTGCCTAGCAGAAATGACAACACAAGACACAGGGGAAAAAAACAGGAGACATCTCCTAGAAAAGATCTTCCAAGCTTGCCCATATACCCTGTACCTGACACATCTACCCGGCAACAACTGGAGAAATGAACAAATGAAAATTATTATTTATTCAAGACTGCCACAGCCTTTTCGATCTTGAATATACCAAACACACACACACACAACACACACACACACACACACACACACACACACACACGGATGAACAGTAACAAATAGAAGTAACCTGAGTTTGACTGGTATGAAGGGAAATCTTAGATAAGGCAAAAGGAATAGTAAACAGGAAATAAACTAGTAGGGTAACTCTTGCTCCTATGATGAAATAAGTGCAGGTCCATAACTCCAAACAACACCAAATCGCCTAGCTGCTTACAAAACCAAATCGCCTAGCAGAAACGACAACAAAGAGCACACAAAACAAAAAAGGAGATAATCCTCTCAAAAGGATTTTCCAAGCTTGCCGCCATATACCCTGTACTCGACACATCTGCACAGCAATTACAACTGTTACGTTTGATACAGTTTCATGCAGTTGAATGTAGCTTAGGGTTCGAGCTTGAGTTAAGGTTAGATTAGGCCAGGGTTAAGGTTAGAATCTGGTCTGGGTTATGGTCATGTATTTCAGACTGGAGAGTCTTCCTGTCTTCTGAACAGTCATGGAGCAACACAGGGCCGACAATTCGACTTCCTCAAAAATCGCTCAGAGATGTCCAACTTGGTGTGATTTCTAACTTTCTGAGAGTCAAAGATTTTTCATCTAATCTTATATTTTGCTGTAGAAAGATTTTAGAGTGATTCTAGCATATCTTTAAAAAAAAACTGTTTTAATGAGAGAGAGAGAGAGAGGGGGGGGGAGGGTATTAGATCGATATTGAAAGCTGATTTTAACGGGGTGACAGCCCTGATATAGCCCTTTGCGGTCGCCTGTAAGCAGCATGAATTGAATAGTCACCGTCACCATTAAACCATACTGACCTGACGCCGTTACCGGCACTAATACTGACGAAGTCGGGTTTGGTCCATGTAGCGATTTCCATCAGAGTCGGCAGTGCTTCGTCCTCAGTAGGAGTGAGCCTGATGTCTGTTTGATTATCATGAGTGTTTATAGTGTGTGTGTGTGTGTGTGTGTGTGTGTGTGTGTGTGTGTGTGTGTGTGTGTGTGTATGCTGATGTCACATTCCATTTGTCAGAATTTGTTATAGTTGTCCAATTCAATAACAAGAAGCTACCATTTCTGATACCTAACACGACGTAAGCTGACATGTTTGTATATCTAATGTCTTGTACATAACGTCAGATTGCACTATCATGTTTTCACTTCGCTGTGCCCCAGGTTTAATTTCAACTGCATGTGCATGGGATAATACTATTAATCAAAGCTATAATGATGACAAAGACGACGACGATTATGGTGATGAAGTGATGATGATGATTTTGATTACTAATATTGTTCGTATTGTTGTCGCTGCTGCTGCTGTTTGCGTACTGTAGCTATCTGTATTGTTTCTGTGATTGGAATCAGCAAGATATTAATTGCTTAAATTCGTGTGTGTGTGTGTGTGTGTGTGTGTGTGTGTGTGTGTGTGTGTGTGTGTGTGTGTGTAAACGACACAATTTTCTGCGTTGGCGGTGTTTCATATAAGTTATATGGACAGAAGAACGCACGATCTGTAGTATGGGCCCATCAATTCACGATTTCTGCTACGTTTTGTCAGATCTTCCACGGGCAGAGTACAACCCAAGAGCATCAGTTTCTTTTCAAACGACAAATACTGCTTGCACTTCGTGACGTTATTCACAGAAGCTGTCACACCAGATAATGATGAGCACCTTTTAAGCATCTTTTGATGGAAGATGTTCCACAAAACAATCAATTCCAGCTTTACTATAGTCTCCTGACATTGTTCAACAGCAAAACCAGCAACAACGACCACAATTCATTCTCTGTAACTTTCATTTTCTTTAGAGGTGTCAGGAAAAGTGGGGAAAAACACAGGATGGAGGACGCTCCTGAGACACCCATCACCCCCCTTCCACCCTCCTTACCCCACCCCCACCTCCCCCCTAAACAAAACAAAAATCTGTGTCGCCTAATGATCCGCCATCCCGACTGACCCCAGGCTCCATTGCCCCCTCACCCCCCACCCTGGAGGACGCCCGTGGTGATGGGGTACCCAGGTCCTCCCAGGCCGGCAGATTGACGGGGCCAGTGGTCGGGGGGATGGTGGTGACGGTGTCCATCACAGGGGCGGGATAGACCATCACCTCGTCTGGCACCACGGCTGGCTGAGCCATTACCATCAGCAGCAGGGGGGAAGAGGGGGCTTCGCCGGCTGACTGACTAACAGGAACTACCAAACATCACCAACTGACTGGCGAAACGTGAAGCAGACCGGAGACACACACTTTCTGTCTCCCTTTCTCTCTGTCTCCGTCTCTGTGTCTATCTATCTGTCTGTATCTCCGCCTTCTGAAACTGTCTGGGTTGGAAAGTTCTGCCTGCTCCGAGGCAGTCTGTGTTCCTGCATTCCCCCCCCCCCCCCCCCAAACCCCCTACCCCTCGTCTCTGTCCTTTCTTTCACTCGCTCTCTTGGTCCATTCACCTGTTGGTTTTAACCTTTTACGTTTGAGTTTCCAGTCCTGATGCTGGAACGTTCTCCCTTCACAGCAACAGAACAGCTTGACTTTAGGCACCGAAGTAGATCCCGGTCCCCATTCCGCAGAGTTATTTCACAGTTGGACATTTTTATCTCTTTGCTAGGATCGAGCGTTTGTTTTGGTGTTTCTTGTGTTTTCTTCCTTCCTTCCTTCCTTTCTTTCTTTCTTTTCATTTCTTCTTTCCGCAGAAGATTCTTCTTCTTGGTAGTTCTTTTAAGACGGAAACGTCGTTGTGTCGAAGGAAAGTTGCAGTTCGCCGGAGCTCCTCCACAGAGACGATTAGTTGTCTCCCTCAGCGGTGTGTCTATCCACCAGATTTTTTGCCCGTGGGCTATGGTGACGGGGTCTGGCTGGTCGTCCACCATCAGCGGGAAGCTATGCAGCAGAGCCACGGGATGGAAGCAAGTGGTGTCTTCTTCGCCGTCGTTCACTTAGACATTGACGAAGGCTGCTGTGCGGCCGAGGCCCTCCAGAGGTCCAAAGAGTTTCCCCTTCATCGATGTGTCTGCAGGCCAGGTCTCTGCCCGGTTTTAGTGTCTTGACAGTCCTGCATGAAGAGCTCCACAGTCAACGGAGCTATACCACAGGGACACCTCGCAGACTTACTGATGTGGAATTTTGTGAACATGTGGTGCTTGAGTCTGGGGAGTGCCCTGTCCTCAGTCTCACAAAGCTCACTTGGTCTGATCTGGGTAGGAGGTAATAGGCATCCTTTCTGTTGTAGGTTCTGAGTAATGTTGAAGCTCTGTGTGTGTGTGTGTGTGTGTGTGTGTGTGTGTGTGTGTGTGTGTGTGTGTGTGTGTGTTTCATGTGGTGTCTTGAGTCGGGAGTGTGTAGTCCTTCGCTTGACGATGATTATGAGATCTTCCCTGGAGAGGGGAAAACGGTAGCCATCATCAGTTGTAATTGTGGTCAGGGTGTAACTGCAGCCATCAGTTGCTCTGTTCCTCCTTCATCGTGCTCCATGCCTCTTCCAGATCCTTGGACGCATCTCGCTCCCAACCTATGGTGTGCCAAGTTCGAACAATCATGTTTTGTCTAATGCGGATTTATTCACACGCATTTTCCATGTTTTGCCAAAAATGAAAACAGAAACCAACTGTCCCGCACACGTGTGTGTGTGTGTGTGGGTGGGTAGGTGGGTTTTTTATTTCCATCAGACGGTTCGTGGTCTCAAGGCCTGTTTGGTTGAAACCCGTATGCAAGCATTAGAAAAGTTACTCTTAGGGGTTTTAGTGGTAATAAACAGTCACAATTAGGCACGAGGACAAAGGATTGGACGAAACCTGAGGGGCAAAACATGGTTATCTCCCTCCTTTACCAAGAGGGGATAAGTGAGGGCCTGACCACAGGCTACAGGTCGGATCTGATCTCAGAGTTTAAAGGTGTAAATTGATAAGTTCTTTTTTTCATTTTTCAGAGTACATTTCTTTTACCAGAGTAAATTTCCTTCACGTTTGTCATGTATTTATGTATATTGACATGGTGAGAATTTTAATGTGCTGGATATTTTCTGCCCAAGTATGTACCCCGAGGTCAATTGGGTTGTGAAAAGTAAGAGATGGAAGATGATAATACAGGATGAGCGATGTGCGTTTTTTTTTTTTTTTTCTTTTTTTTCTTGTTATTTGATTGCTTTTGTGATAATGAAAATGATTGATTTATTGGCCGTGTTCTTTTTGCACGTTTTATTTTTTGTTCCTTTATTTTGTCATTTTTTTAAAGAGTTTTTGAACACTAACATCAGAATTGGTGTGATTGTTCCGAGAGATCACGAATTCATTTTTCCATATTATGTTTACATTTTCCCTATGATTCAGTGTTTAAAAGTGCACTGTTCGGCGTCAGTGGAAATCGCGGAGGAAAAAAAAAACACGAAACACAAAAGTGTTTCTGTAAAAGTTTGCCAACCTGTACATTTTCTAGCAAAACCTAGCTGTAACCCGTGTCTAAACCACTCCTGACGGATATTGTCTGCAAGAAACAGACAGAAAGTGGATTTCGATAATAGAACAATTTGCTTGCATTCGGAATAATTGATGTCAATAAATTTGAAAGACCCTTCTTCTCCGTCGTCGTCTTGCTGCAAAAAAGAGAATCTTTTCAAGACAGTATCTACAATTAAATCGATGTGGTTTTGTTTGTTCGTGTTCTTTTTTTTTCAAGCAGAATAAATGTAATGATAACGTCGACGCTAATGATGATGACAACGATAATAACAATAATAATGAATTAATAATAATGATGATGATGATGATAACGCTGCTGACGATGAACATAAACAACCGTAACAAAAAGAAGAGAAGCTGGAGCAGGAGAGGGGAGGAGAAGAAGAGGAGCAGGAGGAGGAAGAGGGAGAGATACGGTGGACAATATAATGATCCAAATGAACACAATTTGACCGATCCCTCCTGTCTTATTCCAAAGCCCAGCGGAGACCTCATCACGGTGACTGTTGAGAAAGGGTAGGGGAGAGAGAGAGGGAGGGGAGGCGGTAAAGCAGAAAACGAGGAGATGGGTATGAATGATAAAGTGAGCACTACCATTAATTGGCTCATCTATAACCAGTCCATCGTCGTCGGCGGAGCGCGGAGCAGGCGTTTATCCGGGCTCCACTGACTGACAAAAAGAAAATTGACTTTGGGAAACCATTTGTTTAGCGTGACAGCGGCCCATATGGTTGTTCCTGATTGCGAACCAACCCGTCAGTTCCTCTCTCTGTCTCTGTTCAAATCCAAAGCACGCACACATGTTCACAGGTGTGTGTGTGTGTGTGTGTGTGTGTGTGTGTGTGTGTGTGTGTGTGTGTGTGTGTGAGAGGGAGGGAGGGAGAGAGAGAGAGAGAAAGAGAGAGAGAGAGAGGTGTGTGTGTGTGTGTGTGTTGTGTGTGTGTGTGTGTGTGTGTGTGTGTGTGTGTGTGTGTGATCGAAGGAGACAAAAAGGGACAAAGACAGAAAGAAAGCGAAAGGTATGTTTGAATAATTTCGACAAAGTTTATGAAGGAAAGACAAGAGGATTGCACGAACAAATGACTGAATTCATACATCGGTCAGTCGATCCATTTGTCTCTCTAGTCTGTCTAGTTTGTCTGTATGTAAGTCTGTGTACACATAACTCTTTTGTCCAAACTCGCTTAAGCGCTCGGTCTTCTTCAGTCTTGAAAGTATAACTTCAGAAGAAAAAAAAGTAAAGTAGTAGAAACCTAGTTTGTTGGAAATACATAACGATACTCCCCCTTCCAACTGTCCCTCCCCATAAAGCTTTTAGCCATGCACGAACAAAGGCAGACACGAAATTGATGATCAGATTGATATTATGCTGGTTGCTGTGGCAGAATTGATGTTGACGGATGGACTGAATTATTTGCTCTTTCATACGTGTATGCATTCGTTTTTAAGATGCATCGTGCTGTCACCGGGTATGTGAATTATTCAAAACGAAAAATGCGACAGGAGGAAAGGATTCCCAGATGGAATTATTTCTTTCTTTATGTATTAGTTTTCATTTTGCTTTGTTTTCAAAGAGGTCATGCTTGCACGAGGTTTGTGCATGGATGAAAACGAGCATCTTCGAAGAAAATGAGTGTTGGTGTTGAGCCTTGAGAAACGCAGTGTTTTGTACAGTAGAGCAAAATGAAACAAAACAAAACGAACATTAGAAAAATGTGCATTGAGATGCCACCCGGTGTTGATTTAACTTGTTCCAGCCCTGACAGGGTAAACATTGAGGCCCCCGAGACGCTGTCCGCTAGTGTCAGAAGCTTTCTACATCTCTAATAGCCGTGTTGTTGTTCGCTGACTTGGATTCACGTTATCCACCTGAGTCCCTTTGCTACATCAGAGATTAAACATAGTCGTGTATCGAACAGAAAGCCATTTAGATTTTTTTTTTTTTTTTGGAATAGGGGAGATGAAGAGAAAAAAAGACAGAAAAGAATAATGTGAGACACGCAGAGAGAGAGAGAGAGAGAGAGAGAGAGAGAGAGGGAGGGAGAGAAACAGAGCGTTGCGACCATCACATCTTAAGTTTCACACCCCTACGACCAGCCCCCGAAAACTACATTAATAACAGACAGAAATGTATTACACTACTGCACATTATCCAGACGCCTTGTAATAAAATACCCCACAATTAGAGGGCCTCTCACTTTTCCTCTCATCCACCAAGGTAAGAACTGCCACTACTGCTGCTGCTGCTGCTGCTCCTACTGCTGCTTTTACTTTCGGTGTCCAATAATGACGATTAGAACGAAGATAATGACCCCGAGGAGGACAGGGAGGGGAGACTGGGAAGGGCGAGGGGCCGTCAAAATGAAATGGCCTGATGATTTGTAGCAGTGTCGCATGTCGGTGTAGAAGCGCTTTTAATGACAGTGACGGTCTGAGGCGGACTGCTGTCTCTGTCATCCGGCTCCCTGCCAGGCACGGGTGGAGAAGAGGAGAGGCAGGGAGGCACAAACCACTGGTGTTCGATTTCTCACCGTCCCTCCCCCCACCCTCTCTTAACTCTGCCCCTCCCTCTCCTCTCTTGTGATCGGCTGTCCTCCCTCCGGTTACCATGGAGACTGCCTGCCTGCCCTGGCTTCCTTGCCTTTTGATTTTGTTCACTCTTCCGTCATGGTGGTATTCTCGTCAAAGACGAGGGAGGGAAGGGGTGGTGGCCTTTGTGTATGTGTGTGTGTGTGTGTGTGTGTGTGTGTGTGTGTGTGTGTGCGTGCGCGCGCGCGCGCATGCGTGCGTGAGTGCGTGCGCGCGTATGTGTATATGTTTGTTTTTGGAGGAGGAAGGGAGTGTCTTTGTGTTTATGGTGGCGGATATTGCATGTCGTTGCTTTTGACGTAATATAGGTGGTGGTGTTTTAGCTTAGATGGTGGTGGTGAGGTCGATGATGACGACAGTGCTGATGATGATGGTGGTGGTGGTGGTATGTGTGTGTGTGTGTGTGTGTGTGCGTGTGTGTGTGTGTGTGTGTGTGTGTATGTATATGTGTGTGTGTGTGTGTGTGTGTGTGTGTGTGTGTGTGTGTGTGACTGAGTAGGCGCGCGCGCGTGCGTGTTGTGTCTAGCTGTCTGCCTGCATGAATGCGCACGGGCGTGTACATGGGAAATAACACAGAAACTTGAAAAGAATCACTGATGACTGCAAAGTTAATACAAAATGGCGTGACTGAAAAAGAAAATGGAGGAAGAGGGTAGAAGCGGGAGAGGACGCGAAACGACTGTTTGAAGTATGTTTGGGGGTATATTTACAACGTACTTATTGTATGCGACTGTTTGAAGTATGTCTGGGGGTATATTTACAACGTACTTATTGTATGCGACTGTTTGAAGTATGTTTGGGGGTATATTTACAACGTACTTATTGTATGCGACTGTTTGAAGTATGTTTGGGGGTATATTTACAACGTGCTTATTGCATGCGAGTGTTTAAAAAGGTGTACGTGTGGAAAGGGTTGGAACGAAATTAAAGGAGAGGGAAACGAGAATGGGCGCTGGCACATGTATGTTAGATTTTCATCTTGTGTTTTGACCCTCCCTCCATACTACTCTCTCTCTCTCTCTCTCTCGGTTTGACTCTCTGTGTCTCTCCTTCCGAATCTCTCTTTCCATCCCTCTAAGCCACTCTCCTTCCATCCATGTCTCTGTCTCTCTCTCTTCACGTCTCTTTCTCTCTCCCTGGTCGTACTCTCATTCCTAGGTCTGTCTTTCCCTTATTCCTCACCTAGTTCTGTCTTTCCCTTCTCTCTCTCTCTCTCTCACCCCTAGCCTTTCTCTCCCACCAAACCTCTCTCCTTCCATGTCTGTTCTTTCTCCTTCCTAGTCGTCTCTGTCTCCCTCCCATAAAGCCTTTAGCACGCTCCTTGTGTCTTTACATCCTTCCAGATCTGGTTCCCTCCGTCTCCTCCAGTCTTTCTCTCCTTCCCTCTAAGTCTCTCGTTCTCCTTTCCTCGCAGGCTGTCTCTCTTTCACTCTTAGTCTCTTTTTCCCTCTCCCTCCTAGTCTACCCCTCCCCTTGTCTCTGTCTGCCCTTCCCTCCCCCTCTCTCTCTATACCTTCCCCTCCTTGTTTGTCTTCCCGTCAGCCCGTCTCTCTCTCTCTCTTCTAGTCTGTCTCTTGTTCGATCCTTTCCTCCTTATCTCTACCTCTCCTGGTCTTTCTCTCCCTCTCCCAGCTCCTCTTTCTCTCAATCGTAGTATCTCCCTCTTTCTTCTCTCTCTCTCTCTCTCTCTCTCTCTCTCTCTCTCCTCTCACCTAATCCATCTTACTCTCTCCCTCTCAATTTCTCCCCTCACTACTCTCTCACTCTCCTAGTCTATGTCTCTTTCCTCCACAGTCTCTTTCTCAGCTGTTCTGTGTGTCGTTTATCTTCCACTCTATTCTAGTCTGTCTCTCCCTCCCTCTGTTCTTTCTCCTCACACTATGTACCTGATGTCTCTGCTTTTCTTTCCTTCCCTCCTTGTTTCTCTTGACCCTGGCCTGTGGGTCTCAAGCTCCATTCCTGACTCTCTCTGTAATTCTCCCGGTCTGTCTCTCACTCACTCCTATCCCCCCACCCCCACTATCTGCCTTCCCTTGGTCCGTCTCTCACTCACTCCTATCCCCCCACCCCCACCTCCACCCATCTGCCTTTTCCTCCTAGTCTCTCTCTCCCCATCCTAGTCTGTCCGTCTCTCTGTAATCCCTTATAGTCTCTCTCTCCCCATCCTGGTGTGTCTGTCTCCCCTCTCTCTCAGTAATCTTTTATAGTACATCTCCCCCCTCCCTCCAGATCTTTCTTTCCCTTCTGATCTGCCCCCCCCCCCTCCCCGCTCTTTTTACCCTCTTCGTCTGCCCGTCACCATTCCTTATCTATGTGGGTCTCTCAGGCCCCCTACTTTATATTTTTCCTACCATCCACCCCCTCTCTTTTTCCTCTCTAGTACATTCCTCGCGCTCTCTTGTAGTTTGTATTTCTCCCTCCTAGTGCGGCTGTCCCTTCCCCGTGTTGTTTCTCTTTCCCTCCCACTATTCTGTTAATTTCGCTCCCTCCCTCCTATTTCTGTTTCTATCCCTCCTATTTGTTTCCCTCTCTTTCCCTTATATTTTGCTTCTTTTTCTACCCTCCCTCCTACTGGTGTGTTTCTCCCCCCCCCCCTTCCTAATCTCTCTCTTTCCCTCAATTCAGCTTTCCTTGTCCTTCATTCCTTCCCGCAAAGCCTCTCCTCTCTCTCTCTGGGTAGCGACTTTTGGTAAATCACCAAAGTGAAGAGATTAGAATGCCAGCTTATCATAGTTTACTCCGAGAGTGGGTTACTAGTGGTAAGATTTCCCCATTTCCCATATTCATAGGCATAATGGTGAAATGCATGCATGTTTGTACGCGTAAGTGTGTGAGGTTATGAAGATGTGTACGCGCGCGCGCGTTCGTGTGTGATATGCAACTGCCTATAATTAGGCGGTTGCATGTGGCGTTTAGATAATTACACCGCGGTCTTTCAAACGACGGTCTTTCCTCGACAAATTGGGCGGTTAAAGTCGGTGTCATAGTGAATAATGGACAAAGTTCATTAGAGGGACTTCCCCGTTGCCTGAGTGTAATACCATCCATAAATCACCTGGGTGGCTATTTCAGTCAGACAGAATGTGTGTGCGAATACAGTATGCACGAGCGAGCGATGAACATGTGCGCACGCGTGACTTCGAAAACGAGCCTCGCACGACCTAGGTGGGGTCTGAACAATGTTCTATTTCTTTTTAGGTAATCTGACTTTCGAAGACTGTGAAGACGCGCAGTCACACACGAACGTTCGCAGACAGAGCGAGCGACAAAGGGTGGAGAAAAAGACGGAGAGGACGGCAGGGAGAAGAGGGAGAGTCATTGGAGCTTGCAAGTTATAAGAGGAGGAAAAAACGGCTGTATCAGACAGTGTGTGTGTGTGTGTGTGTGTGTGTGTGTGTGTGTGTGTGTGTGCGCGCGCGCGCAAACGCCAGGACGAACCTGGACGGGTCAGTCTTTTAATCCTAGTATCCCCCAACCCCGATACGGAAACCATACGTACGTTGCACATGAACATTAAAAACACAAAGACCAAAGACCAAGACTCGGTGCGACAGAAAGACTTTTTAATAGGCGTGTTGAAAATATATTTATTGAGACATTTGCATAACAAATTTTCTCAAAAAAAAAAAACAACACACAAACAAACAAACCAAAAATAAACATACGAACGAAAAACAAAAACGAACCAACGAATCCAGTAATAACGCTGTAGATGTCCGAACAGAAATCAAGAGGCATGGGAGAACATGCGTGTAAGCCAAAGAATGCGTCCGGCAGAAGACGATCAAAAGGTGGCACATTTTTTTGTCTTTGTCACAAGCCAACAGTTTCCATGTAATTATGTGTAAACATGTCATTCACACAAACACCATCACAATAAGCGCAGCTCCCGATCGCAGACCAGAGCAAAAAACAAAGATAATTTTGTATATATATATATATATTCTCTTTCGTGGGGGAAGGGGCTGATAGCAACTGGACTGCGGGCAAAAATCACAAGCTCTTGCAATTTGTCTTTTATAAACCAGCAAGTCAGTGGAACAAAATGCTGTAAGATGCTTAAGGAACAAAAAAAAAATCATGCTACATTGGCGCGTTATGTCTCCATTTCAAACAGACTCGTTCTCTTCAGAAAGAGGGAGTTCCCTTTCATTTTTATCCCTGGTGTAGATGAGAGGGGCCGGGAGCGGAGCTAGATGCAGTGGGGGGGGGGGTGCATGTTGGAAGAGCAGAGAGAGGAGGACAGCGGGGGCAAGCGGAGAGAGAGAGAGAGAGAGAGAGTGAGTGTGTGGATGTAAGGGGGAGGGTTGATATCCGTTTGGAATGGGGAGGGGGGTTCGTCTACTGCCTGTGAGAAAGCCTCTAGCATGTACTTTGGAATACAATTATGACTTTAAATTGAAAATAATTAGTAAGCAGCCATTTTCATGTTGGAACAGGAACAAAATAAAACAAAGAGTCCTGGCGGAGGCAGAGGGAAGTGAAGTGTGGAGAGGGAAGGGGGTGGGGAGCACGAACGCAAACAAAAGCGACAGCTTCTCGGTTTCCCGTTCCCGGCTTTCACGCCTTCCCATGAGCATTGAAGTTTCCTGCAATGCCGTCACGTTTGTCAGCGATGGGAATTCTCTGTCACACTGCGTCCGCCCTCCTCTGCCTCCCTCCCACTCCACACCTCTTCCCCGCCCTTTCATTTCTCTGTCACAAGCCTATCAACATGCACTCTTCGGGTTTCCCACGGGACGATACACCCCGCCAAGTAGTCTCCTGGCGGACCCAACAATAATTCTGATGAATATTATTAAACTATCACAAGCACATCCATGGTCGCAATACATAGTATATTATAATTTGAACACATCCAAGTACAGTAATGGACAGATCATGTTACACGTTTTATGTACACCATTTCTTCAAACGCATGAACAGACTGGAAAGGCAACTATTCAAATGTATGAGGCAACGGACATGAAAGAAAATACATCTCTAAAAAAAAGTTCGTTTGTCAAACTCGCTGTGAAAACGTGTTCCACAACTGGTAAAGAGAACACTGGGGCACCCCTCCCATCATCAAATCCCCGACCAAAGTTTTGAAACTTCATGAGTAGTTTTAACATGCTGGCAACAGAGCTGAAAATTTGTGATTAGTCCACTCACTAAGGCTTGGGAGGGAACTGATTTAAAGAGAGAAAGGCAATAGCAGTAACACCAACATAGCGAAACATTTCGGCACTGGATTTGGACTTCATAACTTACAGCTGTAACTTGAACGAGTTTGACGGCAACATGTTACTGTTACGGCGATTCCCATTGTGATACTAACCGAGATTCAAAATAAACCTTGTTTGGACTTTAGAAAAAAAAACCTGAATGACAATCATTGCCTTCCACGATCTGTTAACTGGCATAATACTCGCTAACAAAAGAAATGCAGATGACCAGGAGTGATACTTCATCACAAAGGAAAAGGATTTGAAGTGGATCGGTTCACGACTCCTTTCACCGTTGGTTTGCTGGCATTCAGTTCTTTGGCACCGCACATCCAGCAAAGCTCGGCAATCGCAGTTTACGTAAGATAGTACAAATCGCCCGATCCCGTGGAAGCCAAACTACCACAAAGCCAAATCCTTTCCACCGGGGTAAGGAAACTGAGGGGACAAAGAACAGAGTCCATTATACCTGGAGGTCAGCTGACCAAAGGTCAGCTTAAGGCGGGGTTACACCAGAGATCAGAACAGCCGGTGAAAAACAAACAAAAAAAAAAAAGGAAAATAAAAACGGAGCTAAGTTCCCGTGGACAGAAAGCGAAAGGCGAAGCACTGCACGCGGGCACGTGAGATGCCCAACTCCAATTTGCCATTTCTGAAATAAGTTTGTCACCCGAGACCGAAGAAACCAGAGGACAGATCGTCGAGAAGAGTGATCGGCCCTGTAGGCTCTTTGAACAGTGAGAAGTGACAGGCTGGCGGTAAGACAAAATGGCCGGCGAGGACTGGCGGCTTCAGTGGCGCGAGTAAATCAAGCGGACCGAGCCATGTTGCTGCCAGCAGACCAGGTCCAAGGCCTGCTGCAATAAATTTGTCAGATTGGCCCGACGCTGCGAACAATGCCATCAATGGTGAGAAATGGCACTTGGATGGCATACCGTAGACGCTGACAAATCTCAGGACGCCCTCCTGTGCGACTTTCAGCCTAAAATATTGTGTCCCAGTATGGCCTTCACAGACATGGCACTGTGCCGACCAGTAGCGGCAGAAACAAAAAGCAAAATGGATATGTTTTGTAATCGATTGTAGCTGTGTTATACTTCGATCCACTCAAATTATGCCACCGTCAATTTTAAAAAGCGAGCATAAATCTGATGCTCTTCGTATTGGAGGGGAATGCGTGGCTTATTGCCGATAGATCAGCTACTGGAGTGGAGCACACAGCTGTCGATGGCAAACCTTCAAAGGCAACGAAATCAGATCTCAACATTTCAGTCCTCGTACAATCTCTTGTTTTTTTCCTAAACGCTCATCTTAACCAGTTCACGCAGTTCAGCTCGCATCTCTTTCTGTTTATTCAAGCTTTGGGGTTTTTTTTTGAGTATAATTCCGGCCCATACTTTACAATCCTGATATTTATCCAGACTTTAGAATCTTCAGTGTTCTCTATCATTAACTACATGCTTATGGCGTAAATGTGTACACACTGCATGGGAACTCGGTTTGGAATGAAGCGCTTAATTACAATAGGCTTAACTGAAGCCACAGCTTTTAATTTTGCGGACACACAGCTTTCTGAAGATGACAGAAAACGCAATAATTAGTTGCTATCTGCTTGGATCCGTGGCACTTAATACAAAGAAACGAGACCTCGTCAGATCAGTCATTTTTCCCTTCACTACTGAATTCTTACTTTCAAACCCATGCGCAAAAACAAAATCTGAGCATGATTAGCAATACATAAGTCTAACCTGATTGAGAACTATCAATGCTGATCTTTATATGTTGGTCGTTTTCGTTTTCCGACCGCCCGCGTGACGCTGTACAATGGGCCATCTGTGTATTGGGTCTGCTTAATCTAATGCACAATTCTTTGTTTTTAAAAAAAAATCTCGCATTATGAAGCTAAACCATCGACGATAGTCTGAAATTAAAGGTTTGCCAAACTGAATTTGAGTGGAAGACGAAGATGCCAGGAGTGATTGCCGAGGGAAAAAAAAAAGCCTTGACAGCATCCTGTAGACCAACTTATTTTCTTCCTTTTTTTTTTTTTTAGCATGGCTCACATACTTGTTCTGCCATTTACCTCTTGTGTGAAATACGCAGAATTCGGCTTAGTAATTCTATTACACAAAACTACTATGATGGAAGCCGGTTGACGGATTAGTTTACCGACATGCGACGTCATGAAAAGTGGCAGTCCATATACCATCATTTACGCACGCATACACTGTAGAAGACGTTTTCAAACGTTTATAAACGTTTATGATAACATGGAGTGACCATACTTTATCTTATTTTGTTTGCGTCCCAGGTGAAACCAAGCTGAACAAACATACTGCGGTTGGTTTGTTGTCAAGTCAAATTTTTTTTTTACGGAGAAGAAAAGTTTTAACGTCCCGGGGAAGCGAAGCCATTGCACATTAAAAAAACTAATCGTAGCACTTCTAATGTGTAGATCGTAGGTTTAATAAAAAAATGCTTCATGAAAGGTACAGTTGAGCGTTCGACAAGACAAGCTATGATGATCACAAAGAAAGGGGATAATGGTCACAAATGCACTCTCACGTGAGTAGTCCATGATCGTGGTGTGGAACAGTCCCCTGAACAGAGCTGAGCCCCTCTCCTCTCAAGTAGCTGCTGAACACACGACCGTCACTGTACACCGTGTCCCTCTATTCATTGAACACACCCACAGCGGCAAAAAATACCACTTGGCCAACACAACTCGCCACTGTCAATATGTACCGTTTTCAACACAATATAATATCCTACATCAACGTTAAGTCTTTTTTGCTTAACGCACACAACTCGCTGCAACGTCAAAATAAGTCCTTGTTTATACCGTGGATATACAAATTTTTAAAAACCAACGACATACACTTGCCAGTAACTCAGTATCAGCAGTCCATCTTTGACATTTAACAGTTTCAAGTCAGTGTCATTAAAAACAAATCGGGAGAATTCCAGAAGACTGTGTGACCAGAAACCAGTGGCACCGTGACATCAAGAACGTGTCACCTACAAATTAGAAAAAAAAATGACGCTCTAAGTATCACCAAGTGCCACGTCAGCACACGGCAAACAATGTCCGTCCATCAGTGGTCATCCCAACATTGCCTCGCTGGCAGTTGGTTCAACACTTGCATCCGCACAATAGTTGTCCGCTGGTGGGTGGAGGTTCTGTCAGCCCCTGCACTGAAACAGGGCAGTCCTAGGAAGGGGAATATCACCGTCATCACATCGGGCTCGTTGCCGCAGCCAGCCACATGCAGCACACAACATGAATCACATAGCAAAAGTAAGGCGATGGAATGATTTTAGTTGACCTACATTGCATTGATTTCCAACACAGACACGCGACCATCAGGGAGAAAAAAAACGCATCTGTCCGTCAAGTCATCCAGGTAAGAACATATGTACTTTCCTTTGCCATCTTACCCGGCACATTTGCAGTCTAACACCACCTTGGTTTGATATCCACGTGGCTTTTCGTTCACAACCACAAACGTGTCTGCCATTATCTCTCCTGCTCTTGATTTTTACCTTCACCACCACCCCCCCCCCCCCCCAATCAAACATCTTGTAAAAATCTAATACCATCGTTTCAGCCTCCAAACACCTAATTCATAGTTCTTCGTTTAACTCTTATTCTCTTCCTGTCCCCTCGCTCTCCCAGTAACTTAATGAAAACAAATTCCATGTTGAACCTACAAAATGGCGGTTTTAAAAGGGGGAAAAAAAGGAAGAAAGAACACATGTGGACAAAAATCATTGCACGGACAAAAAGGATCGTCGATTCTCCACTGAAGAACATGTGAAAATCTCTTCTGCTGGACGTCAGAATGAAGCACCATGATCCACACAATGACTCGGTCTCGTGCAGCGCTGAAATGGGTCGTGATCATCAAACTGGGAACGAGAGTCATCGCCCATGCCAACATCACTACCATCACCCCACTCCGCCCCTCTCACTGGACATCCGGCTCCAGTTTGATGAAGCCGATGGTGGGGTCGTAGTAGCCGGCCAGATAGTAGGTGTTGGTGTCCATGGGCTGTCCTTTGCGAGCCATCTCGGCACAGCGGCGGTTGTAGTCCCGGAAGGACAGCACCTGGCACTTGTGGCTGATGGTCTGCACGTCATTCTCGTCGCTGTGTGGGGACTCGAACAGCGCCCCCTGTTCACCCACACCGCATGGGTTAGGCGTCGATACACGAAGAGTGTGTGCGTGTGTGCGCGCATGCATGTATGAAATCATAAATTAGACCAATAGACAGGTAGGGGTGTGTGTGTGTGTGTGTGTGTGTGTGTGTGTGTGTGTGTGTGGAGAGAGAGAGAGAGAGAGAGAGAGAGAGAGAGAGAGAGAGAGAGAGAGAGAGAGAGAGAGAGAATTGCAGTACTGCTCAAATTGACATGATATTCAAACCTACGAAATGTAATTTGTTAAATCGGTGCAGTTCCTCACACAGAGTAAATGCTTCAACACCGAAATCGATGTATTAGTTTAAGCAAAACATTATTACAGTACAATGACGAGGTGTATGAAATCAATTCAAGTTATAACAAATACGCTTGCTTTCGGAGTCCTAGCCTTTAATTCCTGTACAACAGAATACCACCGGATATGACCTGCTCTCTCTGCCCTGATGCGTTTGAAGTGCGCTGGTGTTCAATCGACAATTTGTGCTTCACAAATCATCCTTTTGGTCTGGAAATAATTTCACTCACAATTCATATTTTGTGACATACACTGCCTTTATTTTTTTTCCTCTTAAGGATGGACAAGAAATAGAAGCTGGAAGGGGGAGGGCGCGGACAGGTGGAGCAGGGAAGGAAGAGAGGGCGGAGGAAGGTGGGGGGGAAGGTAGCTGCTTTGAAAGCAGTCTTTATCAGAAACGTTTCATCAGCATTATCATATCACTCAGCAACCTCTCTCCACAGCGTGCCACTTCGCCGACCCTACCTTGGGCTGCGCCAGCTGTTTGCCGCCCTTGGTCTCCTCCGGGTGGTAGAACCACTTGACCCGGACCATCATCTGGCCTCCCCACGCCTCCCACAGCGACTCGATCCGCCCGATGTACGGGCAGTGGTCCCGGCCCATGGACAGGAAGACGGCGGAGTCCCCCACCTGCAACACCCCCAAGCTCCAAATGTTAGATAGACCTCAGATCTTGCACTACCACCTGCGCGGGTCACTCCCTTAACAGGACAGAGCAAGGTATTATTTTTGAGCGCTGTCTGTTTCTCTGTCGCTCTCTCGCTCTCTCTCTCTCAATCTCTCCGGGTGCGTGTGTGCGTGCTTAGGCGCGCGCGTGTGAAATGACATTCGAAAACAGACAAGTGTCATCCTTTTCTTCATTAACAGGCTGCATATCTTCAGGTGACGCAATTTCAGAGTCTCAAGGTCCATCATGGACGAGAGGCCGATGAAATTGTTCACCACGGCAGTACGCCAAAACTGTTCTTGAACGACTCTGTAACCACTCACTAGAAGTGTTCATGTCAGTTTTTGGTAATACCTGTTTCCCACCAAACCTCTTTTTCTCTTATGACAAAGAGGTTACGTTTTCATCCCCGTCTGTTGGTTGGTTGACTGGAGAGGGGGAGGGGGGGCGGCCGAGTCTGCGAAGTACATTAAACAAACACTGCAATCAAGTTGAACGGCACTTAGTATATATAAAAACCCAAATGCATAAGAAAAAAAGGATCGTGATCCAAGAATAAACCCATTACATTTTGAAACAGATCCGGATTTAACAGCAAATCCTGGATCCGTCAACAAGACTATTGGAGAAAAAAAAAATCACCCTCGAACTGAATTTTTGCAAACGTTCGTGGGAAAAAGGAATGATGTGGCCCAATGACAAACCACTCATGTTCGAGCAGATCTGTGGTGTGCGGATTCCAATCAATGTGCGGCTCCAGGATCTGTTGGATCTTGGCGGAGGTCTGCACTCTTCGATGTGCTGTTTCAGTTCCAATTTTCTTTTCTTCACTGGGGCCATTCTGGCTTCGTTCGTTTTCTCGGCTCCAATGCCATGGTGCGATGTAAATAGAAGTATTTTCTTTTCGCAGTTTTATGTAACCTTATCCATATCATACACGCTGAAGATTTATGAGGGGTGAAGTGCTCGCTCTCTCTCTCTCTCTCTCTCTCTCTCTCTCTCTCTCTCTCTCTTACATCTACTTACACATACACGTAACTTCCAGAAATATCTAGATCTGTATACATATTCGATATTTGTGCTTGCTTTGCCAAGGGTTGCTTTTCCCAATTTATAGCAAGCAACCAATACACAATGGAACAAAATGTAATTCCTGTCACTTCATGTTTCCTGCCCGGCCACTGAGGCTATATCGGACTGAAAACGAGAAGCGTGCATTTGCTCTCTCTCTCTTTCACACTCCAATCGATTGTTCGATTCTCTCCTTTCAGCATTTACCGCATCGCACTCTCCATCCTCGCCCCTTCTCTCAGTCCTTTAGTTCTAGACCGCCCCTCGTCCCAGTACTTTCAATCATTTCCGCACTGTGTCACTTGACCATGAAGACTCGGGCAAGCGAACAGAGGAGGAGCGGGTTGGACGGAGCGCTCAGGACCCCTTGACGTCAACTGTTCGGTGAGTGGTGTTAGGGGTAGGGGGGCCAACAGACGTTACTGGCATTGCATGAATAGTTAATATGGCCGCCTGCAACGCCTCGATGCCCCCCACCCCCACCCCTCCCGTCACTCCTAACACCACCCCTGCCTGTCCCCTACCGCAGTGCTTGATGTTGCCCTCCCCCTTGCTCCCTCTCCCCGTCGCCCCTACCCCGAAATTCTCTTTTTTTCCAACCGTGCTCATGGTCGCTTTACTTTTGGACGTTCATCTCCCCATTCCAAATTTGTTTTTGTTTTTTGAGTGGAATACATATCAGTTTGGTGATTGAGGGGGGGGGGGGGGGGGGCTTGTGGATTTTATCAACCGTGGTTTGAAAAATGTGGTGTCGCTATCGTTGGTGAAAATTGGAATAGGACTATTCTAACGGGTCGATCTTCAAAACTGCGGTTATTCAAAGGAGCTGTTCTTCACGAATGTACACTTATCTCAAAGGGTGTGTCTTCAAACGTGCACATTCATTTAAACGGACGTGTCTTTACAAATACGCTCATTCCCCCCGAAACCAATAATCATTGCACATGTTTCTGTTTCGGATTTACTCCCCCCATCCGTTTATTGGCCTGAAGTGATGGTCACGCGTGACCCACGCCGAAAACGGGTAAATATGACTGCTGTCTGTTTGGGGGCCAACTGTGCACGCGCACCGGGAGCATTGCACAGATTGTTAGCCCTCAAACGGCCGCTCCGCGAAAACACGGACAGCTGCAAACAACTGTAAGTTCCCCGTTTTCACAGCTCACCACTAAGGTTTCCTTAAGGTAACAAAGTTTGCTTTTTTTTTTTTTTTTTTTGTGACCCATGATCTGGGCTAGTGGGAAATACCCCCTATTCGAAAAGAATAGGGGCAGAAATGGGGATGCATGAAGCCGAATAGGCTGTTCCTAAAACTTTATCCGGGAATAACTTTATGTGGTCATGTCCGGCCCGAATATGGATCGAAAACACGGAGCAAAAATGGCGGCCATCATCTTTTATCGACGGAGAAATTGACGAAATCTGCGCAGAACTAGGATTTTCAGACACAGGACGCACCCTTTTAAAAAATGTGATGTAGAATTATATCGAAAGTTTAGATTTCGGAGAAATGACATCATGGAAATCATAGATGAAATTGCAGCCGACGTTAAAGTTGTGAATCGACTTGGAGCTCTTCCACCGCTGTTACAAGAGATGACAACGCGAAGATGTTATGCGAGTGGCACGTTTCAAGACATCTGTGGGGAACTGATAGGCGTGCATCAGTCAACAGTGTGTCGGGTCATAAAACGAGTGACTGATGCGCTGTATCGGAGAGTGCCGGACTGGGTTGTTCCGCCAACGCAGCAAGAAGCTGAACACACAAAAAGATTTTTCTTCAAAGGGATGGATTCTCATCGGTGCCATTGATGGCACTCAAATTAGAATCCAGGCACCTAGTGGGGGCGCGAGCACACACTCGCTCTCCCAGAACCCAAGCGTATGTACATGCTTTCGTGTGTGTGCGTGTGTGTGTGTGTGTGTGTGTGTGTGTGTGTGTGTGTGTGTGCGCGCGCGCGCGCGCTTGCTTTTGTCTGTAAAGTTATACAAAAGTCGAAACAAGAAATTGACGCTTGCGCACACAGTCGGAATTCCCTGATCTGAAAAATAACGACATCGAATAGCTATTCCTCGGCCGAAAATGCGTCATGCATCTCAATAAACAAGCACTGGAATAAGGCGAATGGCTAATTGATGTTTTGGAGTTATTCCCGAATGAGATATTCGGTTCTTCATGTATACCAGCCCTGGCAGCGGCAAAACCGGTGAAAATAGTGGTTTTCAAGTGAAAATGTACGTTTTCACGTCACAGGTATTCGGTTTTCTTACAGTGATAAAATGGTCTCTTCACGTGCATTTGGGCAAGATCCGGGTCTCCTCTTGAGCACTACTACTGTTACTATCAATTCACACAGTTAAAAAAAAAAAAACCCAATCCCCATTGCAATGAAGGCCCTGTTCTTTCAAAGAACGAAGTTTAGCAGTTCACAACCACAATAATGATGAAACACACCAGTAATATGGTGTAAACACACACGGCATATTCTGTGCTCTTTCTCAATGATAAAGAAAGAGAAAACGAAAGAAAGAGTTCAAGGAACGCTAGGCTGTCCCACTTGCACCATGTCCAGCATCTTTTTTAATGTCAAAAGTGTTCTATTCGAGAACTCGTCTTGTTCAAACTTTCATCTTGGTCAGAGAAGAACGCTACTTCTCATTTTATACCTATCATTGTAAGAATCAGAAAATCTAGCAAAACGACGACGGAGTGCCAGTTGGGAAAGGGAGGCACATAAAAAGGCGCTAAGCCTGTGAATAATGCACGCACAAATGACGACTCCACCTTAGTGAAATTCGTCGTCTCGCTTCCAAAAAGGGCAGTTCCATTTCTTTTTTCTCAGTGCTAGATCAGTGCCATACATCCTCTTCCCTCAAAAAAGGGGTATGTAGACAATGTGTACATTTGCATATGTGGGATTGTCCGCCAAACGTGCGTGTACGATTCATTCGTGGGCATGCAAGGAAGAGCCAAAGCAAGCAGAATCATACACTGGCTCGGCGCACACACGCACGTTTTTAATTCGGCGAAACAACGGTGGCGCCAAATTGACAACTCTCCCCCGTCCCCCATTATGTATACAGAAAAACAAACTGCCCATCGCTTCTAGTTCTCACATAGCCCCAGGTCCTGATTGCAGGTTCCGTAATAACAAAAAAAAATGCAGGCCAAAAGAAAGACTAAATGTACAGATGGAGAGGAGAAAAGGAAACAAGTGAAGGTCAGGAGAGAGCGATGAAGAGTGTCTGCTTGCCTCGCTGCCTGTCACATCCAGCAGAGAGAGAGAGAGAGAGAGAGAGAGAGAGAGGAGGAGAGACTGACACATGTCCAGTGTCCGCTCTTATCATTTCCCTTCGTCTCCCACCTCCTCCTTCCGCTTCCCATCCCCCTCCACTCCACTCCACTCTCCCACACACCCTGTGCCCCCTCCCTCCCCTTCGCCGCTTCAATCCTTTTCTTCGTGTGGCATCTGCCAGTGCCAGACACGAGGTGGCAATGCTGACAGCGCGCGAGGGGACAGGCACTGGCTGAGCCTGCAAAGACAATGACAACTTCGCTTTGACAGTCTGCACGCCCTACAAAGACACCGTCATCCCTCCCCCCCCCCCTTCCCCTCCCGCTCCTCTGCCTTTGTCTCCTCCATCAGCAGCTATTAGCACCCTCCTCCTTCATCACCCTCCTCCATCACCCTCCTCCTCCCCCTGGCTGCTCCTCATCCCCTCCCCACGCCCATTGTCCGTCCGTCCTTCCAGCAGGACTTCCAGGCGTCTCTCTCTTGCCCGAGACACCGCTCTTTTTTTCAAGCAGACTGAAGCGTGCGGTGTCTTGGCTGGCTTCCCTAGGACTGAAGCGAAGTCCTTTGCCGGCACATTTTGTTGAGCATTTTACTGGCTCAATTTGCCAAGGACGAGCAGAGAGAGAGAGAGAGAGAAGCCTGGATGATTATTCTGAAAAGGGTGTCTGCATCTGGGTGCGGTGTGTGGGGGGAGAGAGAGAGACTTTGACTTCAGGCTTTCATTCATGTCTGCATCTGGGTACGCTGTGTGGGGAGAGAGAGAGAGACTCTGACTTCAGGCTTTCATTCAGTGAAGCCATTGGGCCGTCTGAAGTGGAACGGGCATTCTTTCATTTTAAAGTTAAACAAATCATTGACCGGGAACTTAAAAACCTCAACGTAGACGCCATTAAAAAGCCTCGCACAAAAATAATACCTAATTTCCTGACTCTCTTCTGTGTATTAGAACTAAGAGTACATGTAATAGAAACATACAATGGCGCCCATAACATTTCTGTGGGATTTTTTTTTTTTTTTTTTTTTTTTTGCCGAATACCTTCAAAAACTGGGCAAATAAACATAAAATGGCATTCACTTTCCTTAACATGCTGTCTGTATCTTAAGTAACGAGTTCTTTAAGAACCATCAAACAATCTCAATTTACCATCTGATCATTATATGTCATAATCGAATCTTCAAGTGGGCTGAATACAATAAATACCAAAACAATTTCTATTGAAAGCATGGCGTTCACTAGTTTGGATGTGATCGTCCCACATTTGCCATCTGCCTACAGTCAACCAGTCTTAATTGAAAACCACAAATGAACCGATTTTGATTTCCAGTACCCCGAGTCCTCTAAACCACCCAAAATACACCCTTTCACAAAACTGGCCCACAACTGAAACCAGTTCGCATTTCCCTTTACATACAATCCGCACATCTCATTCGATTTACGAGGTAGTCTACAATAATCCACCTGTAAAGTCTGTAACTAGTAACGAATATATCTCACGGCTGAGTATAGGCCACAGCCCCTTCAACTTGAGGGAAGGGGGGGGGGGGCAATAGAAAAAGATACATTGGAAAAGAACATAAAAGACACATCAAATCAGTCAACACAAGAACATGTTTCGAGAAATAGGATGCGGATTCTTTAGCTACAATAGTCGCCTTTTACAGGCTTTATACAGGTACGAACGTTAATTCTTCAGCACATGGCAGTTCTTTGCCATCAGCATGGCCACATAGACTAGATATGCGTTTGGATACAATTTAAACTCGCCTTTTTATATTTTTGGACAGCGGACGCATGAAAGAATTGGTTGAAGCCTTATCATATTTGTCACGATGTATTGCGATATATATATATAATATATATTTAATATATACTTAATTGTTCAGCACCATATATATATATATATATAGAGAGAGAGAGAGAGAGAGAGAGAGAGAGGTCATGCACAAGGAACTGGCATATCTCAACATAAAAAGAGGTACTGAAGGATGTGAGGCGTTCTGACTGGGAGGGAAAAGTGGACGACAAAGACAGACGGACAGACAGAGAAGGAAACTCCAGTCTACTCACATTGACGATATCGGCTCCTCGAGTGATGGACTTGTAGAATTCCTTTTTGGCTTTGCCTCTCATGCCGGGCCGCTTGGTGCTGGGGCCGTCCCACCGCCACGCCAGACGTGAGGACCCGCCACCTGCACGTCATACAGGGCGCTCTGACGTCATGACACACAAATGTCAACTTGCTGACGTTTTCTTCTTCCATTCCCCAGTCTGTGGGGATTCGCAGTGATATTCTCTCTCTCTCTCTCTCTCTCTCTCTCTCTCTCTCTCTCGTTAACAGAGTTTTATTTGTGATTTGAGTGACACAGTCTCGTGGTCACATAAAAGTTCTGATCTTGCAGGAGTTCGGTTAAATCATGTTACAACATGCACAAGACTTGGGTACATAAACATAATTTCTTCCAGACAAATAAAAATAATTACTTCCTGGGGACTAGGCAAAACAGGAAATGCAAATGTAGGTATGCAAATTGCGCACAGCATTATTTTGTTCAAATTCTTCATAAAAACATCTTACTCGTTTGCTTGTCTCCAACAATAAAATGAACATCACATACATGAGTCCCAAAATACTTCAACCAACTAGAATGACTCTGTGTTACTTAAACAGATCATGTTTAATTTTGCATGTCATTCTCATCTTGTGTAGATGATTGTATAGTTTTTTTTAAAAAAAGCAAAATCTAAAGATTGACCAAATAAGAAAACTTTATTGCCCACACAAAAGGGAACTCCACTAGGGGGGCTTTAATCTATGGTTTAAACCGCAGCTTGAAACCTGAATACAGATCAACACCACGCCAACGCTGGAATGAACCAGCAATGGATTAACTAGATCCATGCGAGGATACACTGACGTCTCCACACGATCATCATCGTGTTCACTGCGCTCCTACACACATAGAACTACAAAGAAATAGGAAACAAAGCACACAGACACGCTTCTTCTCTTTGTCTTTTACACGCACGCACGCACGCATTGACACACACATGCACGCACAAGCACACATTCACACGCGCGCACCCGCACTTAAGTTAAAAAGCAAAGAGAAGATATGAAATTGCCTAACACTGGAAAAAGCTGTTTTCACAGATTTTTGTATTTTAATGACACAGGGGGTCTGTCACGCTCTCTATATTGATTCTACAGAGAGAGAGAGAGAGGGAGAGGGAGGACGGGGGAGTAACACGGGGGGAGAGGTTCGAAAACAATAATAATATCTGACCGACCGTGTATAGCTTTCTTTCCGTGTTTGCTGTGGCAAGAGGATATTAAGTATGAGGTCTGCAAGCCCTTGTTGCTGGTCAAAGTCAGCGAGGTTTCCACACAACACGGGGATTTTGTTCGTTTCTTTTTTAACCCCAGAACAGGACTGGAGAAAATTTTGCCTTCTCTGGTAACGTTCTTTCACTGTCTGATTACGGCTTGTCTCCAAACAAGCTATCCCCGTCATTTACCCAACCTCTGCATAAAAAAAGCGAAACTTCATATGTGTAGTAAGTTACAAATTACGCACATTTCATAATGGACTGCTGTTGGCGGAATTATCGATATGGAGTGCCATGGAAAGGTTATTGTATAGTCCACCACATTTTTAATCTGCTATGGCTCAAAACGGGCTTTATGATACAAAAAAAACATACATAAAAGATTTCTCCAAGACTTTTGATACTGTGTGCAAAAGAAACCTTGTGTTACATGCAAGACTGTACCGAAAAGGTGAAACGATCAAATCTTTCAACTTGTATGTCAAAGCAAGTGTACGATCTGGTGGCGGCTGAACAGATGTCCTGTGTTCCTAAAGCTCAACGCAGGGAGAACTACGCTCACCAGTAACAAAAGATGACGCCAATTTTGGTCGGCATGGCATTCTGTTTTATCACCACGCTTCATTTCCAATTATGATTATTTTCACAGCTGATGTGTTTATATTTGTCAGTATCACGGTCTTCACAGTTTGAACCTGTCCAATATTAGAAAAATACAAAAATCACATGTCCTTTTTTCTCAAACGGGCAACAGCGTCGCGGTTTGAAAAAAAAAAACGATTTTTAAACAGAATATGAACAAGAAAAACATACACACGTATACAAATACCAGAACATCTGTCAACAAGACTGATCTTTAAATATGTCATGTCCGACTGCAGAAAGGGAACGGCAGCAATCATGAGAATATCATGGTTTCACGGTGAGCATTCCCTACACCTTTTTGATTACCAAATACAGCATATGCTGACTTAAAGAGCAAAACTATGTCGGTTATTAGAAACGGTAATTCATTAAAAACATTTTTTTGCTTTCATTGTTCATCCAAAGTCACCAAAACATTTGATATACAGAGATACTGGCAAATATTCTGTATATGTGATGGTCCTACGCACACTCTAGTTATGACTTATATATGGATGACAGAGGACATCTAGGGCTTACGCCTCGAATTCATGTAAGACGACAGATATTAAAACAAACCACATGCTTCTAAACTACAAACGTGAAAGTAGAGAATGTAACATTAAAACGTTTTGCACAAGTTTAATTTTCGGGGAAGTTTGGAAAGCTAAAGTCATTGACAATGTGGGACCACTTGTGGCAACTTCGAAACAGACTTGCAAATTGTCAAAAGCAAGACAATCTCAACACATTTTCCTGCAATTTCTATGGACCTTTTACTTTTGCTCAGTACACACTGATCTAGAATCGTTAGAGTGTGCAACTCGTTTTGGGATAAAAAAAAAATTCAGATCTTCCCATTGAACCTTTTTTCTTTGCACAGAACAAACTGAATTGAACAGACATGTAAACTGCCCATCTGTACCGATATTCCAAACTCCTATTTGTTAGTGCCTCGGATGAAAACTGAAGCGGAAACTCGCCGCCCTCCACCCCCATTCCCCAAAAAGTAATCCATACGTATTTCAATTTACCTCGTTTTTTCCCTAGAACCAGCAAACAGTAAACAAACAAAAATATCATTTCTTAGGTTTTAGAATATGACCAGGAACTACAAATCCGTTCGTATGCGACTATGCTTTCAATGATGTGTCATTTCATGCTCACTCCATTGCATGAGTAAATGGCTTGCAAAACAAAAATATTCCTGACCCTTACAAGCGCGCGCGCACACACACACACACACACACACACACACACACACACACACACACACACACACACGCGCGCGCGCGCGCCGCGCTCGCTGCAGTTACGTGAAAAGCGAAGGAAAGACATGAAATAGCTAACTATTTGGATTTTTAAGCCAAACATCTTTAAAATTGTGTTTTTTCTAGCTTTTTAAATGACAAAAGGGATTATGTCATGTTCTTCGTAAACGGTTCGAGAGAGAGAGAGAGAGAGAGAGAGAGAGAGAGAGAGAGAGAGAGAGAGGCGCAAGTCAAAAACAAAGTGCGAAATCTTGATGGTCGAAATTGGATTGTTAGCAAGTTGTAACTGATACACATTTTGAACAAGAAACCAGCAAAGGTTTCTGACAACAGGCTCGAGGTGGTGTTCAGTCTAACTGGATTCCACAGGCGTGTGCACCGCCCGGTATGATGTAATCTGAGCAAAGGCGGCCTTTCAGAAAAGCGTCAAAATAATCCACTTCCGAGGATTAAGAAATAGAGACGGCAAAAGTGTAAACAGTTATGGAACCAATAAAGACATCTTTTAGCGCACGATCTAAAAATTGTAAAAGAAACAGAACAGGATTGGTCATAAGGTCGGTGGAACACACGCAAGCTGTCTGCAATATCATTAAAAGTTTCCGACGAGTTTGACAATCGTACTGATGAACAAGGATTGGATCTCTTTCTAGAAACAACAAATACGGTGAGTTTTCCTTGATCCTTATTATGCCATTTTCTGGCAAAAATGACCGAGTATGCGCGATTTCTGAGCATAACTTTAAAACGTAGACCTCCTACCATCTACATAATTATATCCCTGGCATTGAAACTTTCCTGCAAACTTTCTCGCACAGGATTTTCTTTTCCCACACCGCTTAAACCTTTAACGTCAAAGCACGCAGACACACGCACAGCGTGACCGAGTCCTGGTCAAACTTTACACGCACAGTAAGTGATCAGGGGAAAACCTCTCTTCTCCTTAGAGGCAAGAATACAACATGAACATGGACATAAAATCCAAGAATAGAACAGCTAGGGAGAATTCTGGAGAGAAAAAAAATGCAAAGGACTGCAAGAACAAAGGAAAAGGTGAAAAAAAAAGCTTAAGAGTACAACTGAAGGAACATTCCAGGATGTGGACCTACATAACACGTCCAAGGTGGAAAATAATATAAAAGATCATACTGATTAGCACTGCTACGTTTGTGAAAAAGATGTTAACACTACGCAATGATTTACACCTGACAAATCAAACGAGATAAAAAAAACAAAACTAAAGGTTGTAAACACTACAGTTTGATAAATACTTGACGACGGGATAGAAAAAAAAACTACGAAAATACATGAGAAAGAAAGGAGATCGCATCAAACATAAAAAGGAGTAAACACTATATATACAAAACATCTGATAAGTCGAACACACAAGATCAAGATCAAAAACGGAAACAAGCAGTACACAGTGATTACTACCTGACATATCACACAAGCAGGAAAGGGCGCTAATACTACACAATTAGTACTACCTGACAAATCAAACAAAAAGGGCGCTAACACTACACAATTATTGATACCTGACAAATTAAACAGATAGGGCCAAAAACAAACAAACAAACAAAAAAGGGCGCTAACACTACACAATTATTACTATCTGACAAATCAAACAGATAGGACCCAATACAAACAAAAAAAGGGCGCTATCACTACACAATTATTACTACCTTACAAATCAAACAGATAGGACGAAAACAAACAAACAAAAAAGGATGCAAACATTACACAATGATGAACACTTGACTAACCAGGTAGACTGGGTTAAAGAAAATGTATAACAATACACAATGATTGATACCCAATAAATCAAACAAACAAGACCAAACGCACGCAAAACAGGGCGCTAACACAACACGACGATTACTACCTGACGAATCAAACAGATAGGACCACAAACAAACAATCAATGCTTGCAAATCAAACAGGTGGGGAAAAAACACACATGACAGGACGTGGACTCCACAAAATAACTTGACACCGGACCGTTGAAAAGGACAGAGAAAGACTCGGGAAAAGAAGCAGCCAGCAAAGACTCACCCGCTCTGTCTTCCCTCTTCTTCTTTCTCCCTCGCCCGGCCTTCTTCCCAGAGTCGGCTTTCCTGGACTTGCCTTTGGAACTGCCCGATGTCTTTTTCTCGTCTTCAGACGACGAAGAGTCCTCCTCCTCGGAAGTATATTCTTCATCGCTCCCATCGTCTTCTTCCTCCTCCTCCTCTTCCTCGTCGCTCTCGCTCTCTTCTTCTTCCGCGGTGCCCTGTGCGGTCTTCTTCCCAGCAGACGACCCCGACCTGGAGTTGGTCGCGGACGTGTCTTTGCCCTTGGCCATCCTCCTGGCCTGGGTGCCGGGGTCCTCTTTGCAGGCCCTGCTACGCCCGCCCGCCTTGCCGCTGGTGATGGACTTGAGGGACAGGCTGTCAAACAAGCTGCCGTCGTCAGAGATGGTGTCGTCCACGGTGTGAGAGCGGGAGTTCCTTCGCCCGGAGTGACTGCAGGCCGACATCGAGCTTCGGCTGTCGGTGTTCCGTCGTAGATCGTCTTCCGAGATGGTGCGTCGGCGCTTTTTGGTGGGGTAAAACAAAGGGTCCGGTTCCTCCGCTGAATGGACACAACGGAAAACGTACGTGCCATGGTTAGGCTCCGATTTGTTTAGTTGGTTTGGAATAGTGCCAAACCAAGAGATCACTGTAGGTAACAATCATCACAAAACAATAACCATCACAAAACAGTAAATCACTGTTAAGAGTTTTGAACAACTACATTTGTCAAAGACAGAGATGTAGACTGCATAGATGAACGAGTAAAGAAAAGTACTGGGGGATTTTCTTCTTTTTGAAGCACAGATGTCGGCTAGTCCCCTCCCTCTTCGACACACCTTTTTCCCCTCCCCCTTTCGACATTCCTGAAATGTTCTAGATCTTTCCGTAAGTAACGCAGTAGTTCAGGACAGTCATTACATTCAGCCTACTTGTCAGTAAACAGACCCATGCCTGTAAAAACATGCGTTATCACTGGCAAACTGAGCGGAAATGTGTCGGGCGTCCTTCACACGTTACTGGCGTATCAGCTGCTTTAAACAAGTCACTAGATGGAAATCCGAATCCTGGCAAGTCTCCTCAAAGTTCACCATGGGATGGAAGAGAGGGATACAAAGCCAGGCAGCTCATCTTCCCTTAGCGTTCACCTGTGTTTGTTCTATAGGTTATACTACACAGTTTCTGCCGGGAGCTCGGATTTTCTCGCAGCCATGACAGTCTTGACACGAGTTTGCAGGATTGCTGTTGTGACTTACAAGGTGTGTGTGTGTGGTCCCCTCTCCCTGATGGGGGACGGCTGTTCGTTCTACATAGACCCCGGCTCTGTGCTGATCGGGCAACAACAGCACCAGCATGACAGACTCCATCCTCATCAGTCATCGCTTACCGACAAGGCCTGCCTAATGCCACCTTAAGAGACATCAAGATTACCGGAGAAGGAAAAATCATTCACTCTACACGCGCACATCACTTTTGTATGTTTTACAGACAGTTACAAGACTCACTTCGTTAACATTCAACATATGCTGATACACCACAGATATCTGGGACAAAACACTGGAAAACGGAACGATAAGTAGAAAATAAAGATAACCGACATGAAATCTCCAGTGATGAATGGAGGCCACAGAAATGAGAAACACAACAGTGTGTGGCTTCAAGCGCTGTGGAGAAGCCAGATTGCTTGCTGGGTAAAGATAAGGAATGAATGTCTTGTTTCATACTTATGTGTGTAAGATCTCTTATGAATTATATTTTGCTTACGTCTGTCATGTAAAAAAATGCCCCCTTTATCTTCAATGATTTCCAAACAACATGTCTTACTCAAGAGTTTTTTAAATTTCATCTGCTCAATGATAATCATTCTTGAGCGCAGACATTCGACTCCACTTTTTCAGTTTCCAGTTTTCGTGACTAAAACGAACTGAATGATTGGCACATTGTGCACACCGCTTCTTCATCTCTTACATCCTCCCACACAAACGCATATGTGAACACCTTGCTTGAATATAATCTTTTCATCCCTTTTGTGTATAGAGGATAATAAACAAACCTGGATGG
Source organism: Conus canariensis (assembly GCA_033310375.1). Lineage (NCBI taxonomy): Eukaryota > Metazoa > Mollusca > Gastropoda > Neogastropoda > Conidae > Conus > Conus canariensis. The sequence continues at coordinate 124,300,477 of CM065714.1, read as the reverse complement.
TTAAAACAAATATTTTTCTTTCGTTCAATGCAGATACATATCCTCCAATAGTGATTACTCTTTTAGAATTCAAAAGAAAGTGCACAAAAGTGTCATAAACCTCTCCCGTTTTTTTTTGTAAAAATGACACTTTCCCTGCCTGATATCATTTTACATAAGTAATAAACAGATCGCCAACTGCAACTGAGAGGTGAATCTCTTTTTTTCGGATCATGGATGCTCCGGCTCCAGAAATGTCAAGAACACATGGATCATTCCGTGAAGTTTTTCAGAACATCGTGTTGGTTTTTTTAACCCTTTCCGCGAGAGATGTTTGTGATTTTTATGATCGTCCTGTTTCTACTGTAATGCTGTGCATAACTGTTACCTTCCCATCAATGCCATATCCACAGTAAACATGGCAAGGGCACAGCAAACTCGTACACACACACACACACACACACACACACACACACACACACACACACACAGAGTGAAAATGGTTGTTTTCACGCTAGGTCATGTGACGGAGGCTTCCAGTGTCCAGGCAGAAGGACAGACAGACAGACAAGAGAGCAGGGCTGACGTGTACTCACTGACGAGGGGGAAGTCGTGGGGCAGGAGACGGATGTGACTGAGGGGAATCCTGCCCGAATCCCCGTCATCAAACTCCACGTTCACCGAGCTCTCCGCGTGGGGGTTGGGGCTCGCTGCAACACCCCCGGACACCAGTGTCACACAATGACCACAGTCTTTGCACTTAGGATGGGGACATGGGTTCGTAAGCACCTCTTGCATGGCATTAATGAACTAGAACCATCAATGTTCACCGAGATTCAAGACATAAAAAATCTTTATCAACTCGAGATACTAGGTCTTCTTCAGGCAGGGCTAACTTGTTATTTTGCGTACGCAGACTGATACTCCTGCGGGCACTCCTTATATGGACAGAAAAGTATTAATCCCATCTACCCAACAAAGGGAGTGGAGTTTGTTGGGCAAACAACTTTCAAAACGATGGAAACAAAGGACGAACAGTCACTTGTCTCCTCGATCTAGGTGGAAATGTGGCGGAGGTGGAGACCTGAAAATAAGGAAAGGAACTGATGAGATGAGGGAAAAGGTGGGAAGGGAACGGATACAGATTATAATAATTATTTTGATTATAATAAAAATGATAATAGTAGACTTACAATAACAATGAAATAATGACGATGATGATGATGATGTTGATGATAATGGTGATTACAGAAGTACTAAAAAATCTATAAATAGTTGTGATACTAACAATAATAATGATAATACTGCCAAACATTTATAATGTAATTATTATTTTCATTTTTAATATCATTATTTTTATCATTATCAACATTAGTATTATTACACGCATTTACAGATTTCATAGATTTTCTCTATCTTTCCAAGTTTTTAAATCATGATATTTAGTCTTACAGTTATTACTATTATTGTTGTTGTTGTTGTTACTATCATAATTATTACTATAACGATTCTCCTCCTTTTTCCTGTATTATCATAATTATTATTTTCATTACTAATAGTATTATTATTGTCATTATTATTATTGTAATACCATATTTCTTATTGCTATTATTATTATTATTATCATTAGCATTACCCGTACCTGTTCCCCTCCATCTTCTTCTCTGTAGGTGCCTGCTATGGTTTCAATTTTCCACCCACACCACATTTTCACCTAAATTGAAGATGCAAGTGACCTTTGTTCGTCCTTTGTTTCCATTGTTTCAAAATTTTTTTTTTTGTCTTGCTTGAAGAAGACCCAACATGTCGAAACGCGTTGAGTCTGTTTTTAATTTGTTTGTTCTTTAGTTTGGTCGTTCAATAATTTCATTTTTGTTTTGACTTTATTCACACTTTATCGTGTATCAACATGTATTATGTGTCACTACTATTGGAATAATGGTGTTCTAACAGCTATAATGCGCAACTGCAGTTAACATACAAGCACTATGCTATGATCGTAGACCTATAAATAATGTGTCACTTGTGGTCGAAATAAAATTGTTCTATGATGTGCACTGTAGATGCAACAAACTTAGGCTTTGACGCGTTCGTTCACAATCACTGCAGTTAGAACTGCTACGCTGCACTGTGTTCCTACGTGTATGTGTCACTACAGTATCAATAAAACAGCGTTCAGCCGTTTTCTTACGTGTGTATAACGAGTCACTGAAGTTGAATATATTTATTTTTTCGTTCTAATCTCTGGCATTCTTTTTCTGTTTTTCTTTTTTTAATGTATAGGCAGCTAATTCAGTCCCACGTTATACGTCAAATCATTTTTTTCCTTTCACTTTCTGCTACAACAGTTCATTGCATTAAAGTTGCGATCTAAGTATTACTGTAAATGTGTCAAGAGTGTGTGTGTGTGTGTGTGTGTGTGTGTGTGTGTGTGTGTGTGTGTGTGTGTGTATGTGTGTGTGTGCGTGCGTGCGTGCGTGCGAGTGTAAGAGAGAGAGAGAGAGGGGGGGGGAGCGTGTGTGTAACTGACAGAGTGAAAGAGATCCGAAGGAAAGCATTACACAATGTTGGAATCTTAAATCCAAATCAATTTCGCTCAGTGTTGTCTCCAACTCCCCACCTTCGACCCAATGAACAATTTTGCGGTCAAAAGATTTCCAGATAAATGACAGGCCTCTGGCTCTTTTACCTCACATCGTGCGTTTATGATATATCACCCATGCCACTGAGGCAAATTTCAAGCAATGTTTAAACCCAGTGTGCCAGTCAAAAAGTGAGCACGTTACAGGGGGTGGTGCTCACGCAGCCACCTACTTTTGGCCACGGTGCCAGGGTAGAGACAGCGGAACTGTTGGCTCCAATAGGCACACACCCGCGTCCCCTCTTTGACGTACCGCTGAGAGCCTGGGGCTACCGCCATGATCTGGAACACACACACACACACACACACACGAACGCATGCACAAATACATACGCATGCGCACACACATGCACGCGCGCGCGCACACACACACACACACACACACACACAATCATTACCGTCACCGTCACATCATCATCAGAACGATCAATTATAAGCGTGTTCATCACTACTGTTTTTATTACATCTCACACCAAAAACAAACATCTTTTTTTTCTGATACATGGCTGCATCTGCCATGCACAGAATCCATCAGAAACGGTGTGATCTTCCAGGACCTTCAACAAACGTATTCCGCTTCATTTATCAACTGTCGTCGATTCGTCGCAACCTGCAAGTGCAAGAGAATCATCATCCATCATCCCGGCCTCTGTCTGCCTGTTCACCAGTCTACTGCATCAGGACCTGTCCAAGTCATGACTGGTAACGTCAACATAAGACATCAATGTCTGTAACACGGAAACGCACATGAACGTCAGCAATGTCAATTCATGATATGCGATGCATGCACATCACACACATCTCTTTGTATCTCGAGTACAATGTGGACACACACACACACACACACACACACATATATATATACATATATATGTCTGTCTGTCTGTCTCTCTCTCTCTCTCTCTAGATAATCTAGAGAGAGAGAGAGAGAGATCCGTACCTGGGTGTACGTGGGTGAGCCACACGTAAATAGAAATGGAGAGAGGGAGATAGAGAATCAGAGGGAAAGTGAGAAGAGAAAATGAGAATGCAGATTGCTACAATGTTTTTTTTCCCTTCGCATAATCCCCTCCCTCGTTCGTTCCCTTTGCAATCACTATTACAGAGCTCGCACGCGATCTCTCTCCTCTCTCTCTCTCTCTCTCTCTCTCTCTCTCTCTCTCTCTCTCTCTCATACACACACACACACTCTCACGCTAACACGGACGCAGTCAATTATTTAACAGCAACACGTGCCTCTGCCCAATTTGTTAAAAGCGAAGTCAGTGTTGCGTATCTCCCATATCTTTTTTGCAACACGAGCCGCGGATTATCCACTATGAAAGGGACAGCTGAAGGGGTGGGGGATGCGGCAGAGGGAGATAGGAACCATTATCCGCCTTTCCTGTCCCACCACTGGCCACTGTAAAGGCAAGGCGAGGTGCCACGGGGAGGGAGCACGGCCCGGACAAAGCGCCATCTGCTGGGCGCCACGAGGAGTCACTGCGTTCTGTGAAGCGTGACCCATAGGAGGTTAGACAGAGAATGGCTTCGGTGGTTCCACGTGAAGGACTTCTCTATATTTCCAGGCTTCTCCATCTTTACCTCCGGCGAAAGTGCCCACAAACAAAACGCAAAGCCTCCTCTTCTCTTTCCACGCCTTGCTGATTTACATCCAAAACGGGCGTCAAGCTGGAACCGCTCCTTTTTAACCTACTAAACAGTGGCGATGAGGGGGCTGTGCTGCTCGCGATCTGGTTTCCTCACCTGCTCGTCTTGACAACTGACACATCAGTCGACAAACCATCCATTAGGTCGCAACAGACTATCACCACTGCCCTCACGTCCTGTTGACACCTCGCTATCGGCGCTTAATCTGGAGTCTCCAGGAGCGAGCTGCCTGTCCACCACCTCCTGCACTGTAACCTTTTTGTTTCCTCAAGGAAAAGTAGCCAACAAACAAACAAACAAGCAGAGAAAGAAAACAAAAACTCCCAGATACGCAGGTGTTAAAATTGTCGTGGTTCGTCAAAGGGTTAGAAACTCAATTCCAGGTGGTCTTTTTGTGTTCTTGTTGTTGATGTTGCCGTTTTGTCCCTTAACCCAGTCGAGTCTTAAGAGGCGGTGAACAACTGGTTCTCCGACAAAAGAAAGCATCCATATCAATCATGAACGCAATCAGAAGCCCATTTCCAGTATCCACCTCTAACCCCCTCCCTCCCTCCACCCCTCCCCCCTCTCCACCTGTACCCTTTTCACACCCGTATCCCACAACCCATCAGCTGAAGTCCTGCCATTTTCACACACTCTTGCCACGCTCTCATGCTCATTGCCAACAATGGCAGCCGCATCACCAGGCGATGTCTATCGTATTCCAGCTTGTTCCACGGTGTTACCAAAGACAATGGACCCTGGGGGATCTTTCACAGGATACTGCGACAACTGGCGTGCTCAGCCTGTGCTTATCTTATTAGGATTCAACGAGGACTGGAGGAAACTCACCAGGAGGTCTTTGACCGATTATTGTCATGGAAACATGGGGAGAGCAGAGACAGGGACGGTATTCATCACAGGCACAGACTTCAGGATCAAGCTTGTGGAGTGCGGCTTCTCTTGGACAATTGTCTGGGGCAAGCACTCACAGGATTCAGCTTTTATGATGTAAGTAGGTAATTACTGACCTTCCTTTGGTCTTCCAGTCTCGGAGTATCTCGCGTTCAGGTGGAGATGTAGAGCTCAAGAATATCTTCTGACTGAACGATTCTGAGCCAATCAATCTGGCCGGTTTTTTTTTTCTAGGTGTGGGGTGCGGATAAACGTCTAAAATACCCTACACATAATAATACCCGAGATCTCGCAATAGATGTGTTAACCAGCAATATGTTCTTTGAAGACTTCGAAATAAACCGAGCCCATCTTCTGTGATGCCAACAAACTTTTTCTTCAGTTGCAGTATTTCATGTGGTAGGCTTGGTCACTGATTGTTCATCCATACAGCTGACAAAGGGATCTACTCGACATGTCCATCCATTCACAGTTGTAAACAACACTCAAGTCCATTAGATATGGAGCATGTCTACATTTTACATAAATTTATTTATTTATTTATTTATTTTGTCCAGATGCCCCCTTGTAGCCTTGTCCTGGTCTCCAGTTTCGCGTGGGGTCCACGCTCTCCACCATGGTCAATGTACCGAGTCGGACGAAGACCGACAGCCCAACCAGCTTCATCATGACTACACACTTCTTGCAGCACGCCATGTCCTCTTCACCTACTGGGCCCTCTGGACATCAAAATGAACCATTCTGTGGTTCTTTTGAGGTTTGACTCCCTCCTCTGACGTGGAAATAACGAAGGTTTATACTTCCATGCCTTGTGAGGATCCTTGTAAGAAGGCCACTATTCTAAGGGCCATTGTATGGTGCCACTGTCATATGGGCCCATATACAGAACCATTGTCATACGGGAGCCTGTGTATGGTGCCATTGTTACATACACACTTGTGTGGTGCCACTATTATACAGACCCTTGTATGGTTCCATTACTGTGTGGACTTTTGTGTAATACCATAAACATACAGGTATTTGTTTGATACCATTGTTGTGCACGCCCTTGTATGACGCCATTACCATACGGGCCCTTGTATGTTGCCATTAAGACACACGCCCATGTATGGTGCCATTATTTTAAAGGCTCTTGAATATGGGTCCTTGTATGGTGCCATTATCTTACAAGCCGTTGTTTGGTGCCATTAATATATG
>CM065714.1:124274116-124291616 GCA_033310375.1 Conus canariensis | reverse complement strand
CAGAACAACAAAACAAGGATACATAACCAAATAACCAAACAGATAAGCATCACAAATCCGAACAACACATAACAAAAACCTCAAAATGCTCCAACATTACAAACAAACAACGCAACAAAACAGCTCAAGACAGCATCAAACAATACAACACAGCATAACAAAATCTAACAGATACACATCACAACAAACGACAACAGAAACAAAACTCAACAACACAGCTACAAACAGAAACAAAACCATAACAAAACCTCAACCATACACACCACCATCAAAACAAGATAACAAATACCTCAAAGACATAACATCACAACAATACAAGAAACAACACAAACAAAATCAAACAGGTACAGTCAAACAGACACGAAACACACACTACAAAAACCCTCAACAGATACAGCATCACAACATACCAAAAAACACACAGCAACAAAAATAGCCAACAGGACTCGCATCACAACATACATGAAACACACAGCATAACAAAAAAAACTCAAAAGACAACAGCATCAAACAGACACGAAACACACAGCATAACAAAAAAAACCTCAACAATAGATCACAACATGAACTAACACACCACATAACAAAATACTCAAACAGAATACAGCACAAACAATGAACAAACAAGTAACAAATCAAAGGACTGTCCACATCCGACACCACAGCATACAAAATCCAACAGGACTACACATCACAACATGACACGAAACACACACAGCAAACAAAATAACCTCAAACAGGACATACAATCAACAAGACACAAACAACAACAGCAAACAAAAAACTCAAACAGACTACAGCATACAACAATGACACAACCACACAGCATAACAAAATAACTCAAACAGACTACACATCACAACAATGACACGAAACACACACAGCATAACAAAAAATACCTAAAAGACATACAGCATCACAACATGACACGAACCACACGCATAACAAAAATAACCTCAAACAGACTACAGCATCACAACATGACACGAACACACACAGCAAACAAAATACCTCAAACAGGATACAGCATCACAACAATGACACGAAACACACACAACAAAAATAACAAACAGATACAGCATCACAAAGAACGAACACACCAGTAACAAAAAACTCAAACGACTACAGCTCACACAGCACTGAACAACACCCACATAACAAAATACCCAACAGGACTACGCACACAAAATGCACGAAACACAGCATAACAAAAAACTCAAACGGACTACCTCACAACATGACCGAAAAACACACAGCATACAAAAAATAACTCAACAGGACACCATCACAACAATGACCGAAAACACACAGAAACAAAATACCAACAGACATACAGATACAACAATACAAAACACACACAGCATAACAAAAACCTAACAGACATACAGCATCACACAATGACAAAACACACACAGCATACAAATAACTCAAACAGGACATAAGCATACAACAATGACACTGAAACAACACAAGCATAACAAAAATACCTCAAACAGGACATACACATCACAACAATGACACACCAACAGAACAAAATAACTCAACAGACTACAGCAACAACAAGACACAACACACAGCAACAAAAACTAACAGGCATACGCATCACACAATGACAGAACACACACAGCATAACAAAATAACTCAAAAGGCATACGCATCCAACAATGAACGAAACAACACAGCATAACAAAATACCTCAAACAGGACATACAGCACACAACATGACACAAAACAGCATAACAAAATACTCAACGCTACAGCATCACAACAATGACACAAACACAGATAACAAAATACCCAAACAGACATACAGCATCACAACAATGAACAAAACACACAAGCATACAAAATACCTCAACAGACATACAGCATCAACAATGACACGAAACACAAAAGCATAACAAAAATACCTCAAACAGACATACGCATCACAACAATGACAGAACACACACAGCATAACAAATAACCTCAACAGGCATACAGCATCACACAATGAACGAACAAATAACAAAATAACCTCAACAGGACTACGCATCACAACAAGACACAAACACACACACATAACAAAATACCTCAACAGGACATACAGCATCACAACAATGACACAAACACACACACATAACAAATACCCAACAGACATACAGCATCACAACAATACACGAAACACACAGCATAACAAAATACCTCAACAGGACTACGCATCACAACAATGAACGAACACACAGCATACAAAAACCTCAAACAGGATACAGCACACAACAATGAACGAAACAACACAGCAAACAAAAAATACCTCAAACAGGACATACAGCATCACAACAATGACACGAAACACACACAGCATAACAAAATAACCCAAACAGGACTACAGCATCACAACATGACACGAAACACACACAGCAAACAAAAAAACCTCAAACAGGACTACAGCATCACAACATGACACAGAAACACACACAGATAACAAAAATACCTCAAACAGGACTACAGCATCAAAAATGAACGAAACACACACAGCAAACAAATATAACAAAACACATGCCTCAAACAGGACATACAGCATACACAACAATGACACTGAAACAACCACACACAGCATAACAAAACATAGCCTCAAACAGGTCATACAGCATCACAACAATGACACTGAAACAACACACACAGCATAACAAAACACAGCCTCAAACAGGGCATACAGCATCACAACAATGACACTGAAACAACACACACAGCATAACAAAACACAGCCTCAAACAGGCATACAGCATCACAACAATGACACTGAAACAACACACCAGCATAACACAACACAGCCTCAAACAGGTACATACAGCATCACAACAATGACACTGAAACAACACACACAGCATAACACAACACAGCCTCAAACAGGACATACAGCATCACAACAATGACACTGAAACAACACAACAGCATAACAAAACTGCCTCAAACAGGACATACAGCATCACAACAATGACACTGAAACAACACACACAGCATAACACAAAACTGCCTCAAACAGGACATACAGCATCACAACAATGACACTGAAACAACACACACAGCATAACAAAACTGCCTCAAACAGGACATACAGCATCACAACAATGACACTGAAACAACACACATAGCATAACAAAACAAAGCCTCAAACAGGACATACAGCATCACAACAATGACACTGAAACAACACACACAGCATAACAAAACACAGCCTCAAACAGGACATACAGCATCACAACAATGACACTGAAACAACACACACAGCATAACAAAACACAGCCTCAAACAGGACATACAGCATCACAAAAGTAACACTGCAACAGAAAACACAGCACGGTAACAGTGACCATGAAACAGGAAACACGAGCACCATACCAATACCAGCGAACAAGACACACAGTAATGTTGAAACAGGACACATAGCAACGTAACGGTAGCATCGAAACAGGACACACCGCAACGTAATAGTAACATCGAAACAGGACACACAGCAACGTAATAGTAACATCGAAACAGGACACACAGCAACGTAATAGTAACATCAAACAGCACACAGCAACGTAATAGCAACATCAAACAGTCAACAGACGTATAGTAACATCAAAACAGGACACAGTAAAACAAGAGTGACGTGGAAAAGAGACGCACAGAACCACAACAATAACACGAAAACAAGACACACAGCTCCATGGCAGTAACACGGAAATAAGACACACGCTATCATAACAGTAACATGAAAATAAGATACACACCACCATTGCGGTAACATGGAAACAAGGCGCACACCATCACAACAATAACATCGAACCGGGACACACAGCACTATAACAGTAACATAGAAACGGGACACACAGCATGCATCACAACAATAGCATGAATAAGGACCAGCATCAAACAAAATAGGACGCAGCACAACAATAGGAATAGGCACGCAGCATCACAACAATAGCATGGAAATAAGGCACGCAGCATCACAACAATAGCATGAATAGGACGCAGATCACACAATAGCATGAAACTAAGGCGCAGCATCACAACAATAGCATGGAAATAAGGCACGCAGCATCACAACAATAGCATGGAAACAAAGCACACGGCATCACAATACATGAAAACAGGACACACCGTATCACTACAACACATGGTACAGCAGACACAGCATCACAACAATATGAAAATTGGGGACCCAGCATCACAACAATAACATCAAAACAGGTCACACCGCATCACAACAACCTCGAATCAGGACACACAGCACCACAACCATAACGTGGAAACGGCACGAAAGCATATTGAAACACATGAAAACAGGACTTTTTATACAATAACATGGAAACAAGGCACACAGCATCATACAGATAACACGTAACAGGGCATGCAGTATAACAACAATAATATGAAAACACGACACACACCACTACGGCAATAACATAACAGCACTGAATACAACAGGGAAACCGCACACACAACAATTACATGGAAACATGATATACGAAACAATTAACACTACAATAAGGAAACGGGATACAAAACCAATATGGAAACAGAACAGACATCACATCACAACATTAAAAGGAAAGGGCACACAACATGGAAACAGAACATGTTTCAAGGAAACAAAATACAAGGAAAAAGAACAAACAATAGCATGGAAACAGGTCGCACACAAATAACATGGAAATGCAACATATAAAAATAACATGGAATTAAGACAGAAAGCAACAACATGGAAACAGGACACACAACAATAACATGTAAAACAGGATACACAATAACGAAACAACGCTCAACAACAACACAACAGTAAAACAGGCCATACAAAAGTGATATGCTAGCCAGACACACAGCAATGACATGAAAACACAACACAAGCAATAAAAAAAATGTGCAAGACAAACAACAATGACAACAGGTATATAATAACAACATAAAAAAGAAGACGTAACCGTAACTTGGATACAGGACACGCACTTAAAACATGGAAATGGGGCATCACAATCACTCGGGAAAAAGAGACAAGACAGTAAGATGGAAACAGAACACACAACAATATCAAGGAAACAGAATCGACACACAAATAACATGGAAACAGGACAAACCCACAACAGTAACGTGGAACCAGCACACGCAACATATTCATGGACACAGCACATGCAGCATAACAAAAGCATTCAGCGATTCTCTTTGCACGTACGTACAAGCGAATGCGTTTGTATATATGCGACAGCAAGACGTCACATTTTTGTGAGAACACCATACAGCAGAAGAACGAGTCGTCAGGTGTGACATTCCTTATGATGTTCATGAACATCAGAAATGAAAACGAGAATGGGTAGGATTGAGGACTACAAACCTGTTGTTAAAAAAGAAAGAAAGAAAGAAAAACTGATCAATTTGTTACAATGAAACACAGAACATCAGAAAACAACACAATACAAGAAAAAGGAGTACTCACAGCATCTTTCAGTATCTCTTCTCTGGAACAAATATGGGGTCTGGTACCACGCTGTCCCGCTATCACTACGCCATAACTGTAAGAAGCCAACAAAATATTCTCTTCTTACATCAAGCCGTCATCTAGAGATGATGAACACATATACAGCTAGCTACCAGTTTATGTTAAAGACACGCATTTTGTATCCTCAGTTAGCAGAGGCTTTGAAAAGTCACTAGGTTCTAATAACATCGAAAATCAATACTGCATGCGCTGCACCTGATCAGCAAGTTGGTGTTTGTCATCAATGCAATAATGTTATGTGCGAAATGAGCTGCTATGTTAATCATACGATTCACTCAAACAGAATGACCCCGAAACACACACACTTTTATTTTGTTCAATAATTAAAGGAAAAAATTAATATGGAGTGGATTCTTAAAAAAGTAATCGTTGTAATCAGCGTTTATGGTACAGCAATATCAAACCGATAAAAAAAAACCTACGAAATAAGCACTGATGACAAAACATAAACAAACACACAACAGTACACACCTATATACTTCTAAATACGTAGCAGCGCACGCTGCGAAAGAGGCACTGAATACTCACTCTTCTAATTTCAATGAAAATCAATACTGCATGCACAGCACATGATTAATAAATAGGTGTCTGTGGATTCGACTGGATTCCTCCATCCGTGTTCCTAGGATGGTTACTTCTCTTTGTCATCATTCTACGGAGGTCAGTGTCAACCTTCAACCTGAACTGATCACACGCACCCTCTTCCTCTCAAAGCAGACAGACACACAGAGGACTGAAACTGATCACACGCACCCTCCTCCACTCAAAGCAAACAGACACACAGAGGACTGAAACTGATCACACGCACCCTCTTCCTCTCAAAGCAGACAGAAACACAGAGGACTGAAACTGATCACACGCACCTTCTTCCTCTCAAAGCAGACAGAAACACAGAGGACTGAAACTGATCACACGCACCCTCTTCCTCTCAAAGCATGCAGACACACAGAGGACTGAAACTGATCACACGCACCCTCTTCCTCTCAAAGCAGACAGAAACACAGAGGACTGAAACTGATCACACGCACCCTCTTCCTCTCAAAGCAGACAAACACAGAGGACTGAAACTGATCACACGCACCCTCTTCCTCTCAAAGCAGACAAACACAGAGGACTGAAACTGATCACACGCACCCTCTTCCTCTCAAAGCAGACAGAAACACAGAGGACTGAAACTGATCACACGCACCCTCTTCCTCTCAAAGCATGCAGACACACAGAGGACTGAAACTGATCACACGCACCCTCTTCCTCTCAAAGCATGCACACACACACAGAGGACTGAAACTGATCACACGCCCCCCTCCTCCCCTCAAAGCATACAGACACACAGAGGACTGAAACTGATCACACGCACCCCCCTCCTCCCCTCAAAGCATACACACACACAGAGGACTGAAACTGATCACACGCACCCCAACCCCCCCCCCCCCCCTCAAAGCATACAGACACACAGAGGACTGAAACTGATCACACGCCCCCCTCCTCCCCTCAAAGCATACAGACACACAGAGGACTGAAACTGATCACACGCCCCCCCCCTCCCCTCAAAGCATACAGACACACAGAGGACAAACTGATCACCCCCCCCCCCCTGCTCCCCTCAAAGCATACAGACACACAGAGGACAAACTGATTACACGCCCCCCTCCTCCCCTCAAAGCATACAGACACACAGAGGACTGAAACTGATCACACGCCCCCCCCCCCCCCCAAGCATACAGACACACAGAAGACTGACATGTCTGGGGGCTGGATGGCCTGCACCACGCCCTCATAGAAGAGACAGTCCTTGAAGAAGAGCACCTGCAGCCCCTCCTGCAGCTCCTCCTGCCCGATCACACAGGAGCGAGGCTCTGCAACCACCAATGGAGAAGACTCCACACTTCCTCTCCACCAATTCCAATAATACAGCTTTAAACAAAACTAACACCATATAACGCTGACCACCTTTTACATACATCAAGCATGGCATCAATCAAAACACTATGAAAAGCAAACTTCAACCGTTAAAACTGTTTACACTTAACACCAATTAAACACTTAACAGGAACAGCAATGAAAGCATTCCACGCTGATTAAAAACCAACAAATTTCACCATCAACATATTCCACCCATGAAACTTCCTTACACAGTCCTCATATCCAAACACTTCAAACAAAGCACCAATCAAAAACATATCACACAAACTCCGCCCATCAAAACGGTCATTACTGACCACAAATCGGCACACTTCATAATGACCATCATTCAAATCACACCCTACAAACCACCAATCAAATCCTTCTACACTAACCATCAAATCTCTTCATCGTAACCACTTGTGACATTACTCCACAGTGGTCACCAATCAACTCCCTCAACATTAACCATAAATCGAACATTTCACACCAACCACCAATGAAATACTTCACATTTGCCAACAATTGAAAAAAATACTAACCACAAATGAAATCATCCCATAAATGAAATCACCCCACACTAATCATAAATCAAAATATAACCCAACACTTTCCAGTACTCAAAATACTTTAAACTAACCACCAATCAACCACCACTCCATACAACAGCCATCAATTAGAATACTTCTCACTTACCACCCATGAAAATACTCCACACTAGTCACCACTCGAAACGCTTCACACCAACTACCAATCAAAATACTTAACACTGACCATCACGTTAAAATACGCCACTCTAACCACTAATCACAACACACCACACTTACCGCTTACTGAAACACCCAGTGCCTGGTCTACTACTAATCAAAACACTCCGCACTAACCACCAATCAAAACACTCCACATTAACCACCAATCAAAATACTTCACACTAACCGTCAATCGTAAAACACTCCACACTAACCACCAATCAAAACACTTCACACTAACCACTCATTAAAAACAGTCAACACCTACCATCGATCAAAAGACTTCACGCTAACCATCAATCGGTTTTAACCATCAAACCACTTCACTTTTACCATCAATCAAACCACACGAACCATTCATCAAATCACTCCACGCTCACTATTTTGGCTCACGCACGCACGCACGCGCGCGCGCGCACGCACGCGCGCGCGCGCACGCACGCACGCACGCACGCACACACACACACACACACACACACACACACACACACACACACACACGGGCATCAAAAAGCTGCTGACTGACCTGGAGTCAAAGCCTGCTCTCTCAAAGCGCTGAGGGGCACGTTGTCTCCTTCGCTGGAGGAATCCTCCTCCTCCTCTTCCTCCTCCACCTTCCTTCCCGACCTCTCCTCCCCAGTCGTGCTCTTCACCTTGTCCGTCTTCTCCGCCCTCCTCTGTCAGAGCATGAACAGGCCGCACACGTCATCAAAGACTGACACGCTACGTTCAGACCAGATGTCACAAAACACGCTAGTCTTTCGGACTATACGTCACTCGACGCCAAGTTGCAGATTATGCGTCACGAGAGACGATGCAGCTCTGATTTATGTTCGAAAAAAACAACCACCTCAAAACAACCACATAAAAAACGTGACATTTAAGAAACATGTCAAAGGCAAACAAAGGCTGTCGTCAGAAAAAAAAAAAAAAACTTGCACAGTATAAACGTCATGACATAAAAGAAAGTACAAAGACGTTACATTTAAGAAACACGTCAAAGGCAAACATTAAAGGCTGTCGTCAGAAAAAAAAAACTTGCACAGTATAAACGTCATGACATAAAAGAAAGTACAGCTCAACATACATCACAAGAAAGAACGGCACTCCACGACAAAGACGTCACTTCCATGAGGATGTCAGAGGGGAGATTCTGTCGAAGATGGTGATAGTGACGTTCAATTAGCCCGAGGCTTTCAACAGCTGTTTCCTGTCTGAAGCGTGGAAGATGCTGGTCAAGTGATGTGTGTTTTTAGCTCAGCCGTCAACCAAGCCCATGTTCGGTCTGGTCAGGGTAGTACACAGGAAGGACAGCGTAGCAACAAAAGACGCTTCGATACCAATATCAGCCAAAGTAAGAATTTAACAAAAGCGAGTGACTACACAAAGATCAAATAAGGTAACTCAATAGGTATAAATCAAAACGCAAAGCATGACACCTTCACCCCGACAAAAACAATTACAAAGTAAAAACATAGCTCCACCCCAACTGAACAAAAGGGAGAGATGAGAAGATTGGAGAAGGGTGGTGGGGATGGGCAGGTAATCAGAGAGAGACAGACAGACGGGCAGAGAGAGAGAGAGAGAGACAGAGAAGAGCACCCCTTGTGAGTTACAAGACAAGACACAGAGAGTACGACAGTGTGTAAACAGACAGATTACGAAAGAAACAATGAATGCAATGACAAAAAGAACAGAACGACCAAAAGAAAGGAACTTGAAATGATGAAAGAAATGCTGGTTAAGAAAATAAAATAGGAAAAAAAGGACAGACGAAGGAATGAAAAAGAGGACAGACGAATGGAAACAGGGAACACATACGCTAATTAAATCCAACAGCCTAATCCAGACATATGCACAGATTACAATCGTGGACCACCCCCACCCCTCTCTCCCCAAGCTGTGGTTTCTGTGCTGAATGCCGGAACAGACGAGTGGACGTACACACGCTGTAATTACTCCATGCAAATCGGCCACACACCTGTTACATAGCCTAGCCGACAAAACTCTCTCTTAAAAGACGCACCCGTATGTTGAAAATGTATATCTGGATTCTGTTTTAACATTATCGCCTAATGAGAAAGAGCAACAATGGGGGAGGGACAAAGATAAAGAGGGTGACTAAGAGAAACAGAGACAGAGAGAGAGAGGGATGGAGGGAAGTTGAATTAACTTAAAGGAACCAACGCATGGGCGTTTAGGAGAGCGAACGTATCGGCCCCGCCAAAAAACGATTTCAAACCTCAAAGCGACACGCTTATCTTCAAAGTAAAACGGTCGCCGATTGGGGCCAGATATAGCGAAAGCAATGAATCCTGATCGTGCGCACCATCATTCCTACCTCAGTGAACCAAGCTCGCCTTCACAAACAAGATAGGGCATTTTCACAACTAATTTTAGCGTGTTGTCGTTCTGGTGGGAATATTAAGACTTGTCCCGCCCCATCCCCATCCTTTCCACTCTCATAGGACGGTTATGCCTATCGACCATACCATGTGAGGACGGTAATCCTGAAAGAAACCGAACCGAAGCGTGTTGGTTGTCACAGAGGGTTGCTCAGAACAGAAAGACGGTGATCTGGATCGGGTACGAAGAAACGAGAATATTGTTGGCTGGTCCAGCATCCAAAACGAAGTTTGAAGCGTTTTCTGTCGTCTGGGTTTTAAAAATAAGACAAACTGCCAAACCATACCTGCAGTTAATAGTGTATTGATTCACACACACACACACACACACACACACACACACACACACACACACACACACACACACACATCAGACACACACGCGCGCTGGCCCCTGTGGTGGGAGAGAAAACCAGCCGTAAGCCGACAGAATAACGTGAACGATGATGGACCCCCCAAAGCGACGGTCCACCATCAGCAGCCAACAGCGAAATAAGTGAGAGAGACGAGTTTTTAATGACGGTGGTGGAGTGGTGGGGGTGGGAAATATGACGGCCATCAAGGCGCTGCTGCCTCGGCCCATGACGCTGTAGCCCCCGCCTGCCACAATGATGAGCGATGGGAGGGTGGAGGGGGAAGGGGCGGGGGTGGGGGTGGAGGTGAAGGCAAGCAGGTAAAGGGTAGGGGGAGCGGTCGGTCCCCTGACTCACCTTCCTCTCCCCCTGGCTGCCTGCCGGGGTCTTCTTGCCCATCTTCCTGTGGGTGTACTTCTTCTTCACGCGCTGGCTGAGCTCCTGGAGACTCCTCGCCTTCTGCACCTTGGCCTGATCCTTGTCCCGTTTCCCCTCCTCCTTCCCCTTCCGCTTCGCCGCCGCCATCGACGACGACGACCCGGAGAGGGAGGTCGAGCCCGCATCCCTGTCCTTGACCCTGGCCCCTGCCTGGCCGCTGCTGGCGCTGCCCTGCTGGCGGAGTTTGTCGGCGAGCAGGCTGATGGCCCGCTGCTGCTGCTGCTTGTAGCCCGTGCCCGGGGGCCGCCCTCGACCTCCCGCGCCGGCCGGCCGCCCCGGCCCCGAGGAGCTAGACCTGCTGTCCCTGGGGCCAGGCGCCTTGGCGGCGGAGTCTTTGGCGGGTTGCAGGTTGGGGGAAGGCTGGGGACTGGTATCGCTGAGGAAGATGCGTTCGCTGCGGCGTAAGGACCACTCATCTAGTAAGAGTGGCGCCAGGGAAGAGGCCTGGCTAGCAGCAAGCTGCACAGGAGGCACAGAGAGAAAGACACATAGACACACACACCAAACACACCGACACAGCCAGCATTCCACCAACCACGCCACTGAACGCATGCCACGGGCAACCGCCTGCACCACTTCCTTCCAACAGTCTGATGCTTCTTTTTTTTTCCCCACTCTACATTTATCACTCCGACGACTTTGGTTGTCCACTATTCACTGTCATCGACGAAAGCTTGAGGGTTTCGAGCATAACAAGCTCCCAGCTTGTTGTTCCATCGTCTGTATCTTGGATGCGTCGAGGTGTGAGAAAGAATGAACTTTGATGCAAAGTCGCTGGAAAAATGAATGAATTGGTCCAGTCATAGGGAAATCGGAGCATACATGTGGTAAGACGTTCTTTCTGCGTACGCTGCGTTCAAATTTTCCAGTTCCAGGCCTAAAATATCAACAGCGGGAGCAAATGTAAACCCTAGTTTGAGACGACATTCCATTACAATTAATTTGGCATAGATCAAAGCGTCTTTTCTTTGACGAACAAGGGGCCGCAAACCCGTGACAAAACAATCCCCCTTCTGTCACTTAAAGGACATTTACTGCTGAAATATGACTATCTCTCACTTCGACAGTTTTCTCTTCAAAGAACACCTCGCTCAACTGTTAATGAGCAAATATTACTGCATGCACTCCGAGTAGCTTCCAAGACAGGCAACGTACGATGCAGATGTTTCAGACATAACTGATGACACATACACCGATCATGGCCAACCACAATGAGGTGATGGCTGTTTTCGGTAATCGTTGTTCACGCAATTCGTCTTTTTCTCTTTCTTATTTTGCGTAACGTTCACATAATTCCCGAAGAGAAAAACGCTGTAGCCAACCACACGCGCAGCTCCTAGAGGAAGTTCTGCAGCACTGGTTACGCCTGGCATGGTTTCGTTCTGTGGCACTGTTCCCTGTAATCCTGTTGCCTCAACAAGGACCTCCTAGCACAAATCGCCGCTCTTTCAGGTTACCAGTATGAAACGAAAGGGTGGAAAGACGGGGTGGAAAGAAAGGGGGGGGGGCGTGCAGTTACAGGAACATGAACAAAGTAGGGACGAAACAAACAGACAATAGGGACGAACAAAATGGAAGTGGATTGTAACAAAATAGGACTGAAGCAACTCAAACAGAAATAACGATCGAACAATTTTTGGATGATGAATTTTCTTTCTTGTCTTTTTGATGAATTTTAGCAAAATGAAAAACTAAAGTGTTCTGGGAATTTTGCATCAATTTGTTTTTCGTTTCATAAACATAAGAGACTATAAAAACTGAATCAGGATTACAGTAACTGTGAACTGAACAGATTTCAAAAGCAGACTTTCCCCTTAAAAAAATTAAGATGCTATTCTTGACTGGCCTAAATCCATCATTATCATTTACTTCAGTTCTCATAAAATATTTTTTCATCTTCAAATTTCTGTACTAAAGTGTTCCCTCTCCCAAAGACACCCCCGGTAAATCTGCTTTCACCTCTTCATCTTTTCCATTTTAATCAAAGTCTTAGAGCAATGTCAAACGCCTACCTTATGCCAAGAATAGCATCTTTAAAACAAAGCCTGGAAGAAAAGCATCCTTCTCACAAAGTAAAAAAACAAACATATATACATAAAACTTAAAAGTATACACAAAAATATCCCCAAATCGACAGCTCAATGCAAAATGAAAAACGTGAACGAATATGCAAAATGCAAACCATGTATGTGTTTCTAAACGAAAATGCATCTTCTTCTTCACCCCTGATCCGCATGTTCGTGCATTCCACTTCCTTGTCCATACTGTCGCCTTTGCTGACAAAGACTATCAACATGGACTGCAAAGGCACACAAACGTCACAAACATTCCACAGTCACACAACCATCCCGAATAAAACAATAAGAAGATTAAAAGAACCAAATAAAACAATCAAGCAAAATGAACATAATTATAAATAAATAAATAAACTCTGATGAATGTAAATAAACACAAAACCACAACAAATGAAGACAGCGAAAAATATGGCCGTGGGCAGAAGACACGAGGCCAGAGGCAAGCAAACAGCCCTACACACGTGTCCTGGCCGCTCACCACCCTTTCTCCACATACGTCCATGCTGCTAACCATCAACACCCAGACATCCATCCAACAATATCCTCATAGAGTACAGAAGCCAAGACATCGACCATGACCCACAGAACAGGCAACAACATCCAGCCACCTCTGCTACCTTCCTGTTCTCTCTCATCTGTCAGTCCATCCTCAAACTGTCCCCTTGTGGAGGCAGTGGGAGGACAAGCAGTCACAAATTCACTGAGTCACTTTTTTAACATTTTGCTCGCATCTATTCCTCAACAACTGTGGAGGTTTCCCAATAGTCCATAAACATACTGAACACATATTTTGTTTATCCATCTTGAAATTGGCAAGACTTCACACATTCCTAGAAAGATCTACAAAAAGAATGATATGGGGTACACAAACAAGAGCAAGAATAGCTTCATAAATAAATAAATCATGAAGCAACATAGCCAATAAATTATGAACACTGTGTCACACACCGACACAAACTCTATTTCAACACTCCGATTTCCCTGCTATAGCTCCACCCCTCCCCCACCCCCCCTAATGCAAGGTTTGAATAAAATGGAAGTGAAGTAACAATGACATTTTTTGTATAGAGTTCTATAAACTCTTTCTTCACCCTTACTGCGTACATCTTATTTCCATCTCCCCCCACTGACCACATAACCACAGTCCGCTCTGGCCACGATTTTATTAGCCACAAAACAAAATATGGCCTGGGCTACAAAACATGGTATGGCCTAGGCTACAAAACATGATATGGCCTGGGCTACAAAACATGATATGACCTGACCTACAATCACGATATGGCCTAACCTACAAAACAAGTGGCCTGCCTTACAAAACATGGCCTCGACAACAAAACATACATGGTTTGAGCTACTAATAGGCAGTGCTACAAAACATGGCCTGGGCTACAAAACTTGGCCTGGGATTTGAAAAGATGATATAGCCTGGGCGACAAAGTCTGGCTTGAGCTACAGAACCTGTCCTGGATTCCAAGCACCTTCTCTCTCTCTCTCTCTCTCTCTCTCTCTCTCTTTTCATTCAATCACTTCCCACTTACTCTCCTTTGCTCCAACCTGACGCATCACTCACCTTGCTCCCCGGTGAGGGGATGGTGGTGGTGTTGATGGCAGAGGTAGCGGTGCTGGCGGTGGTGGAGGTGGTGGTGGAGGCGGCCTCCTCAGCCTTGGACACCCAGGTCTTTCCCTGGGCCACGTCCGACAGCTGCAGTAGACCCGTCTGCCGGGCCCAGATCGTCTCTGAGACCGCCAACACACACACACACACACACACACACACACACACACACACACACACACACACACACACACACAATTAGTGGCGTTCTGAGCTCCGGTCTCTCAGCTGAGACAGTAAATCGAGGTACCGTATGCAACATGCATTTACCGTTTATAACACAACCCACGGGTATACAGTTTGTCCCTTAGAAAAAAAAGTACATTGGTAGTGGTTCGTGAATACGTGCAGGCTTGGTGGGGGGAGGGGGGGGAGGGAGGGGGGAGTAAATATGGGTGGCTCTATATTATGGTAACGTGTTGCCTCTCCGTGGTGAATAGCCCGAATTCAGATAACTCTGCTGTGCCAATGACATTATACCGCATGTAGGTACACGCACTCGATATTATTGGCGCTTTCGTGCACGGGCATGCACATGGCTTATGAGTCATACGCATAAATATACACACATTTCTCAAGTCACCGGTAGAAGAAAACGATTTTTTTTAATACGAATGAGACGGATTATCATACTGTACTAATAAAATGTCACACGGAAACGACGTTACAAACGAAAGAAGACAGTTGCACACCGATTTACATATCCCCCACCCACCACCACACACGTGCGTGAACGCCGTCAGTGCGTGTGTGTGCGAGACACACAGACAGGGTTTAGATAATGTACGAGTGTGTTAATGTCAGTGCGGTTTTCAAATTAACGTGCATACAAGCGGTACAAACACACCTGCCTGCTGACATAATATATGCAATCATCGTTTAATCAGAATTGGAACATATTAAAAACAAACAAAACAAACGATCATTAACATGTCAATATTCCCATCGTCTCCTGCTACTGGCAGTACAAAAAAAGCACCTTTCTAAAACTTGCATGCACACGAGCGTATTCAGTTTGAAACAACTGCTTTTTCATACTTCCAGCGGACAAGAACAAGTGGTTGAATTCGAGATACTGCCCCCCCCCCCCCCCCCTTAATAATATTCAAAGCAACAGTAAACCATACTTCTTCCTGCCCATCCCCCCCCCCCCCCCCCCCCCGTTACTCCTTCACCAGTCTCCTCAGCCAGTTATGCCTCTCCGCCCAACCCCCCCCCCCCCCCCCCCCATCTCACAGCCCCCGAAAGACAGCATCCGCAATCATAAAAAAAGGCGCATAAATACAAACCAACCCCAAGCCCGAACCCCACCCTAATTGCTCGTACCGCCCGAGGTCGATGACCGGTAAACTTTATGCGGGCAAGGGAAAGATAAAATTGACGTCCTAATGACACGGGACGCTCCATCCACTCGGCACGCACGGCCTGCACGGGCGGCACAGCACGGCGCTGCACTCCATGACGTCCTCAGGGGAGCTTATCTATCTATCATCTGTTTGTTTGGCACCGCCTGACGCGGGCTGGCAGAAAGGCCATCTCCCTGCGAACGAGGCCGGAGTCTGCTGGATCATGATGGCGTTTTGAACGAACTGCTCTGCGGAGCTGCTCTGGAGTGGGCTGAGCTCGTCCGCTGGGTGGGAGGAGGGGGAAGGAGGCTTCGTCATCAGTGCGCGAACATACTGCCAGAAAAATGAACTGTCCCTCATCCCCGCCCCCCCCCCCCCCCCCCTTCATTTTTTCTTAAAATCCTGAATACGGATGGTATATTCAGTAAATGCCCATAAAGGAGTTCTTATGAGCAAACATCGGTAGAGAGTAAAACAAAATCTGATAACTAACAAAGCATATTTAATAATCGTCATCTGCGTGTCACACAATACACATCTATCCATAAAGAACTTTAACATCGACAATTTTCAATGGCCTGTGTAAGAATATTGTGTAATATCTGTATTCTATCACTCTGCCTTTCTCCATCGTTAATGTGTGTGCACACCAAGTTCGCACTCTTTGGCCTACCGTGCCCATTTCCAATTTATTCCATTATATTAGTTCAACATGCTAATCGCGTCCTCGCGTTTGTAAAATGTTTAACTTGCACATTGTCAGATAATTTTCATCCTTTTTTTTCCTCTTCTGCCCCCCCCCCCCTCCTCTCTCTCTCTCTCTCTCTCTCTCCTCTCCTCTCTCCCTCCCCCCCCCCCCCCTTACTGGGCGAAGTTTGTCCCGTTCTGCCAAAATAAGTTTGCATTGTCATGCATTTCATCTAACTTCCTTTTTATCTATTTTTTCTTTCTGCTTGTTCGTAAAGTTTGGCAAGGGAAAGAGAACTCTCCTGCGACTAAGGAATGTCAGCTGAAAAAAAATTCATTGTTTTCTCGCACAGTAAACTAAAACAATGAAATAAGTCGAAAGAGAATAGGGATTTCCTTCCATTAC
>CM065714.1:124254116-124264116 GCA_033310375.1 Conus canariensis | reverse complement strand
GGTTGCGGGGTGGGGGTGGGGTTGGTGGTGGCGGATGGAGGTTGATGGTGACATGGAATAGTGGTTACAACAAGCTTTTCTATCCATCCAATTAACAAGGAGGGGAACATGATGGATGCACGTTCAGCGACCCTCGAAGCACAAGAGCTTTCCATCAATTTCCCTCCGACACATGCCGCCAACCCATTAATAATAAACCAGGGCTCTCCCGCCCCGGCCCCTCCACCCTCCCCTCCCCCTTCGCCCAACATCCACCCCACCCCACCATTCCTCCACCTCCGTCTCCTCAGCATCGCCATCTCCCCCCCCCCCCACCCCCCAACGCACCACCATCCTCGCTTTGCATCATTAAAAAAATGAAAGGCAGCGGCGCGCAGCAATTTGCATGTTAAGTGAAGCGTGTGCGTTACTTATTAGGGCGAGATGACGGGGGGAGAGAGAGAGAGAGAGAGAGAGAGAGAGAGAGAGAGAGAGAGAGAAGTTATTGGAGAATTATTTTGTTGAATGTCACGCGAGGTACTGCTTTCGACCGTTTTGCAGATAACATGCTAATTAATCTTACAGCGAAAAAAAAAAGTGTTTCCTGTTGTAAGTTTGTTTAGGTACGTTTGTTTTCCAATACCATTTATGAGTGTAATTATCTGGTTATTTCAAACGAAATCCGCATACAAGAGGTTTAAAGGCACAAAGACCGACACGCATGCATGCACGTTGGATAGTGTATCGGGAAATGAATGGCCAGCAAGAAACACATATGCACGCGCGCGCTTGCGTGCGCACAAGTACACACGCACGCGCATGCGCGCACTCACACTCACTCACACAAACACACACACGTGGGAAATGGAGAGAAAGGAAGGGGGACCAGTCTGCAGGACACGACGAAAAGAAAAGCTCAGATGCGACCGATTGCACTGATTAATGAAGTTTAATCTTAAATAAATGTTAGCGAACCGCCCAGAGAACGTGGACAAACGAGTCACAAGACGAAACACAACGCGTTTCGACCTCTTAGGTCTTCATCAGGTGAGACATTAACGAATAAAACAATGAAAATTCACTTAGCTTTGATCGCTTCAGATCACTTCGCAGGGTTCAGCGCAAGGAAGAAGGCCCTAGTCCCCTTACAGTCCTACTGTCTCCGCAGCCACCATCTACAGAACTGCTGGTCTCCACCATTCTTCGAACGCAACATCACCAAGGCTGAGAGGTCTTAGACAATGGAACAGAGTACACGGCCCTCAATCTTGTTTGCTGTCCACTCTACCACTCCGCCTCGCGAACGTAGTCAAGCCGTCAAACCAGAGTGCCCTTCAATGCAAGGCCACGAACGTCAATTCCCATCCAATCACTCATCTCCCCACTCCCCAAGAAAGTGGGGGAGGGGGGGGGGGCAGGGATGAGAGGAGTGGGAGTGGGAATGCCCCAGCTTACTGAGCACAGATACATGACAAAAGCCATGCCAGAAACAGAATTAAAAAAAAATTTGTTTTCTTTTATTTTTCGGGGAGGAGGGGCGGGGGGGGACGGCTCGTTTCTTTTTAACTTCCTTGAAGCGATGCAGGATCATCCAAATCACAGTCCACTAAATCACAGTCCACCAAATCACAATCCACTGTAAGCATGAAAAATACAGATTCCTTTTTTTTTCAGTCATGATCTTCACACCCTAATGCGGAAACGAAACACGACAAACAGACGGACAGCAGCCGGACAGAAATACAGACACTAACACACACACTCAGAAGAGAGAGAGAGAGAAAAGAGAGAGAGAGAGAGAGAGAGGAGAGAGAGAGAGAGAGAGAGAGAGAGAGAGAGAGAGCATGGTGTCCTTAAAGCTTTATCATGTATTATCTGAACTGGTACATACATTGCCGGTGACAGAGCAAAGCATTGCTGTATCTGGCTTGTTCATGACAGATTTCTATATCACTATGTTTTTCTATGTACAATTTAAAGACCGTTTCCTGTGTCCATTAAAAAAACAACAATAACCTAAATCATCATCATCATTATCACATCATCATCATCATTATATTCATCATCATCATTCTGATTATTTCTGGATTTACCGAACATTTGCCCTGGTTTTATATACCCAATCTTCCATATCATGCTCAGTATGTAACGATGTTATTATTTCACTAATGAATGATCTACATGATTTCGCGATTTTAAAACATATAGAATAATGTTTCAGAAATAAATCATTTTTCTGCGCAACGGTGCGGGGGGGGGGGGGGGGGGGGGGGGGATGGGGTGACGGAGGGAGAGAGAGATGGCAAAACATAGCGCTATATGTATGTGTCCTTTCGTTTTTTCTTTTTTTTTTCTTTTTTTTCTGGTTTGTTTTTGTTTAGAAGTGAAAGCAGATGACATGTCACACACACACACACACACACACACACACCGCGCGCGCGCGCGCGCGCCTCATCCGAACACAGAGGTGTGTGTGTGCGCGCGCACGCGCGCGCATGTGTGTGTGTGTGTGTGCGCGCGCGCGCGTGCGTGCGTGGGTGTGTGTGTGGGTGCGTGATTGTCTCCAGCTTCTTTCTCTCTAAAACCTCATTTACAGGCAATCCGTGTAATCAGGCAATTCACCTACACTAACCATTTCAGACAATTCACGCATTCTCTTAACCATTTCTGGCAATACACGACTTTGCGTAAATCGCCATGAAATGGGCGAACTACCTTAAAAAATAAAAAAAATAAAAAATCCAGTACGTGGATTACCAGAGGGACGAGGGCCAATTTTACGCTTGAACGCTGTGACCTGTTCATTCGGAAATCAGTGGATAATGATACAGTGTGGTGACGAGTCGTCACACCGTTCTTGCGTGCAATCGAACCAAGTCAGACACAAACTGGGTCCTGAAGAAAATAGTCCCTCACCGTTAATGTCGATATACATTCCTGACAGAACGGAGAATATATAACCATGTTTGTTCCCTAGAGATGCTGACTTCCAGACGCCAGACAAGTCTAGAGGCGGCTGACACGAAGACAGAAAAACGACCCAGACACGAATATCACTTGCTAATGGTGATAATGGTGGGGAGGGGGCATGGGAGATAGTTTTTCAGTTTTCACCAGGAACACCACTGACATCCCCACCCACTCTTCAACAGAAACAAAGCTGTTTTTCAATCGAAAACTGGTTGTAACAGTTATCAACAATGCTTGCATAGACCAAACTGGGTTTTGTTGTTGTTGCTGCTGTTTTTTTTGTTTGTTTGTTTGTTTGTTTTTGTTTTTTTGTTTGTTTTTGTTATTTTTTTGTTTTCCCCGCTGACTCGAACTTAAAGTATCCGAGGTAAAGAGAGTGAAAAGGAGACAATGATATAACTGAACCTTACAAACCCTAGTGAGACGAGTCTTGCATTGCCAAGGGGACCCGTCCAATGGAGAGAAGTGGAAAGGGAAGTTTCGTGCGTGAGTGAGAGGGGGTGGGGTTGAGGAGCAAGATGGGAAGGGGTTGGGGAGGGATGAGGGGAAAGGGGAAATACTAAGGAGCAAGAGACCCTATGACCGTGTTTTGTTGCCGCTATTCACTGCTAAAACCCTCGTAATAAGTGAAATGAGGAGATGTTAAAGGAAATAGCCCAGACTGACCCACCCCCCTTTTCTCTCTCTCTCTCTCTCTCTCTCTCTTTTCAAAACGGAGTAGCTTCCCTTGTCTGGCTTCCGACAAGACGCGGTTTTCTGCAGTGAGTGAAAATAGTACCGCTGTTTCAAACAAGTGTGTTAACTATGCCGGTGGAAGGTCTCCCATCAACTGTGGAAAGTATGCTAAATGCGGCACTGCAAGACATGACGCTGTCTGCCTACAACATTGAAGGCAGAGGAAATCACACTGTCGTTGTCCTCAGGCTGACAACGAATACCGCCCGTTCCCCTGTCACGCTACCTCAACGCCCCTGCGCTGTGACAGTGTGAACATTGTTTACACTGACGATCATATCGCAGACAATCAAAATGAGCAACCTTTGCCTGCCTCCGTTTCCTTGCCTCTGTGTGGGACCCAAAACACCGAACAGCAAACTGACATGGCACCGTGTGACGCCAGTGCGCAGTTGGTGACTGTGATCGAAGAAAGCTGTGTGGCAGAGACAGGCTGAATTCCGAGTGTTGGTGTGGATCATTCCAAATGAGGCGAAACTGAACGTGAAAGTGACACTACGGAACTGGTTTCAAAGTCGATGCTGACTGATACAGAGCACGAAAACTGAGTGAAAGTAAGAAATTCGAACACTTTTATTACTGTCAGCGCCCAGCAAACTGACGATGTACAGGAAAACATAGAATCTTGTCAGCAAAACAACTTTTACTCACACATATTGGCAAGTCTGCAGGAAAGAGGGAAGGAAATGGACGGTCTCCTCCGTGCCTGCAATGAAGAGCAACAAATCACCTCCACCTTGATGACAATGTTGACAATGGAAATCTTCGGGACCCATCTTGACTGATGTGGGTGTTTCGATCATATGTGAATTATGCCTATGACTGCATGAGATGGACAGTCCCGGTGTCTTTTGTAGATAAATACCGCGATATGGAATCCATGTCTCGCTGAACTTTGTAAAGGCCAGTTCTCCTGCTTTATTTCCGACATAACCTTTATTGTACGCGCCTCCCTTCTCTTCGCGTGCTCCCCTTCCCCCTCCCTCCGCCCCGTCATCCATTTCCCTACTCCCTCCCCTTTTCCACACCCCTTCCTTACCAATCCTTATGTAAATGGGCCTGGAATGCCTAAAACACACTAAACTATTCGTATTCGTATTCTCTCTCTCTCTCTCTCTCTCTCTCTCTCTCTCTCTCTCTCGTGGGCGCGCGCATACGCAGGTATGTGTCATCGCCAGGCCACATTTTTTTCTGCCTCTTGAAGATTATTCTCTCGGTTCTCTCATTATTCTAAATGGATCACGTCACAGAATACAAATTGTCTTTTCCACTTTTGTCATAATATATGCTATAACAGTTTCTTAAAACACATCTCTGCGTTCAATATCAACTGACCGACTACATTCACTGCAGAGTTCAGGCAGTTCATGTAAAACCCGCCCTCTTTTTCCCGGCAATAAAGGAAACAATTCACGTTTTTGCTGATGAGTTTCCGAATTCATGTACTGCCTGAAACGGTAAGACAATATGTGAAATGTTTTATCAAACGAACTGCTTACCACACACACACACACACACACACACACACACACACACACACACACACACACACACACAAATTCGGTAAGGTTATTTTTTTCCGGCTACACAATAGAAAAACAAACAAACAAAAACTCTGGTGCATTACATAAATCTACGAACGGCAAAGAGCAGGGTCATTGTGTACATTTCTGTTTCAGTGGGTAACGTTTTAGCATGCGACGCAATATGTCCTTGCCTGTTCATACACACTGAAAGCCCCCCCCCCTCCCCGCTCCCCTCCACATCCACCCCATACCCCTTTGTTTCTGAGTTCAATTTCTTGTAGCATCCTTAGCAAACTTCGAGGGGTATGCAGCAGATAAGTCCGAGTCAGCGGACGAAAGTCGACTCTGGACAAGCGATATAAATGGTTCCCATAATAATGCTGCTGGTGAAAGATATGATAATTACATTCTACCACCCTCTATAATTTCCATTTTCATTCACCAATCTATCTATCTATCTGTCTATCTGTCGGTCTATCTGTCTGTCTGTCTGTCTATCCATTTCTCTATCTGTTCCGATCATTATGTTCACCAATCAGAAGACGTCACTATTTATGGTGCTGGGGGGGGGGGGGGGGGGGGGGGGGGGGGGGGGGAGAGGGGGAATGGTGGTGCAGAATTAGAAAACTGTATCTCTTCAGACTTCTATAGCTTTTACACGCAATATTCAGTTTGTTGGCTTGAAATCTAAAGTGGATTTCAACAGAAAAGAAGCTAATCAGTGTCTAGATTATTTCAACTTTGGTGCTGATTTGCTTACACACACACACACACACACACACACACACACACACACACACACACACACACACCGATGTCTGTCGCTTGTATATTACTTTATGTGGTAGGCTAAGCCATTCGCCAAATTCTGTCAACTTTTAAGCTATTGATGCTAAGAGACCTCACACGCAGGGGTCTAAATCAGAATCCTGGTGCACAGCATCCGACGCAATATAAGACTTTGGATGTGTCGGACCATGTGCACGCTCGCAGACATCCGCGTGATAGCTGCAGCTTGAGAGGCCATGCACCAGAGCTTTTGTTTGTTTGTTTATGCCTGAATTTAGAACTTTTCTGTGTGCTTGTTTATGCCTGAATTTAGAACCGTTCCTATTCAGGGCGTTGTGGGACACAGTTAGTGCACGTTTGATGACTGACTCCACCAATCGGCTTCATGGTCTACAGGCCAAAAGGCTGTGAACTATCCTGATGGAATTCATATCCCATCCCACCCCTTCTGCCGCCTAAACCTTCCCTGACCTAAATCAAGCTCCCATTTACTACTGGATGGACAGAGAGGGTTTTTTAAGCGGTAAAAATTCGATCCCACCATCTTATCTATCAGTACAGAGCTCAATTAAACAATGGGCGCATCTCCCATAACTAAGCGGCTGAGCTAGAGGATATGGCGAATATAAAAACACCGAAAAAGCGCATAAGTGGACAGAAATGAGCAGAAGCCACGACAACGAGTAAAGTACACCTTTTCCGTAAGCTGTGAAAAGACAAGTTTCCGATACAACTGTTCCCGACGGGACTTTCTAAATACGGAACACAAGCGACCTCTGTGACGCACTCTTTGCGAATGCACGACACGCACAGCAAGCTTCACGAACAGACACTGTATGCGATCTTGACATAATGAATGATGCTGTCCTCGATTTTGGATTCTGTCGATCAGAAAACGCTTCGTCTCCCATGGCCTTAAGCAACAGGGGACATTCACCTGTTCCGGCAGTGGGTGGGGGGATGAAGTGTGTGTGTGGGGGGGGGGGGGGGTGAGGGGGGAGACGGGAAGGGGGGGGGGCAGCCTCTCAACCGAGTGACAGGCGACATCAAACTCTCTTTCACCCCTTCCTTCCCATCCCCACTCCGCCCCTTTTCAGCCTCACCTTTTCCAACGTCCGCTCCACACCCTCTCCGCAGCCCCCTCCCCCTTCCCACCCTCCTTCCAATCTTTTCACATCCTCCTACCCCCACGTCTATCTCCTTGTACCTCCTACCACCCCGATGGCGCCCGCTCCTGCATAATTCATGAGAAACTATAAGGGAAAACAGCGGCGCTGGGGAAAAAAGGGAGGGGAGAAGGGGAGAGGGGGAGAAGGAAGAAGGGACGGAGAGAGGGGAGGGAGGGGAGAAGAGGAGGTGGCAATTTGTCCCATGCTTATTATGATCCGATCCAAAAGACCTGTCCGCCGACTAACACGGAATTCGCCCGCCAAGCTGATGTATGAAGATGGCTCACACCCTCTCCCCCTTCACCTATCGAACGGTGCGCTGCTGTCCATTGAAAGGAGAGAGAGAGAGAGAGGGGGGGGGGGAGGGAGGGGATGGGAGTTGGCGGTGGGCAAAGACGAGGTGTGGGGAAGGTGAAGAACAGGGAGAAGGAGAAAGAGGAAAAAGTGTCAGAGAAAGAAGGTGGGGTGGGGGTGGGGTGAAGTGGGGAAACAGGGAGGGGGTTGCAACGGTGTTCCCTGCTCTATGTCCATGGTAGAACGGGAGGAGCCTGTCAGGTTATTACGTTGACATCCAGACACTCCAATGAGACGTGTCTTCTGAGACGAGAATCAGGCCCGCATGAGAGAGAGAGAGAGGGGGGGGGGAGGGGGGGGGGGGGGGGGGGGGAGAGAGAGAGAAGAGAGGGGAGAGCGCAGAAAATGCATGGAATTACAAGTAAAACAAATATACTCACACACAAATTAATCATGTGCATGTGCCTGCGTGCGCGCGCGCGCGCGTGTGTGTGTGTGTGAGGGGGTGGGGTGGGGGTGGGGTGGGGGCGGGGGTACTCATCTTGCCGGCATTCAATTTTACTTAAGCTATTTTTCTGTAATTTTGAGTCAAGTTTCACTAAAAAAAAAAAAAAAAGAAAGAAAAACAATTTACGTTGCTTAACACTGTATAATTTGCTTAACTGTAAATACTTTATTACGGGTTATCTGTTAAAAAAATGTCGGTTTCTTTTCCTAGTTCCTTCGTACAAAATGCACTTTCCAAACAAGCTTAACTTAAAAACAAACAAAAACCAAACAAAACCAACCACACACACACACACACACACACACACACACACACACACACACACACACACACACACACACACGAGACTCTCCTTGAGAGCGCTGAGCACCATCAAGGTCAAACAGTACCTTTCTCTTTAAGCACAATCTACCCCGAATCCATCGTACATGTCTCAATACATCTCCCAAACTATCACATGAACATCGAAACTGTTTTACCGAAATGAAACCTCATGGCCTCAGCGACACCATGACGGTTGTTACCGTTTTGTCACTCAATTGGGTACTGATCAGTGAGGAATAAACACCCCATCCCCCGTTATTCCGGTCAATGGATCCGGATCCGCTATAAATCTTACAAGTCTATAGAAATCAATACATCTACTCAAGCTTATTTTGTTCACTGAAATCCATGTATTATTTCTTGAGAAATTTAAAATTACACCGAAAAAAAATCTATCTGGCAATGTCAACGAAAGCAAATAACAACTATCCGAAACCCGCCCTTTGATTCCTAAAACCCACCCTTTTATTCCTAAACCGGCCTTCTGGTTCATTAACCCGTCTTTTGACTCTTTAACGTGCCCTCTGATCCCTTCACCCGCCCTTTGATTCCTAAATCTGCCCTCTGATCCCTTCACCCGCCCTTTGATTCCTAAATCTGCCCTCTGACCCCTTTACCCGCCCTTTGATTCCTAAATCTGCCCTCTGATCCCTTCACCCGCCCTTTGATTCCTAAATCTGCCCTCTGACCCCTTTACCCACCCTTTGATTCCTAAATCTGCCCTCTGACCCCTTCACCCGCCCTTTGATTCCTAAATCTGCCCTCTGACCCCTTCACCCGCCCTTTGATTCCTAAATCTGCCCTCTGATCCCTTCACCCGCCCTTTGATTCCTAAATCTGCCCTCTGACCCCTTCACCCGCCCGTTGAGTCCTAAATCTGCCCTCTGATCCCTTCACCCGCCCTTTGATTCCTAAATCTGCCCTCTGACCCCTTCACCCGCCCGTTGAGTCCTAAATCTGCCCTCTGATCCCTTCACCCGCCCTTTGATTCCTAAATCTGCCCTCTGACCCCTTCACCCGCCCGTTGAGTCCTAAATCTGCCCTCTGACCCCTTCACCCGCCCGTTGAGTCCTAAATCTGCCCTCTGACCCCTTCACCCGCCCGTTGAGTCCTAAATCTGCCCTCTGATCCCTTCACCCGCCCTTTGATCGGGAATCACACCACAGTTCAGCGGATTCGTCCTGCACCACGTCCCATCTTTCCACCAAGTTTCCTTAAAATCGCTTCAGTCATTTTTGCGTCATCTTAATTACTTCCAGAAAAAAAAAAGGAAAAAAAAAGAAAAAAGAAAACAGACGCAGATCAAAGTATACCCACCTTGGAAAAACCCAACATATCACGTGATATTGGGGAAAAAAAAAAAGCGTTGTCAGTGGGCAAACAAGAAATATGACCAAGACATAGTGGTACACTATCGAAAATACCTATCACCACAGTCCAAATGAATTATGATAAAGTAGTCCAGATTTGGTTGTTGGAATGCCAATATCACAGCTGTTCATACTGGTGTGTAGGCATTGTTTCTCTGCAGAAAGTTTTGTTCTCTTTTCTCTAAAGCAACTGCCACTTTTGTTCTCTTTCCTCTAAAGCAACTGCCACATTAATCATTTTTCCATTACTTGTGTGCTTGATATACCAAGATCTCTTGTATTACATTTGTCACTACTGTCATCATCATCAAAGAATCTCTTCCTTGTTCAACCCCC
>CM065714.1:124234116-124249116 GCA_033310375.1 Conus canariensis | reverse complement strand
GACATGTCTGCTGCCCGGTCTGTTGTCGCACACAGCAGATATCTCAACTGTCATCCTGATGAGCTATGGGGGCTGCCTTCACACACACACACTGAGATGTTTACGGGTATAGTTTATAGAAAGCGTGCGCAGCGGGGGAAGAAAAACATCGGCTGCAACCAGTGAGATCTGATATTCATGAGCGCCTCGGAACTAGGCTGTCATCGGTCTGAGAAAGAGCTGTCCCTAAAGTCTCCGTCTAAAAGGACGTGAATGTCACCATCTGCTAGAATGTCATGACAACCTCCGTATAGACCGTGATCTACGGCCAACAACCTGTAGGCTGGAACTTCAGGGTACATGAAGTTAATTTCACCAGTCACACGTCCAGGATGTCGCAGCTATGGGGCTCCCTGGATTAATTCCGTAGCAAAACAACGAATTCACAATTAGACAAAACTGACAGAAAGGGGGAGATTAGAGACAGCGAAACAGAGAGTACTAAACAACGCTAACAGGGAGAAGGACACTGCAGAGAGTGAAACAGAAAGTAATAAACAACGCTAACAGGGAGAAGGACACTGCAGAGAGTGAAACAGAAAGTAATAAACAACGCTAACAGGGAGAAGGACACTGCAGAGAGTGAAACAGAAAGTAATAAACAAAATGGATAGGGAGAGGGGATACTGCTGAGGATGAAACACAATGTAAAAAAAAAAAACTGAGCTAGCAGGGAGACGGAGATTATAAAGACTGAAACGCTTAGTAACGAACAAGGAAAGTAAAATTGGAGAAACTGAAATAGAATGTAATAAACAGGGCGAGACAGATGAATGAGACTGACAAGCAAAATAACAAACAGGGAGAAGGAGACTGTAGAGACTGAAACAGAAAGTAATGAAAGGGGGCAGGGATACTGACAAGACTTGAAACACTGAATATTGACCAGGAAGAAAGACTTGCAGACACTGAACCACAAAGTAACTAACAAATTCATTAGATACAGGGAGACAGCATGGACTAAAGAAAAGTAATAAACGGGCATAGGGAGACTGCAGGAACTGCAAGACAGTTATAAAAAAAAAGGAAAGGGAATTTGCAGTTACTAAACCACAATTAAAGAAACAGAGAGAGAAAGCAGAGTGAAGCATTAAGTAATAAACAGGGAGAGAGGGAGATTGCTGAGGCTACAATGCAGTTTTTTTAAAACACAAAGCAAGATGTTCACGTAAATTTGTAAAAACCTTAAATTGTTACGCAAACAATGGAAAGAAAGGAATAATAAATGAATAAACGGAGTGAATGACTGAATGAATTCACGAGTAAGTCATGTCATAAGAAATATTTGTAGCCCTATTTACCACGGACACAAAAGAAAAGAAAAGAAAAACCAAATGAATGAACGAATGAACGAATAAACGAATGAACGAATGAATGAATGAATGAAAGACAAAGCAGAGCTGACTTACCCGGCCGCTGGGTTGAAGCAGCGTGGGAAGGCCGCGTCTTCTTGTGTTTGAGGGAGATGGACTTCATCTTCAGTTTGCCCAGTTTAGCCGGCGGTAACTGAGGACAAAAACACACACCAAGAGTAAACATATGTAACCTGTCTGTCAATCAACTTTCTGACGGATGAACACATTAGTTAGTTATTTAAATGTATCATAGAACTGTCAATCAGGTAACAATCCAAATGATTCTGTCAGTTGCTATTTCAAAACTTGAATATTTCAACTAATGGATTGAATATTTATTCTTCACTTGCAGCCCATTTTTCATTACTTGTTCATTGATCTGGTTACTCTAGCTCAAGTAAAATAGGCCCCAGTAAATGAAATAATAATAATGTCTAAGAATTCTGACACATTCCATCGCAGCAATATCACAACCGGTACTCTAAGACAAACAAATTCCAAACAAATCACCTGGCAGGACCTACACAACCTGGCAGGAGAAATCAAATACATCTGCAGTACTAATATGGAACCGAAATAAGCTTATACTTTTTCAACAACACCGACAGGATATGTTCAATTTCTTCATGGTATTTTACTTCCCAGAAATGAAGGAGGTTGGAACGAAACAAACGAATGTGATTTCTTATTAGAGAAAGAAAAAAAATTTTTTTTTACTTAGACAGAGGAGACTTTGTGTAAATTGATACCGGGAACAAAATGGAAGTGGAAAGAGTGATAATTTCGTCCTTTATTTTTACACTTTGATTTCCAGCCAAAACATTCTACAGACATAAAAAAAGAAAGAAAGAAAAAAAAAAGAAAACCAGCTCAGGTGGACAAGGATATCTTTCTTATTATACGTGGCGCCTGCTACACGCATCGTGAACGGATCAGTGTCCTGAATTATTCCAACGGTCTACGTACACGATACCTGTTTTCAACCTCTGTGCAAAGAAAAAAAGAAAAACAAAAAAAACTCGTTGGCGCTGCCTGATTCCATTTACCCACGGGAGTTCAAATTTCGTACTACAGACATAGCATCTTGTCGTGAATGAGGTGATAGCGATCGCCAAATAGAGTGAGGTGTTGAAATGCGATCGTTGTATGTGTAAGCTTTGGTCCAGCTTATCTGACAGATCGGTCCAACAGGCCAGCAACAGTTGACCATGCGAAGAAAGCCGCCGGACACAATCATAGTGTCTGTCGGCATGGTGCTTTCTTCCTCTCCATGGTCTGCGTTGTCCAGTCCGTTCTGCTTAGGTCTCTGCTCTCCCAGTCTGGTCTGTCTTGAACTGGTTTGTCTATTCAAGTCTGGTCTGGTTTAGTGTACTTTAGTTTTAGTCTGATATAGTCAAGAAAGAGAAGGGGTTAGTTACCGCCAAGGACATAGACAAACAAGGTACAGGACAAGACACCATGCATTTCGACCTCTTGGGTCTTCTTCAGGCAAAAACAAGTAACAAAAACAGAGAACGAGAAACCACTTATCTGGTCATGTTGGAGCAAACCGGTAAAATGGCCGCCGGACGGAAACGAGGTAATTATGGGAGAGGGAGAGGAAGTGGTGAGAGGGGGTGGGTGGGGGTGGGGAGACAGGGGGGAGGGGGTGTGAAACAATGGGGTTTGTAGCTTGTTTGTAGTAGCCGTCCGGCGGCCATTTTACCGGTTTGCTCCAAGATGACCAGCTAATGGTGTCTCGTTCTCTATTTTTGTTACTTGTTTTTGCCTGAAGAAGACCCAAGAGGTCGAAATGCATTGTGTCTTGTCCTGTACCTTGTTTGTCTATGTCCGTGGCGGTAACTAACCTCTTTTCTTTCTAAATTTTGCTTCGTTTTCCGCCCTCAGTCACTCCGTTTTGGAACTGATATAAGTCTGTTTAACTCGGGTCTGGTTGGGTCTGGTCTGCTCTCTTCTCTCTCTCTCTCTCTCTCTCTCTCTCTCTCTCAACATTACTTTCTTAAGGGTTTCAAGTATATCCTGTTGCATCCGTCTTCTCTTCTTCTCCAAAGTATCACTATCTCAACACCTTTTGGAATGATTTTGATCGAAGAGTGGTTCAGACAACCGAGTATATCCATCTCCTCTTCTTCTCCAAAGTATCATCATCTCAACACCTTTTGGAATGATTTTGATCGAAGAGTAGTTCAGACAACCGAGTATATCCATCTCCTCCTCTTCTTCTCCAAAGTATCATTATCTCAACACCTTTTGGAATGATTTTGATCGATGCGTGGTTCAGAAAACCGAGTGTACTTTGTGGGAGAAAAAACACGTCCAAATCGATCCGATGTGCCAGTATAGATTCCGTCACAAACCAAATGCTCAGAGCTTGCTCCTGTTTTCTTGTGTGTTCCTCCCTTAATGGACAGACCGCTTCAGCCACTCAGTGTTGATATTTTCCTGTCATCAGTACATGGGTTTCTGTAGGCTTCAGCTGACCCTATCCTTCCCCTGGATGGAGGTCTTCCTTAAGGAATCCTCAATCTCATTTCCCTTCCTGAGGCCTAAGCAGCAAGCTGGATTAATGTGCAAGTTATGCATTCTGCTAAATCACCTCCACGACTCCCTCTTCCAAATTCTCTATTTTTGTACTCGCTTATTTCTTTAGCTGTTGTCCTGGTGCACCTTGACTTCACGGTTTAGCACGAGTGGTGTAGCTAAAAATGAACTAGTCTGCACTGCACACACTGACGCCTGTTCGATGACATTGAAAATTGGAGCTTCTGGTATGTTTCAAGTATATGTCATCATCATTATCATGATCAACCTTATCATCAATATCATTATAAAAACAATTATCATTATTATTATCATTATTATCAATAATGATGATATTATTATTACTTTAATCAATATCATTATAATTTCATTATTATTATTATCGCTGTTTTTATTATTATTGCTATCATCATCTTTAATATCATTATTATTATTGTTATAATTATTATCATAATTACTATGTGCAGCGCATTATTTTTAAAAAAAAATCTCTAAACACTTCACAAAAGAAAACCCAAGCCCCAGGACCACTCGGTGCGCTGGGCACCGGAGAAGGGGGGGGGGGGGGGGGGCGAAAGTTCTACCACTAGGTGGGGCGAAAGTTCTACCACTAGATGGGGTGAAAGTTCTACCACTAGGTGGGGCATGGGAGACGAGACAGCTAGGGAAAAAAGACAGACAGACAGACAAAGAAGAAGAAAAGGACTGCGATCAGCTGGAGAATTACTACGTCGTTAAGTGAATGATATGGGTCACTGATCAACTAAGCACACTGAAAGGGTTACCAGCCAGTCAAGTGAACAACGAAGATTCCTGACCCACCAAATGTATTAACAAAAAAGGCTACTGACCCATCAAAGGAACTAAAATGTTTACTGACCTACCAAATGAATAAAAGGGTTACTTGCCCATCCAGTGAATTAAAAGAGTAACTGACCCACCAAGTGAATATGGGAGTTTCTGACCAATCATATGAATGAAAAAAAGGTTACTGACCAGCCACAAAAAACCCCAGTGCCTGCATGGTTAGTAGTAACTGGCAAAGAACCGAGTTCAGTCAGACTTTGCAAATTCAAATCTTGCCGACGCCTGACACAAAACGTGACATTTTTGCAGTTAGTTTTAACCTATTGTCGCTGTTCTGGTGGTAAGAATGCAGAGTTACATACATCCTACCCCCTCCCCCACTCACCTGTCAATCCCTCCATCCCCCCTCCCCTTTTCCTGGGATGGCTATTCCTGTGTGTCAATATTCCCTTTGATGTAAGATGAACTTGAATGCAACTAAAGTAACCTGACCAAGAGAACGGAGGCATCTCCACCCCCCCACCCCCCTTCCCGTCCTGTGCTTTCTACATTTGGTGAGCAAGTTATGGTTTTCTGTTGATTTGGTAACACTTTGGAAAACCGAAGTTTAAAGAAAAAAAACTCTGCCTAAACTATGGTTGCACGTGGTTCAAATCTCTCTGGGGATGAAGTTTTGTTTTGTTTCGTTTCAGTGGTGGTCCAAAGGGGTAGTTTTTCAGTTGAGATGATAACTCATGTTATCTGGTGTCGCTTTTCAAGCTACAGCAGGGGTATGTACCCAAACAGCCTGCGGTTATTCTCTCAGCGCGTGCGGGGATGCTTTCCTCCTTCCTTTGTGCGCGAGATCATATCTGCGACTTACAGATCCCGATCCACTGGATCGGTTGTTGCTGCTTTAAAGGAACCCACGGCGACAAAGGAGTTGTCCCTGGTGTAATTCGGATTCTAGGAGAGAGAGAGAGAGAGAGAGAGAGAGAGAGAGAGAGAGAGAAAGAGAAGAGAGAGAGAAGAGAGAGAGAGAGAGCACTCAATCTGACGTGAAGAAACTTGCACATTACAGTTCCATAATATAATACAAACCAGTACAATACGTTACAACGTAACAAAAACATAATAAAACAAAACCGCGCAATACAACACAACACAATACAAGACAACACACCACAATGCAATACAATACAATACAATACAATACAATACCTTTCTGAACACTCTGTCCACCAGTTCTTCAGCAGGCCTGCGTCGCTTCACAGATCCTTCCTTCAGGGTCTTGCTGCCAGAGCTATTCGAGCTGAAAGGAGACATCTCCATTATGATCATTGTCGTCGTCCTCATCCATCATTAGAATCATCATTAACGCCTAATAATACCACCATTATAATACCTACAGAAAGAGGGGGTGGGGATGTAGAAAGGAGCTGGGGGGAGGGGAGGTACAAGACAACAATGGCTCTGTGTACGTGCCTAAATGGTTCGACCATAAACTGTGATCTGTCTTAATGTAGTTGTTATCACCACGTTGTGTCTACAGTCCCTTCAGGTTCTCGAGGCAATTAAAATCGGAGTTACATGAAACCAGTTTACTGCCAGATTAATTCTTAGTTGTACTGACAACACACACGCGTGCGTACACACACACACACACACACACACACACACACACACACACACACACACACACACCGCACGCACGCACACGCACACACACACACACACATTCATGCGCGCACACACATGTGTGCGGAAACACACACACACACACAGACACACACACACACACACACACACACACACACACACACACCTCTGACCTTCCCTAACGGGTAAATACCTCCCTTGTAAATGTCTGTCTAGTCATTCTGGTGGTGTCTGCGTGAAAATAGAATTGTCGCCTTCCCATTCCCAATCAGTCTTCCACCCGT
Organism: Conus canariensis; assembly: GCA_033310375.1. Taxonomy (NCBI): domain Eukaryota; kingdom Metazoa; phylum Mollusca; class Gastropoda; order Neogastropoda; family Conidae; genus Conus; species Conus canariensis. Next base: position 124,242,452 of record CM065714.1, on the reverse strand, counting down.
GATGACTATCTTCGTCTGCTGTACGATAAAATGTCACCACGATAAAATGTCAGCACACAATGCCCAGCACCCCTCCCCTCCACCCCCTCTCCTCCCCTCTCCCCCCCCCCCAAAAAAAAAAAAAAAAAAAAAAGAAAGAAATGAAGGAAGGAAGAAAGAAAAACCCCTATGACGACAGAGTAACCAAGACAGGCTAACAAGCAAAGTCCTCATCTCACGGCCCCTCAGACCTACCTTTCATCGTCGTTTTTGCCGGCGACAAACTGTCGTTTGCGAGGTCGTCCCCGTCCTCTTTTCACGCCGTCTCTGTAAACACAGTGCAGTGTTCAAGTTAGATAACAGGCACGTGAACTTTGCTGCCTTCCTTTTCACCTGCTTCTCGTCTACCTACTATGTCAGGTACACCAAAGAACAGGAAAGCCTGAGCACGTAATGAAGCTGGAGAGAGAGAGAGAGAGAGAGAGAGAGAGAGAGAGAGAGAGAGAGAGAGAGAGAGAGAGAGAGAGAGGAGTGTGGGGGGGAGGGAAAGAGAGGGGGGTTGAGAGAAAGAGACAGACAGAGAGAAAAAAATGAAAGACAGAGACAGAGAGGAAAGAGAGAGACAGACAAACAGAGAGATATAGTGGGACAGCGAGAAAGAGGGAGAAAGAGAGAGACAGACATAGAGACAAAGAGATAGACACACGGACAGACAGAAAGAGAGAGACAGAGACTGAGAGTGAGAGAGATGTAGGGGAAGGCTGATGAGAAGCGGCAGAGCCGAGTAGGGAAGAAGCAGATGAAAGCAATTAGAACGAGCACATGACTTGTATTCTAATCATTCAGCAGATGTGCGCCCAGCCAAGCCCACCTCGTTTGTCTTTTTATTCAGACCAAGCACACCAGCTTTCTTCCTCTATTCTGCACGAGCACTTTCTTTTCCTTTTTTTGGTTGTTGTTCTAATTCAGCACTCTCCCCCCCCCCCTTTCTTTCTGTGCTTTGACCGAACGCTACATTTTTGTCTCTTTTTATTCTGACCGAGCAATAACTTTTCTTTATTCTTACCAGACACTTCTTTTTTTCCCCCTCTTCATTCTGACCAAGCACTACTTTTTTTCCCCTTCTTTATTCTGACAGAGCGCTACCTTTTTCCTTCTTTATTCTGACAGAGCGCTACCCTTTTCCTTCTTTATTTTGACCAAACACTGGGGGTTTTTTTCTTTATTTTCAGTGAGTACGTCTTACTTATTTCCTCTCAATTCTGACTGAACACTACCCTTTTCTTTATTTATTCTGACCGAGCACAACCCTTTTCCTTTCTTTATCCTAACCAAACACTACCTTTTTCCTTCTTTATTCTGACTTAACACTACTCTTTTCCTCCTTTACTCTGTCCGAGCACTTCCCTCTTCTTTAGTCTGACCGAATACTATCTTTCTCATTTTCTTTCTCTTTTTTTATTGTGATCAGGCACTGCTACCTGTTTCTTTTTTTAATTCTGACCGACCACTACCCCTTTCATTCTTCAGATCAAGCTCTATATTTTCCCTTCTTGATTTTGACCGAGCAGTACCTTTTCCTTCTCAGTTCGGGAACCAATCTTTACCTTCCTATTCAGATCGAGCACTACCCTTCTTCTTTTTTAATTTTTACCGAGCACCACCTTTTTCCTTCTAAATGCTGGCCAAGCACCATCCTCTTCCTTCTTAATCCTGACCACGCGCTACCCTTTTCCTTCTAAATTGTGGCTGAGCACCACCTTTTTCCTTCTTAATCCTGACCAAGTGCTACCTTTTTCCTTCTAAATTGTGGCTGAGCACCACCTTTTTCCTTCTTAATCCTGACCAAGTGCTACCTTTTTCCTTCTAAATTGTGGCTGAGCACCACCTTTTTCCTTTTTAATTCTGACCAAGCACCATCCTCTTCCTTCTTAATCCTGACCAAGCGCAACCTTTTTCGTTCTTACTTCTGACCGAGCACTACCTTTTTCCTTTTCAATTCTGACCGAGTACTACATTTTTCCTAAGTAATTCTAACCAAGCATTATGTTTTCCTTCTAAATTCTGACCCCGTACTGCCTTTTTATTCCTCCTTAATTCTGACCGAGCATTACCTTTTTTCCTTCTAAATTCTGGCTGAGCACTACCTTTTCCTTCTAAATTCTGACCGAGCATTACCTTTTTTCCTTCTAAATTCTGGCTGAGCACTACCTTTTCCTTCTAAATTCTGACCGAGCATTACCTTTTTTTCCTTCTAAATTCTGGCTGAGCATTACCTTTTCCTTCTAAATTCTGACCGAGCATTACCTTTTTTCCTTCTAAATTCTGGCTGAGCATTACTTTTTTCCTTCTAAATTCTGGCTGAGCACTACCTTTTCCTTCTAAATTCTGGCTGAGCATTACTTTTTTCCTTCTAAATTCTGGCTGAGAACTACCCCTTTCCTTCTAAATTCTGGCTGAGCACTACCCCTTTCCTTCTAAATTCTGGCTGAGCATTACTTTTTTCCCCTTCTAAATTCTGGCTGAGCACCACCCTTTTCCTTCTAAATTCTGGCTGAGCACTTCCTTTTCCCTTCTAAATTCTGGCTGAGCACCACCTTTTTCCTTCTAAATTCTGGCTGAGCACCACCCTTTTCCTTCTAAATTCTGGCTGAGCACCACCCTTTTCCTTCTAAATTCTGGCTGAGCACCACCCTTTTCCTTCTAAATTCTGGCTGAGCACATTTTCCCTTCTAAATTCTGGCTGAGCACTACCTTTTCCTTCCAAATTCTGACCGAACACTGCCTTTTTCCTTCTTAATTCTGGCCAAGCACTACCTTTTTTCCTTCTAAATTCTGGCTGAGCACTACATTTTCCCTTCTAAATTCTGGCTGAGCACTACCTTTTCCTTCCAAATTCTGACCGAACACTGCCTTTTTCCTTCTTAATTCTGGCCAAGCACTACCTTTTTCCAGCTAAATTCTGACCGAGCATTATTTTTTTCCTTCTAAATTCTGACCCAGCGCTACCTCCGCCCCCCCCCCCCCCCCCCCCCCCCCCCCCCCCCCCCTTAATTCTGACCGAGCATTATTTTTTCCTTCTAAATTCTGACCCAGCGCTACCTTTTTTTTTTTATCCCTTCTTAATTCTGACAAAGCACTACCTTTTCTCTGCTTAATTCTGACTGAGCACTATCTTTTTTCTCTTTATATTGACTGAACACATTTAAGATTCAAACGTACTCCGTTTCTTTCTCCCGAATGCGTTCTTGTTCAACAGAGTGAAGAAGTCCGGGATGGACCCCTAAAAGGACTAGACGGGTATGACGCCCTCTAGCCTGGTGATCATCACCGTGGACAGCGAGCTGCGAGACCCCTTGACTGCCCAAAGGTCTGTTACAGCACACCTGTAGTCTACTGTCTGGGTACAACTAATCATTGTTTACTCTGCTTCAATTTGTTTTCGGCAATAAGCAAGGTAAAAGAAAGCATTTCGCTCATGCGCAGCTTCGATGGGCGGTTATTGGTGAAGAGAGGGACTGCTTTTGCTTTTTGGTCAGCATATTAACACTCTTCAGCTCCTGATTTTCTTTTGTCCTGCCAAGACTGGATTACAGAAGGGGGAGAAAGCTGACCGACGGTGCCTCTGTACAGTTGTAATGGCTCTCTCACAGTATTAAAAATTATTGCAAAACAAACGTATACAAAACAAACGCGTCCCCCCACCTTCCCCAGATTCCATACGCACATACACTTGCAGAGGGCGACAAACAGAAATCGGTTTACTATCAGATTAACCCCAGGTTGTACTGACAAATCATTTAACACATGAAGATAAAGCTTGATAATTTCTTAAATGACACAAATTCAATTAATTGCCCAGCTCATTACAACCTGAGTACAAACTAATCATTTGGAAATCTCTCTCTCTCTCTCTTTCTCTTCCTCACTCTTTCAGTCCATATATTCCTATCAGTTTCTCTGCCTCTCTTTTCACGCCTGTCTCCGACTCCTCCAGTTGCTCCTAACCACCCTCCCGCCACAACACGCACACGAACAAGAAAGATGTAGTTTGTTTACTTACTCTTTGTCTTTCTTGGGTTGGAGTTTGGCCAGCTCTCGCTGTTTCTCGCGATACTGACGCTGCAGTTCAGCCAATCGTATCCTCATGTCCAGCTCTATAGCATCCATGTTGGAGAGACCCGCTACACACACACACACAACACACACACACACACACACACACACACACACACACACGCCATTAAAAATAGTGACGATTCCGTCAAAAAGCATTCACTATGAAACAAAAAAAAATGGTGTACATGCAAATATGCTACTGCACTGTACGTATGTTTGAATGTGTTCGCCACACTGTTAATGATAAAATCTAATATGCCGCCCATGAAACATTAATAATGAAAATTCAGTATGTCGACAATGAAAATAAAAATGGCGTAACTCTAAATGAAGAATGAGCTATACATGCGAGCATGCACACGTGCATGTGCGCATATCACGACTATGCTACATGCATGCGCGTTGGTAAATCCGTCTCCGTATTTTTCAAAAACGCACATCTCTCTCTCTCTCTCTTTCTCTCTCTCTCTCTCTCTCTCTCTCTCTTTCCCAAGCTTCTCAGACTGGAACAAAACTATAAAAAAATAAAAATAAAAAAAAGTAACGGAATCAAGCAAGGAAGGAAAACAAAGACGAACCAAAAACAAAAAAGAAAAGAAAAGGAAGAAAGAACAAATTGAGAAAAAAAGAAAATCCAGAGGAGAAAACCTTGTGGCTCTACTCACCGTTCAGCTTGAAGTCGGCGGCACCGGCGGAGGGTCCAGCCTCTCTCCTGCCGGGCACCCCCCACTTGGGCGAGATGTCCCGGGGCCGGTCCCCCCGCGGGGTGGTGCCCCCGCTCCTCTCCCCCTCCCCCTGAGACGACCCCTCCTCCAGCTCCGGGCAGGGCAGGGGCGTGTCGGACTTGAAGGAGTCGCTCGGAGAGGGGAACACCGCCTTGGGGTCCACCTGGGTGGGAGGACAAAGGACCATCTTCTTTCAACAGTTTTGTCACACAGGCTTGGATTGTTTTTGTTTTTTTTTCTTTCATTGCGTGTTTACTTCATTAGCAGTCGAGCGCAGAGCATATAAAAGAAAAAAGAGGAAAGGTCAGCAGTTAAGTGGAAGAAGAAGAAGAAGAAGAAACTGAAGAAGAAGAAGAAATTTCAGTTTCATCAAGGAGGCGTCACTGCGTGCGGACTAGTCCATATACGCTACACCACATCCGGTAAGTTTTGAGACCACGCTACGCATGATCTGAATCTGATGGATAAATGAATTAACAACAAAGATGAGACAATTGAAGACGAGGGTCTCGTGGCTAAGACTCAACGGATGTCTGACCTACGCATTAGCCCAACGCGCTGGTCAGAAGAAGAAGAAGAAGAAAGAAGAAGAAGAAGAATGGATGAAGAACACGAAAGAAAAAAAGAAAAGAAGGAAGACAACGATATATCTTTTTTTTTCAATTTGTGTACTTCACTCAGTCGTCTTGGTCATTTTTATGTGACAGACACTATTCATTTTATGGTCTACTTGTTCAGTTTTTTTTTTTAATTCTCTCAACAACAGTGGTGACTTTTTTACTTTCTAATGTAGGATCTTTCTAATACTGTTATTTTTGCAGACTTCTTCCAACATACCCATTTATGATGTATAGGTTTTCTAACTATTGATCTTTCATGACTTTTAATTTCCTCATAATCATATATACAGACAAGTTACTTCATAATGCTTTAAAAACGCGGAAAACATGATACAAATAAACACATAAACTGGAAACTGAATTCATGATAGTTTTCAGTCGCTGTTAGAACCGTAAACACACACCTTAATTTGGTAACGGTGATAACTCCTACTCTATCCACTCCTCTTCTTCCTTGATCAATTTCAGCAGTACATGATATTATGACAATAAAATCAAGAACATGTACAAGCAAGATCCATCTATAATAACGACCCGGAGAGCATGGCAATGGGGATGATCAGCACTCTATGAATCAGACATAACAGGCCAGTACTGTTCAGACAACGATGACGAGTAGAGACAGACACTCAGCGGTGGGAAGGGGAACTGACCAGAACAGCAGACAGAGACAGACATTCAGCAGTGGGAAGGGGAACTGACCAAGGCAGCAGACGAGGAACACTTGGGTCGCTTCTCGGCCAGCGTGCTGAGCAGCTCCAGCCCATCCGCAGCCTGCAGGATCTGAGGGTCGGTGAAGGGGTTGTAGTTCACCCCGCCTACCCTGCCGCCTCTCCCCACTCCCGGCAGGCCCTCTGTCTTCCCCTCCGCCACCAGGGCCGCCGCTGCCAGGGCGCCTAAGGGCGCCGTGTCCTTGTGCAGGTCCTGCAAGTCCGGGGTGGCGCAGATGACGGAGAGAGGCTGCAGGTGCTCCTCCAGGCTGGTCTGCACGCCCTGCTCCTTGCACGAACTGCTGCCTTTCACACTCGCTTCAGGCTCCCTCTTAGGCTCAAGGTCGTTGCCCGTTTGCACTGAAGCGCAGGCCGTGTTAACCTGGGTGGTGAAGACGAATATATATATATATATATATATATATATATATATATATATATGTGTGTGTGTGTGTGTGGTGTGTGTGTGTGTGTGTGTGCGTGTGTGTGTGTGCGTCGCGTGCGCGCGCGCGCGCGTGTGTAAATAAACTGGAACACAAATAAACTGTCAAAAAGCAGCAATCATTATTTTCGTCGTCTTCTAATAATAGGCAATAACATGAAACAGGAATTATTTTCATATTCTTTCATTACCTTGAAAAAAAAACTCTGTAAATAAACATCAAAGGCTACTTTTCAATTTCAGTTCCAGCGTGGTAGTACCTCAGTTTACAATTAAGAACACACAAGCGCAACTGCTCATCTGTAAGATAATCATAACAGAACAAATCCCAACGTTCATCGTGACCGATTTCTCAGAACAGTTACAGCCATCTCCAGGTTCAGCTAAACCCAAACATACCACAAAGAATAAAATGAGTGGCCGGGAGGGAAGGGGGGATCTCAGTACATAAACAGAGCACATATCTACTCCCTGTAGACCAATTTGTTCAGAAACTACAGAAAATTCCTTTTATATTTAAAAAAAAATTCTAAGTCACATTAACTTTCCAACAGGCACAGTCGTCACCAGGCAACACATTTTTAGTTACAAGAAATTTTACTTTAACTAATGAATACACACTGCGTTGCTACGGGCAATCAAACCAATCACCTAGACTCATCTGGTCTCAGCGAGACTAATAGCCTTCTCTCCGTTTTCCTTCCCGTCATTTCGTGTCGCTTGACAGAGAACGTGACCTGGCTCTTACCTGTTTCTTACCGCCCCCCTCTGCCGCCGCCTTCTCCTCCGCAGCCTCCTCCTCTGAGGGGGCGGGGCTCATGATAATGGGGGAGCAGCCCCGAGACTGCACGCTGGGGGTCTCTGTCTTGATGTTCAACGTCTCCCCCACCGGCAGGGCGGGGGGCAGGGGCAGGAGCGCCGGGCTGAAGACGAAGGGGAACTGAGGGGTGGTGATGCCCGCGGCGGCGGCGGCAGCTGCTGCTTGGAGGGCCAGGGAATGGGCGGCCGTCAGGGTGTCTGAGGCACACACATGACATGATACTGGGTACTGTGTTGTCTTGTACTGTGCTGTACTGCATTGTATTACACTGTTTTGTGTTGTACGGTACCGCATTGTTTTAACACCTGATTGCGTTATACTATACAGTACTGTAGTGCATTGTATTACAGTGTTTTGTATTATGCTGCATTGTTTCAACATTGTATTGTATCTATACTATACTATACTATACTATACTATACTATACTATACTATACTGTACTGTACAATATCAAATTATATTATTCTTTACTGTATTTCTGTACTGTAATGTACTGTGCTGAGCTGTGCTGTGCTGTGCTGCGTTGCGTTGCGTTGCAATAAGTTGCGTTGCGTTGCGTCATTTTCATTATCATTACTGTTGTATGTTTTACGTCGAAAAACACCGCAGCATTTACCAGGTACAAAGGCGCTGTTCAGGGTCACCCCCTCCCCCTTCTCCCTGCCCTCGGTTACAACGTTGTTGGTGAGGGGAACCACAGCGCTGGCTGCCGTGGGGTGGTCACGACTGAACGCAGCAAGTTGTTGGGGCTGGTCGGGCGTCTGCTGACCTTCCGAGCTGTCCTCCTCACACACGCTGGCGTTCTCTTCTGACCGCTGCACACATCACAGGTAATCAAGACATCACCTCCAGAAAGAAAAAAAAAACATTTCATGAAAGCGAAGTGACAAGATTTATCGCCTCTTGGCAGGTGTCAGCGC
>CM065714.1:124206616-124229116 GCA_033310375.1 Conus canariensis | reverse complement strand
TTCACGACAATACAAACTAGATTTATGACGTAGATCAGAGTGAGGAACAAACTGCATAGGCCTCCTGGAAAGACTTGCACCGAGAGCTTGTTTGGCTGCTTTGTCCACCACTGAGTTACCATAGATTCCCATGTGGCTGGGGACCCACAAGAAAACTATATGCTTTCCCGAAGAGGCAAGCCGAGTATGAAGATCATGAATATCAGCCAAAACTGGATGTGAAACTTCTCTTGTCGATAGAGCCGACAATGCCGACAATGAATCCGATAAAATAAGGAAATCATTCTGATCTGACCTGGACACCGCACTGAGGGCCAGATTTAAAGCCTTTAGTTCAGCAGTATAAACAGACGACCAATCCCGCAATCTTAACAAAGTAGGCTCCTGAAAATTGTTATCACACACAATGGCAGCTGCAGCCCTCTCACCTTTTTTAGAACCATCTGTAAAAATCTTGATAAAATCTTGATAAAGTTCACATTGCCCAAGATAAAGTTGTTTATATGCAGCACTCGAGGTGACCTCCTTTCGAAATTGAGTTAAATATAAATTAATCTCTGGATTGGCGACTTTCCAGGGAGGTACATCAGTCTGTAATGGACCGTCATCAACAGCATCAAGGTCAATGCCAGCTGCCCCGAAGTGGGGCAAAATACGAATACCCAGTGGAGGAATCTCATTTGGCTTTAGATCATATTTGGCTCTAAAAGGCGGGTTCATGACAATATCATAGGCAGGGTTTTCTGGATTAGCCCTCAATTTCAGATAGTAATTCATGGAAAGACACAACCTCCTTAGCTCCAGAGGGGGTTCACCAGATTCAACATACAAACTCTCTTTTGGAGATGTGCGAAATGCTCCCAGAGCAATCCGCAGTCCTTGATGATGAATTGGATCAAGAGCTTTGAGGTAAGATTTTCTTGCAGAACCATATACCACACACCCATAATCTAGCTTTGGTCTCACCAAAGCCCGATACAATCGCAACAAAGTTCGCTTGTCTGCACCCCAATCAGTGTGACTAATAACCTTCAAAACATTCAAACCTGACTGGCAAGATTGTTTAATGTACTTAATGTGAGGCAAAAAAGAAAGCTTATTATCAAAAATAACCCCCAAAAATTTCACTTGTTTGGAAACTTTAATTACTTGACCATTGAGACTGATAGCTGGTTCTAAGACCTGAGATCTTTTCCTATGGAAATGAACACACTCTGTCTTAGTAGCTGAAAACTTAAATCCATTTTCAGTAACCCACTGCTGAACACGATTAACACACAACTGAAGTTGACGCTCAGCTGCAGCCAAAGTTTTCCCCTTGGCAGAGATGGAGAAGTCATCAACAAATAATGACTTATCAATTCCAGAATTTACTGACTGGACGATGTTATTAATCTTGAGATTGAACAGAAGTGGAGAAAGGATGCTACCCTGAGGGACACCCATCTCCTGCTCAAAAGGATCCGAAAAGGTCGAATGAAGCCTAACACTGAAATGCCTGTTAGACAAAAAATTAGCAATAAACATTGGTAAATCACCTTTGAAATCAAGTGCCTTCAAATCCTGGAGAATGCCATGCCTCCATGTTGTGTCGTAAGCTTTTTCTAAATCAAAAAGAATAGAAACTACATGTTCTCCATTAATCAAAGCATTCCTGATAAAAGACTCATATCGAACCAGGTGATCAGTAGTACTGCGGTTGTTCCGAAATCCACACTGGGAAACATCTAAGGCCCCCAGACATTCTAACTGCCATAACAATCGAGAATATACCATTCTCTCCATAGTTTTACATAAGCAACTAGTGAGAGCTATAGGACGATAGTTGTTAGGGTCCGAATGATCTTTCCCTGGTTTAGGAATAGGGATAACAACCGCCTCTCTCCAAGAAGGTGGAAAATACCCTGAACACCAAACATGATTAAACAGAGACAACAACACCTTTAAACCCTCAGCTGGCAAATGTTGAATAAATTGATAATGAATGTCATCTGGTCCAGGAGCTGAGTTGTTGGCTTTCAAAATGGCGTCCTTTAACTCATCCATGCTGAAAACGCAGTTGTAATCCTCAGAACTATCTGGCACGAAGGAACAAGATTTTGACTCTGCTGATCTTTTGATACGCTGGAATTCCTTGCAATAATGATCAGCTGACGAATTTTGATGGATAGTAACAGCTAACAAGTTAGCAACCTCCTTTTTATTAGTAATAATCGATCCATTTACTTGCAAACATTTTATAACTGATGTAACCGACTTTCCCTTAATCTTACGGATTAGTTTCCAGACTTTCCTTGAATTGACCTTAAAGGACAGATTTGAACAAAATTTTTTCCAAGATTCTTTCTTCTTAGTTTTAAAAGTATACCGACACTTAGCCCTACACGCCTGATGTTTAACTTTGTTCCCCACCATAGGAAACCTAGCAAAAAGTCTTTGAGCACCTTTTCTAGAATCACATAGGACAAGGCATCTCTCCTTTAAAAGAAAACAATAGTGATACAAAAACAACAATGATAATAATAATAACAACAATAATAATTGCTTCTATTCGCCATCTTCTCTCAGAAAACACAACAAAAGCTCTTGTCTGCGCATTTGTTCTATCCCGCCTGGATTACTGTAACGCTCTTTTGTCTGGCTCTCCCTCTCATCTCATCAACAAACTTCAAAGAGTTCAGAATCATGCTGCCCGTCTCATCTTCCGCACTTCTAAATATAACCATGTTACCCCATTGCTCCGCTCTCTCCACTGGCTCCCTGTTCAGCTAAGAATATCCTACAAGATTGCCTCTCTCTGCTTCAAATCTATCGAGTCTTCCTGTCCTGAGTATCTCACCCACCTGTTACATCTTTACACCCCATCTCGAGCTTTACGTTCCTCATGTGACACTCGTATCTACAGTATCCCCACTGTTCGCACTAAAACCTTTGGTCAACGTTCCTTTGCCTATCAAGCTCCAACTACCTGGAATCAATTGCCTCGCTCTCTCAGATACTCACCCTCACTGCCCACATTCAAGCGCCTTCTCAAAACTCATCTGTTTCCTAGGTAACTTCGTCTTCCCTGTGACCCGACGTTTGCAATGTGTGATGCGAGTGTCTGCTTTGTGTGCGTTCGTGTCTGTGTGAGTGTGTGTTTGCGTGTATGCATGCTTGTGAGTTTGTGTCCTTGCTTTGGATTTTGATGCCTTTTTCTCATGTATGATTGTTATATATTGTGTGATTTGATGTCTGTTGTGATATTGTAAACGCCTAGGGCATTCAATTGATTAGGCGTCATAAATGTTCATAATAATAATAATAATAATAATAATAATAATGATAATAATAATAATATCATCATCATCATCACCATCATTATTATCATTATCATTGTAATGCACAACACACCACTCGGCAATGTTTCCTCCGGGTCTCTCTCTCTCTCTCTCTCTCTCTCTCTCTCTCTCTGAGGGCGGACAGGTATGGCAAGCCAGACCAGGGCAGACAAGCAATACGGTACGTACCCCCACTAGGAATGATGAGCAGCTGCCCGGTGAGCGAGTCCTGCGCCAGCTTGAAGCCCCCGGCCAGGGCCACCCCGGGTTGGTGGTGGTGGTGGGCGGCGGTGGGGTCGAAGGCCGTGGTGGTGGTGGGGATGGCGGCGGGGTGCAGGGGGGCGAAGGGGTTCTGCGTCAGCCAGGGGGACGCCGCGATCCCGTGCCCCGCCGCCAGCCATTGGTTGGTCAACGGCCGCAGCCTCAGGTCGTCCGTCAGGGAGTTTTCTCCCCCTGTGACGTCACACAACACAAGCACACGCGCGAGCGTGCACACACACACACACACACACACACACACACACACACACACACACACACACACACACACTGACGTCAGTGACAATAAATAAATGAATTCAATCTGTACATAACTTAAACAACTCGGTGATGTCAGGTGGGTTGGGTCAATCCAACCCTTTGAAGCTCACCGTTTTCCAAACCACCCCTTCCTTGTCCCTCCTCCATCCCTCATCGGCCCCCTTCCTCCCCGTGAGCCACTGGTGGGCCCAGAGGGTACAAAGACACCTCCAATCTTTCGTTAAGGACTGTATCACATAATGTTTCATGGGGTACAAAGACACCTCCAATCTTTCGTTAAGGACTGTATGACATATTGTTTCATGGGGTACAAAGACACCTCCAATCTTTCGTTAAGGACTGTATCACATAATGTTTCATGGGGTACAAAGACACCTCCAATCTTTCGTTAAGGACTGTATGACATAATGTTTCATGGGGTACAAAGACACCTCCAATCTTTCGTTAAGGACTGTATGACATAATGTTTCATGGGGTACAAAGACACCTCCAATCTTTCGTTAAGGACTATATGACAATGTTTCATGGGGTACAAAGACACCTCCAATCTTTCGTTAAGGACTATATCACATAATGTTTCATGTTGATATAAGCCTGCAGCACACTGTTTCCTGCGCTTTCCACCTAACATTTGTTTTTTCTTTTTTGTACGAAACACGTTTCCAGCTAATTCGTGCGTGCTCTCAGCTTTCACGACATGCTTCAGTCTGGCGAAAAACAGTGCTCAGATTTCGCATCATGAGCCAATAAACAGCTCTGCTGGTAGACTCGTGACTATGCCTAGCTTGACAATGACACAGCTGACGACAAAAGGGTAGGCCTTTACCAAGTTCTTCACACGGTAAAAGCCTCGTTCAGAATCGATTTATTCCAAGGCTACCTGACCTGCAGGGTGCAATAGCGAGTACTGAAAGAACCAGAATGGTGGATCTGGTTGGCAATTCATTTCGCGCACCTGACAGGCAGTGAGTGGGCAGTATGGTGAAACTCCTCGAGCCTGTAGCGTTTTGGCTGGAGCCTTTTCATCGAGTGACAGGCCTTTAATTAATGGAACACTTTCGAAGAGCTGAATGGACCCCAAGTCGGCCCTTTGATCCTGATCCGCCTCCACGTAATAACGGCTCTGTCCTTGGGCTCTATTCCATCTTTCCACCAAGTGTTCTTCACATCAGTTCTGCCGTTTCAGCGTGATCTTGCCGACAGACAAACAAACAAACGAACAAACAGACGCGGGGGACAGCACAGACTATCTGGCGGAGGTAAATTTATAAAAACGGTCTCCGTTGCTGTCAGCAGTAGACATCTCTGATCCTACAGTCCTGCACTTACGATACCCCACGTCCCCACTCTCCCTGTGATCCCTTTTCCTCACATCCACCCTTGTCTGTCACTGGTTGGTCTCTGATCTTCCGTTAGAGAAATAATAAACAGGGAATGGGATCTTATTACTCCAACGGGGAAACAATTACAGGCACGTAACTCCAATACCATCCGCCGTGGTTTTGTGATTAGTGCTACGAACTCGCGGGCTGGGAGATCGTGGATTCGAATCTTAATCAGAGCCATTTGTTTGTGGGACTTTTGGGCACTGTCCGGCTCCTAACCGTATAGTTGAGTGTACAACATGAAGATTGAAACCACACAGCCGAGGTTCATCCACTTAATGTTTAAGTCTTACAGCCTTGCTCTAATTTTCTGACCAACTCAGCACGTATCTTTATCTCTTAGAGCTTCACTGATGCCGGAATCTTGCATAATGCCGCTCTTTTTAGAAGTATTTATTTAGAGGGATTCTTGTAACAAGCTGGCGTCAAAACAGGTGCGCGCATCTGCCTGCAATTAATTTGCCACCCAGTTTAGGTCAGACTTGAAGTCTCTGAACGTGAACACGCACCAAATCAGAGCAGGCTTAATTAGCCTTATTAATTAGAGTGGAACACCGGGCTACAGCGGACGATATTACATCTTCCTACCAGGCCGCTCCTGCACTACACTATGTACAGTTCAGGCCAACTTTTCAGCTCGCGCTGCACCTTGTCACGTTTGTCGCCTGAGGCGGTTACATGAGGCGCGAAGGAAGGGGCGAGAGGGGAAGAGGAAGGATGAGGAATGGAAAAGAACGAGGGATGGGATGGAGGCAGGGTGGGGGGGGGGTGTAGTGGGAGTAGATGTTTATCACAGCAAGAGCTGATAGAAACCATCTCTCTCTCTCTCTCTCTCTCTCTCTCTCTCTCTCTCTCTCTCACACACACACACACACACACACACACACACACACACACACACATACACATATCAGGTTTCAAAAAGTTAGGGTTAGTTTATAATTAGGCTCAAGGTGAAGTTTATTTTAGATTGTGTCTATGGACAGAGTCACGGTTGGGGTAACGTTGGGTTTAGGATCATGCAACCCAGATTTGACGAGTTTTCTTCTTCTTTTATCCAGTTTCTCATCCATGACGCATAAGCACGCTGCTGTTTCATCCACAAGCCAGCAGATCTTATTATTCATGGTGCATGGGGAAAAACACACACACACACACACACACACACACACACACACCACACACACACGACGGGTGGTCCGAAAATCGGATCGGTCCCCCCCCCCCTCTCTCTCTCTCTCTCTCCACACACACACACACACACACACACACACACGCACGCACGCACGCACGCGCGCGCGCCTACACACACACACACACACACACACACACACACGACGGGTGGTCCGAAATTCGGAACGATTTCCTTTTTGACCTCTAGTCCTATCTTGTCTGCATTGAAGATGGTGTGGACTAACTTCTCTATCTTTTAAAATTATTTCTGTTTATCAAATTATCTTTTTACTTCTTGTTCATTCGTTTTATTCATTTTCATAAATAAACATGGAAAAATACAAAAATGTACATTTTTGTATGACTGGTAGGATTCAATGTTCCATGAAAATATATGTTTTCGTACAAAGATATCAATTTGTAAACAATAACTGAACAGTGTTCCTTTACGGTGGAAACTTTGTACTATCTTTAGCCATCAGATCCTGGATTCACCTTTGATCCAGATCTACCCCGTGGATCCATAACAATATCAAAAGGATACGTCGTAAGACCACATGATATCTTTCCACCATGTTACGTTCAAATCGGCTCGGTAGTTTTTTGCATTACTCTAGCTTACAGACAAAACATACAAACCAACAAAGTAAGGATGAAAACTGAATCTCTTTGGCAGAGACAAACAAAGCAACAAACACGCCCAGCTCCACTCACAAACTGAAGCCAGACAAGCACCATCCCCGGGACGCATCAACAGAGCCGAGTTACACATCCCCGCCGCCAGACAAAACAACATCCTGCTTCATCTGTCACCCCCCTTTACCAACCCTTATCCGCTCGACAACGAACAACCACAAAGACCGTGACGTAATACGCCGCTTGGTGAACAACCAAAACACCAAAGAACAATAACCAAGAGACAACAAAGAGATGTCCTTGAGCTTTGAAATATGATCACTAGCGCCATCTAGAACAGAGGGGAGGGGGGAGAAGGGAAGAGGGCGGGGCAAAAAAAAAAAAATGAAGCTGGGGTGGAATGGGACAAATACTGAAAAAAAAAAAGAGGGGGGGATGTTGAGGGGGGGGGGGGGGGGGCGGCCGAAACAGAGCAGAGGTAGAGGTGGGGGCAGGGTGGGGAAGGTGGGGAAGGGAAGCTGCGACGGCAATGCGCCTAAACTACAGACAGACAGGGCCCAATCAATCCCATCGATAATGCCCTCCAATGGATGAGCATGATGTGTGTACGGCGACAGTCCTTGTCTGGCTCAGGACGTAAACTCGATGGTTTATGGACTACTTCAGAAGGATGGGTGACAGACAGGTTTCAACAAGTGAATGTGAAGGGTGAAGGATGTGTGTGTGTGTGTGTGTGTGTGTGTGTGTGTGTGTGTGTGTGTGTGTGTGTGTGTAGACAGACAGATAGACTGACAGACAGACAGACAGATATGAAAAATAGCATATCCATACTGATCGTATAAAGAACAGCATATTCATTCTGGAGGTATGACGAAGAGCTGTGTGTGTGCGTGTGCATGTGTACGCGAGAGCGCGCGTGTGTTTGTTCGAGTGTGTGTGCAAGCGCGCGCGCGCGCGCGCATGTGTATGTGTGTGTGTTGTGTGTGTGTGTCCGTGCGTGCGCTCACGCAGCAAGTGCGTATGCATGCGGTTCCGTACATGTGTCAGTCCGTCTATGTATGTGTGATTGTTTAAGTATGGGAAAGAGGGAGAGAGCTACATGTGTATGGGGAAGGCCTAAGGGAGGGAGGGGCAAGGGAAACTCGTACAAAGAAGAGGGGCGGGTGAGGGGATCCGGGAGACATCTATGAAAGTGAGCTCTTCTGCTCTGCGGGTTTGTTGTTGCAGTTCCTTCTATTCCATGGTTGTTTATGGACACCAACGACATCTGTAATAAAATCCGTTCTCTCTGTCTGTTGTGTATGCCTGCCTGTCGTCTGTCTCTCTCACTCTTGTTTCTTTCTATTTGTGTGTAATGTTATGTTTATCACTCAAACTTGATTTTGATATCTCTCTCTCTCTCTTCTATGAGTACCCGCGCGCGCGTGCGCATGGTGTGTGTGTGTGGGTGGGTGGGTGGGTGTGCGTGTGTCTGTGCGTGCGTGTATGTGTGTGTGTGTGTTGTGTGTGTGTTGTGGTGTCTGTGAGTGCGCGTGCGCGCTTGTAGGAGCCAGTTTATGAGCAACGCGCGCACGCGCGCCTCCATGCGTGCAATTATGGGCGAGTGGGTGTGTTCCGCATGGCCAAAGCCAGCCAACAAGCGTGCCAACGACCTGGTCCTGTTAATCATAAAAGTTCACGGGAAATACCAACACAGCGGGCTCCTCAAAATGAGCGAACACGTCCCCCTGTTTCGCCTGTCAAAGAGCTCATCAGCAGCGCGAGAGGCTGACGGCATCATACCCCTGCTGCCAAAATGCTGGCGAGTCAACTGACGTACCAGAAAATCATTGCATGATGACGATTATTATTTTTTTTCTTGAAACCTGAGGATAGTGCACGGACACATCATGCTCGTTCTAATAGTCGTCGACAGCACACTCCTACCAAGCTCCCGCCACATACAGTCCTCGCAAAGGCACGCGCGCACGGCCTCTCACACGAGCGCGAGCACGCACGCACGCACCACACACACACACACACACACACACACACACAACAACAACACGCACTCATACACACACGTTCACAAGAGGTATCACGTTTCCACGTGAGGAACTCCGCCCGCCTTCACCCCACCCCTCTCTCTCTCTCTCTCTCTCTTCCTTATGATTTCTTTCTTTCTTTGCTTCTCGGATTTTCGGATTTATTTTTTGCATTTCTTCACTACCTCCACAATGGGATTTCCTACAATGGGATTTCCTCCTCCTCCCCCCCCCCCCCCCATCTCTCTCTCTCTCTCTCTCGCTCGCTCGCTCGCTCGCTCAGTTTTCCACATGCGCGCGTCCAATCTCTGGCATACACGCACAGGTGTAAATAACGCCTGTTCCAGACGAGTGAAGGGGCGGGATGGGAGGGTGGAGGTGGGAAAGTCGGGCGAAGGGGTGAGGTGGGGATAAAAAGAAAAAGGTGACGCTTAACTTTTCCCCGCTTTTCTGCCTCAACAGTAAGTCACTTTATTTTGGTGTGAGACAACCTGAAAAAACTTTGGCTCGCATGAGACGCTCTCATTTAAAAAGAAAGAGAAAAAAAAGTCTGCTTCAAAAACTCTCCCGAGACCTTTCGTTCCACTATCATACCGCCATCCCCACCCCCCTTCCGGCCCCCACCTCCATTTCCCTCCCCTCGCACAGATAGGTTGTGATTAATGATTGTAAGCGGGCACGCGGAATAGCACGCTTGGAAGCCGGCTGGCATAGCTGGGTTTTATTAAAAAAAAAAAAAAAATCCTGACAGATGAATAGCGGTGTTATCATGTACCAATCGCAAGGAGGCTTACAGAATTCGTCGAATCATGTGGCCCGACAGACACATTACAATATACTTATATACGTAAAAGAGGCGGAGTGAAAACCAAAGACGTTTGAATAATCCGGTCTCTGATTCACATTCTTTCCGTTTACATTCCGCTTCACCTTCCACACAAACGAGGTAAATGCTGCCTTTAATAGATAGAGGACAGAAAGGATATCTTTACGAATTTCGTTCAGGTTATCTCCCCCTCCCCCCCCCAAAATACACACCATAAACAGTAACGTCCTCTGATTGGTGGACAAAACGATCGGCTTCTGTCACAGGAGATGGAGATTTTTTAATTTTTTCCTTCCCTCCGTCGCTGTTCTACATGAAATGGTGACCACTTGACATAAACAGCGTTCTGTCGCTCTTCCTTGCCTTTCTTTACTGTTATCCCTTGTTTGGCTGCCTTCATGGTCCCATTCTCCTCTTGGGTTTTTGCTTGTTTGTTTGTTTGTTTTGTTCTACGAAGTCTTATTTTCCTTCGTGTTACAACTTTACAGGTTTTTTTTTTTTTTTTTTTTTTTTTTTTTTACTTTGTAGTCTCGTGACTAAGCAGTGATCTCCTGAACACTGTTCATTGCAAAACAATGGTTGTCCATTCTGCAGTGTCTGCCTGCACATGTGGTCTTCTTATGAAGTTTTTTGAAAAGTCGTCACATTTGCCATTAATCCTTCACGCCTTTTTTTCCAATCTAGAAGGGATAAATGAAGCGGAATGGCTGGCGTGATTGTTGTCTTTTTAGGACAGGATCTTTCCCTCTCTAACTGTGACAGTCTGGAACGGAAAGGCCCTGTGTGATTGGCCGGGCTACAATAACCCTGGAATGGTAGAACTCCGGGAGTTAGTAAGTTTCGATTACACACACACACACACACACACACACACAGACCAGTCGCGTAATTCAGTACTGGTCGTAGTAATTTGGAAGAAAGAGAACCTCCTGGGAAATGTCTTCTTTTAAAAAAAAAAAAAAAAAAGTGTAATAACGAACGCTGAATTTGCTACGCTTTCTGATAAAAAAAATATATCTCAGACATCATCATGTAAGACGTTTATGACATGCGAATGAACATAATTTCAAAATGCTCTTGACCAAAGATACCCACTTAACCTTTTTGTTTTCTTTAAATTGAAGAACAAAGATTAAAAAAAAATATTCAAATAATATTTTTGAAAGGGGGAGGAGCTGGTGGGGGGGGGGGGGGGGGGGGCTGTGGCAGAAAAAAGGAGGCTCGACGCTAAAGCTTCCTCCGGTACATTTCAAGTTGGCACCAGAAAGATGGCTTCTAACCGCCTTACAGATATCGCACCTCACAGCCTTAGTTCCCACTGTACTGGCCTTGCTGGCAGTGTCTGTGGCGATCTTTCTGCATCATAGATAACGAACTTTTCCCCCACCCGTGACACACCTGGAGGACTTCTCAAAATCTGCAGACCAGTTTTAGCCGATGGACGACAACATACATGCTAGATGCATGAGACAACGGACAGGTGTACTTTGAGCATGAAATTAATTCGTTTATTAATCTATACTTTTCTTTACTCTTTTTACAATTTCTGAGAAAGAGAAGAGTAGACAGAGAGAGAGAGAGAGAGAGAGAGAGAGAGAGAGAGAGAGAGAGACAGCGACAGAGAGTCAATACTGAACAATAGTACAAACATAATCTGCAGAAAACATCAGCATGTATAGGCGTCTGGCGACCAAAAGTGAAAAAACTCTCTTGAATGAAAGAATTTTTTTTCAACAAAAAAGTCAAATGCATTCCTATTGTGATTTCAGTATGCATATTCAGCATGCTTACCCCATATGAATGTGTGTGATTCTTTCTCTTTTTTTTCAACCAGGACGAAAAATATGTTAACAGGAACAAAACCAAAAACAACAATAAACGCACAAGCACGGGTTTAGGATTTCTCTTTCTTCACACACACACACACACACACACACACACACACACACACACACACACACACACACACACATGCGCGCGCGCGCGCGCGCGCGAACGCGAAAGCACACACACAAGCGCGCGCGCGCGCACGCACGCACGCACACACACACACACACACACACACACACACACACACACACACACACACACACACACACACAATGCTTGACAATTTCTATTGTAAGGCAACCGGGGACTTTGGCAGCAATCAGATCCCCAGCATCCTCGCGGTATCTCCAAACTGATGAGCTTTGGGGAACACTTCAGTCCGACACAACAGAGAGGGCGGATGAAGAGGGGTAGGAGAACATGGAAGAAGGCAGCAGGGGCGTGGGGAAAGGGTGGAGGTGGGAGTGGGGAAAGGGATGGGGGAACGATGGGAAGGAAAAGCATGCGGAAGGAGTGGATATGACAGATGGAGGAGACAGGAGAAAAACGGAATAACGCGCGAGGATAGAGAATCTATGGCAGTATATTAGCTTCACAAGCCGATGTTAGCTGTTTTCCCACGAAAACGGCTATCAGCCTCCAGGAAAACGGCTATCAACCTCCAGGAAAACGGCTATCAACCTCCAGGACAACGGGGTTAAGCTGTTCTCCCTGAAGATCACTACTGTTTTCCTTAGAAGAACGGCAATTTCCTGTTTTCTCTAAGGATCGGAAGTGTTTTTCCTATTTCCCCAGGAAAACTGTTTTTATGGATGTCATTTCCTTGACGATCATAACTGTTTTCCCTCTTTTCGCGGGGAAAACTGTTATTATCCTTGAAAGAAAAAAAAAACAGAAAAAATACAATCAAGAAAATAGGAAAAGCAATCGTGATCCTCAGGATTACAACATTTCCTCTATTTTGCCGACCCCATTTGCGCTTGTCATCATAAGAGCGATCGTAGCTATTTTCCCCTGTTTTCAGACGTTTTCCTCGCGGTAATTCCTGTTTGGCCCAGGGGTAAAAGTCCCCCCCCCCAAAAAAAAAAAAACAAACAAACAAACAAACAAACAAAACTTATCGCCCGAAGAAAATAAGGAAAACATCTCCTGATCTTCGGGAAAAACAGTTATCAACTTCAGGAAAATGAGGAAAACAGCTGAGATCCCTTGGAAAGGAGTTGTATTCTTCCGGATAATAGCTGTGTTCCCTTTTTTCACTGTTTTCCTTGAGCACCATTTCCCCCGGAAACCAGCTATCATCGTCTTTAGAGGCTAGTGCGCTCCCATAAGAAACCCATTGTGAGAAGAGGGTCGGACGAAAAGCAGAGGGGGGAAGTAGGGGAATCCAGCGTGAGAAAGAGAAGCGAGAGGCGAGAAGACGGAACTGGGAACGGCTTGTGTGGATGTGAGGTGGGGCAATGGGACAGAGGCTGTACACAGGCTGTGCCGACTTCATTCTTGCCGCCAGTCCCACCCCGCCCTACCAAAAACTGAAATGTCGTCGCTGTTGCTGTGTCCGTTATTCCACACCCCCCCCCCCCCCCCCCCCTCCGTTTGTCTGCTATTGAGGACGACATTCATTCTGCACTCCGCTGCCCTGCTCACAACAATATCAGATTTCAGTTCGTATCCCCCCCCCCCCCCCCCAAACTTACAACTATCCCATTCAGTCCAAGTCGTTTTTATTGACAATATTAAGAAGCATGGGTGCGATCAGAATCTTTGCTAGAGAGAACTGTCAAAAGAAGAGAACAATGTCCTGCCCCCTCCACTTGTCTCCTCAAAAACAAAAGAAAAAATGCTGTAACAATTGTTGCATTTGTTTTCCACAAAATCGATCATACAGTTATGTTTACACGCCATCACATGAAAAGCCATGCTGATTTTATATGAAACGCCATGTTAAAATTATGTTTAAACGCCTTCACATAGAAACACATGTTAAAATTACAGTCACACACCTTCATATAAAAAGCAATGTTAAAATCATGTTACGCGTCTTCATATGGAAAGTCATTTTCAACAGAATTCTGATTTCTTTCTCCCCTATGTGCACATATGTAAGTGTTTGACATGCAAGGCGTGGGGGGGGGGGGTGCTGCGTGCATGCATGCGTGCGTGCGTGCATGTGTGTATGTATTCCCAGTTGTTACCTTGGCAATCCTTTTTAATATCCAAACGACAGAGGAGGTGATGAGTGGGAAGGAACACCGGAGTTCAAAGGAAGGCTGGGAAGGAGGCGAGAGATGGAAGACCACTTTGAAGTCAGGAAACAAACAGCAAAGGTCGTGGCAGAGCCACGACTAATTGACTTAGAAGCTGAGTAAGAAAGAATCACGCGGGGAGGGAAGGGGGTCACCGGGAGTGGGGGTGGGGGTGGGGTCCCTATACGATGACTCCCTTCCGCGTGTGACCGAGTGACTGAAATGACAGCCTGCCTGCTGGTTCTCTTTGCTGGACTTTGCATTGGACGGTCGAGATGGCGTTCGGTCACGGACACGAACCTATGCCCCTCGGCACACGCCCATAACTCCCCTCTTGACCTGTGCCAACAACAGACCCAAGGGCGGACGACCTCGTACACAGGCATAGCGCACGCTCCGGCACGTTTCTTCTGTCTTCTCCTCTCGCTTCCCTCTCCCTCCCTCCCTCCCTCCCTTTCTCTCACACACACGCACACACTCACAAGTACTTGCGGGCATCAAACACTGCGTGAGTTACCTCACAAAAACAAATAAGAAAAAAAACGCAAACAAAGACAAGCAAACAACCAAAAAAAAACATCTACCAAACGATCGGAACAAAATAAATAGATTAAAAAAAGAAATATTGACAGAAACCAAAAGACAAAAACGAAAGACAGAAAAGAAGAGTGTAAATAGAAAAACAGAGACAAAACCGAAAGAGGGAAAGAAAGGAAGCAAGAAAAAAAAATTCTTAAGCGAAAAACAAAACCAAACAACAGGCACGGAATTAACTCTGACCCTTGTTTAAACGCAGCAGAAGAGACTGAGAATGCCGAGGAATCCTTCCGCCAATCTGAGGATGTTGCTAGTTTTAGTGCAAGGGGACAAAAATACCGACTCAGCATAATCTAATCGCAGAGATTTCCTCTTTCTCATCTGGCCCTTTAAAACAAGGTGGACCTTGCCCGTGTCAAAGATGGGGTGGAGTTTAATCGAAAAGAGGCTGAACATAGATTCTAGATGGTGTCAACTTTGTTTCACTGCATGTGTCGGCCTACGACATCAGTCCAATTCTGTCTTCTTTCTTCCGATTGGGAGGAAGATACCTCACAGTTCACTTGTTGGGAAGTCAATCAAACGAGCACCACTACCGAACAAAATGGTGGGCAGTCCACCTCTACGACCCCGAGACTGTGGCATGTTCCTTGCATTCAATCTCTAAACCAACCTAAGTACTCCCCCTCCCCCCCCCCCACCCCCTTTCAATCACAGATAAATTCACATTTCCAATGTTCCCCTGGGGATGACTGGCTTACCTGTATACAACAGATTATGAAAAAAGGTAACAGAAAACAATGGAATGGAGGGGTGAGCAACTCTTCTTCATTTTTGGCCCAAGAAGAAAGCCATGTGACGTCCTCTCCGTCCCCCCCCCCTCGGGCTCCCTCCACCCCCCCACCCCCCAAAAAAGGAAAAGTATGGGTGGTTTATGACTTGCATGTCTGTGAGGCAATGTAAAACGAACGAACAAGAAAAAGGGAACACACACACACACACACACACACACACACACACACACACACACACAACACACGTACATACACAAAGAGAGATTAAAAAAAAAAAAAAGCAGAAGGGAACAAAAGAAACCGGCGGACAGACTGACAGACAGAGGGACAAACAGACAGACAGTCCGTCAAAGGGACAAGAGAGATGAAAGACGTGGCATTCACCTGTGACGACAAGATTAGGCGGTAGGCCCGTGTTGGGTATAGGCTTGGCTGCCCCCGTCAGGACTGATTTCTGTTGTCTGGAAACACACAAAGCAGCGAGGGAATGAGTAAAAAAAAAAAAAACACGTACACAAAAACATAACACGTAAAGGCTTGGATGCCCCCGTCAGTACAGATTTCTGTCCGTCTGAAAGAGCGCATGGCAATGTAAGAATGATAGATAAAACAAAAGAACTAACTAATTATCCACCTAATGCATGCTTCGCTTAGCTGCCCCCGTCAAAACTGATTTGCGTTGTGTGAAACAGTTAGTCACAACGACACAGTGAATAGATAACCACACAACGAACGCATAAATCAATACAGAATAGATAAATACAAACGGGGAAAGAAATCGGTAAATAATTGAACGAAAGTTAATGAGCTACACATATACATCCAATAAAATGAATTAAAGGATTTATAAACAAAAAAGTAAATAATATAATTAATAAAGAAAGAAAGAAATTACAATATATCCCCATCAGATATGAATAAGCGAGTAAATGCAATCAGTCAAAGACCTGACAAAGATACCCCGATCAAAAGAATGAATTAATGAACGAATCAGGAAATTATTCTTATTAGCATACCCACCAAAATCAACGAATCAAAAGAAATAACATCTAACCGATCAGATAAATGAAGAACAATACATATATATTAAATAGATGAATTCAATCAATGTAAAAATAACACACACACACACACACACACACACACACACACACACACACACAACACACACACAATAAACGAATAAATGAATTATCAATCTTTGCGTAAACTCCCGAAAACAAAATCACAGCCTCCCACATCGGTAACATCAATAACCCATCCTTTCCATAGTCAAAATACTTCCATGTCAATCAATAAGCCATTCTCTGTAAACCTGTGGCATAAGTATACAAAAATAAAAATGAATAAATTAGAATACGGATTGTGTGGCTGGTTCAGATCAAAGCTGGTCCCAGTCAAGGTAACCAAAGGAGAGAGAGAGAGAGACAGAGACAGGAGAGAGAGAGAGAGAGAGACAGACAGAGAGAGAGAGAGCAGACAGACAGACAGACAGAGAGAGTCAGAGACACAGAGAGGAGAGGGGGGGGGGAAGATGGGGGTGTCAAATATCAACAGAGATACGGAATAACAAAGGCTGGAGAGAGAGAGAGAGAGAGAGAGAGAGAGAGAGAGAGAGAGAGGAGAGAGAGAGAGAGGAGATGGGTGTCAAATATCAACAAAGATACAGAATAACAGAGGCTGGAGAGAGAGAGAGAGAGAGAGGAGAGAGAGAGAGAGAGAGAGAGAGAGAGAGAGAGAGAGAGAGAGAGAGATTTCATGACAATACACGTTCTATCAATCTACACCGGAAACATTATCTGAGCCGGAACTGGAAACCATAATCTAAACTGGAGAACGAACACACACACACACACACACACACACACACACACACACACACACACACACACACCGCTCCTCATGAATATTAGTAACGCACACCACCCTTGATTACGACACTGATATGTTCCAGATTAATCACGAAAGAAGAATCAATTTCCGAACGGAATAGCATCTGCCGCCCCACCCCCCTCCCCCGCACTCCGTCCCCTCTTCTGCCTCTACCCCCTTCCCTCGCACTCTCTCGCCCCAAACCGAGCAAAAATTGTTTGCGCTCAGGTTTAGCTGTAATCACAATAGTCCCCCCCCCCCCCCCCCCCAATTTTTTTTTTTAATTGATCCCGCCTGGCAGCGAGCAAGCTGAAGATGTGAAGTATTAAGTTACATCATTTCTGCTGTTTGAATGTGAAAAAGGATATAACTGGCATCACTTTCTTTATATTGCGTGAACATTTAAATAATGTACTAACACCATTTATGTTGTCTGACATGCATCAATTCACACAACATCGTTAATACTGTTTCAACACGTGCAGAATTAGTTCCCACCATTTTGTTCCAGCCTGATCTTTTTTTTTTTTAATAGCAAATATCATTTTAAACTGAACGTGAAAAACAAAACACCATTATTTTTCTACTCTATGCACATGCCAAAGAAAAAAAACCCACACAAACAAACGGCCAAGACAACAACTGCAATCACACACACACACACACACACACACACACACACACACACACACACACAAGGACAACACAACAGAGAGAGAGGAGAGAGAGAGAGAGAGAATTGCTGTCTCAATATGTAAAAAGAAAAACATCATTTGTGCTGCCTAAACTTGCAAAGAAAACAACAACAACAACAAACAGTTACAGACGCTATTGGTAAAAGAAATGAACATTTAAAAAATCTCCCGGCACTGTCTGAACACGGGGGGGGGGGGGGGGGGGGGGGTAATCAAACACCATCTGTACCGGTTGAATCAATTCCGGTTCACGATCAAGGAAGCGGCACTGCATGTAGGCAAGTACATAATATACGCTTTACCATTTCTAATGGAGCGTGGATATTCGAGAAGCGACGACCGGCTCATGTGTAAGACACCGCAGATGCCTAGCCTACTCAATAGTCTAATCGACCGCGCCGGTGAGGCCTTGGGAGTCTAGTCTACGCAAAGTGTCCATTCTGAATGTGCAAGAAATTGACAAAATACATTGGCACAGATCAAATCATTGGAGAAAAAAAACTTAACCCGGTTTGTACTGTCTGAACATGTTAACAAAACAGACACCATTTAGTACTGAACATATTAACAAAACAGACACCACTTAGTACTGAACATATTAACAAAACAGACACACCATTTTGTATTGTGCAAATGCATAAACGGTTCACAAAGCACCATTTTTACCGTCTCAACACGGCAAGGAAAAGCCTTACATCATTTTGTCTTATCTTAACGGATATAAAAACGACCACAACGATACCATGAACTGACATCATTCTGTACTGTTCAAAAACCGTGTGGCACTCTGGACACTGAAAATCTAAGCACAAACCATCTGTATAATCATCATATGCACATGAAAATAAGAAATACACATCTCATTCACGGGCTATCTGAACACGTAGTCATAGAAAACCACTCCGCTGTAATCGAGATGTACGGTTTTTTTTTCATTTTGATTTTGTTTTCCTAATCACGTGTGCACCATCCATTAAAACAAACAGCAAAACATGCACTAAGAGTGAGAGAAGCCGACAGACCGACTGGGAGGATGCAAGAGCGAAAGGAAAGGGGGAGGGAGGGAGATGACGAAACGGGAGAGGTAGAAAAGAAAAGAGACAGAGACAGACAGACAAACAGACAGACTGACAAACAGACAGATTTGAACTTTTTCTTGTGGTTCTTTTGTTTTGAGATTGATTTTGTTTTTGCTTATAGTTTATTCCTTTATCTATCATTAATTCGTCAGTTATTAGCTTATCTATCTGTTATGAGAGACAGACAGACAGACAGACAGACAGACTGACAGACAGATTTGAACTTTTTCTTGTTGTTCTTTTGTTTTGGGATTGATTTTGTTTTTGCTTATAGTTTATTCCTTTATCTATCATTAATTCGTCAGTTATTAGCTTATCTATCTGTTATGAGACAGACAGACAGACAGACAGACAGAGAGGTCAGAGAAGATCTATGAGGTGTCGACTGAGCAGGACACGCTGCAAACAGGTCCAACAAACGGGTGTATTATACGCAATCGATAGACGAGGGGAATTTGTCAAGCTGAACTCTTGTGTCATTGCCGGCAATCGGATAGAAGATCACTAACAAAACAACACACGAACAACAGGACCCATCTCCGGTAACGGAAAAAATGAGAACAGGGAGGAGGGGCAGGGTAAAGAGAGTGTGGGGTGAGGGGTGGGGGTGGAGAAAGGGAGGGTGAAGGGTGGTATGGGTGGTGGTGGTGGTGGTGATGGTGGTGGTGAGGAGAGGGGGAGGCGGTAGCAGGTGGGGGTGGAGGGAGATGACGTATTAGGAATTCGACGAGAGGGTGAAGTGAAGACTTCGATACATACACATATCGCTGATCATACTTTCATTTCTGTTGCAGGAAGAGCTACAGATTGTACTTTGCACACCACCGCTGTTTTCGAGAACGTAAATAAACTGTCTCGGGATTTCTTTTTGAGTTAATATCTCTCGTCATAGTAGTCTATTCATCCATTCAAACTCAAAATTAAAGCTGAAAAATATCACTTTACCATTAAAAACCATCTCAATCGATGCTTGAAGAGAAACAAAAAAAACAAGCGTGGAATACTTGAAGAAAGAAAAACAAAAACGAAAAAAGAGAGAGAGAGAGAGAGAGAGAGAGAGAGAGAGAGAGAGAGAGAGAGAGAGAGAGAGACAGACAGACAGACAGACAGAGAGAGAGAGAGATTTGGTGACAATCGCATCTCCACCCCCCACACCCCCACCCCCCCCAACCCCACATCTTAAAAACTATCCCCCTTCGGCGAAAGTCCACTTGGAAAAAGTCCAGTCGGCGAAAGTCCATGTTTCTGTTGTCAGAACTTACCCTTCCCTTCAGCTCTCTCAGTCTACGTCAGGTGATAATGAATGAATGAATGAATGAATGAATGAATAAAGGAATGAACGAACGATTGTACAAGAGTGCCTCAGATGTTTGCCCTTCCTTCCCTTACATTCGTCTTAGTCAGGGAATGGACGGATGGAATGATAATGGGACAGACGAACAACTGCTCTAGCATGCGTCAGATCGTTGCCTGTCCCTCTCATTTGTCTGTGAGTGTAAGTGAATGGAACGATGAAAGAACGAATGAATGAACGAACCAATGAACGGGACGCACAAAACAAAAGCATGAACGAACAGTTTCCTCAGGAGATCGCAAATGTGCTCTTCCCTCTGACTCGTCTAGGTGAATGGGTGAAAGAGCGACTCACTGACTATATGAACTTCTCTGTCATGCCAACCTTCCCCTCCTGCTCCCCCCCCCCCCCCCCTCCGCTCGTTCACTCCGGTCCCTTCCTTATCAGCCGAGTTTTCAAACGCAATGTTTGACTTCCTGTCCTTCTGCCTGAACTAATACACAGACCCACAGTCGCCCTCGGCACCCATTTTCCTCAAGCAGCCAACCGTTCAACTTTCAAAAAAAAAAAAAAAAAAGGTTCAATCAATTATTCATTCGTTATGCCCATGATGACATTAGAGGCGAATGCAATCAAGCGAGGGACAAACGGGGGGGGGGGGGGGGGGGGGGGGAGAGGACGGTGGTAGTGGTGGGTAATTCAATAGATTCTACTCTTCACTCCTGACACCCTGGCCCACAAGCTGAGCTAATGAAAATCACTCGGCCGTCTCTTGGAGGGCCAGGAAGACGACGAGGACCGAGCAGGTTCCCCCCAATCATGACGCCTTGCGCCTGCCTGGCTCGGGAGCCAACATCTTCGCCAATCATTAGTCGCGCTGTAAATGGCTGCGTTAAGACAAAATTGCGCGGTTAAGACGAAGAAAAAATCCAATCTTCCGTGCAGAAGAGAGAGAGAGAGAGAGAGAGGAGAGAGAGAGAGAGAGAGAGGTGGTGTGGTGTGTGTGTGTGTGTGTGTGTGTGTGTGTGTGTGTGTGTGTGTGTGTGTGTGTGTGCGTATGTGGTGTGGTATGTGTGCGCCAGCCTTTCAAAGTTAAACACGGTACTTTCAGTTTGTTTACGAACAGGCAACATCTTCTTTCACCGATTTCCAGCCAGAAATGGAAGGATCACATGTGAATTTCCACAAGGCAAATTTTTATCCGGTTCCAATGTGTACGTGTGATCTTTATGCGAGAAGAAGAATGTGAACAGGGGGACGACGAAGAAGAGTGCTATTACAGTGTTGTGTTCTGTGTAGTGTATTTTGGTGCTTTAAGTATCAAAATCTGTTCTAGCCGACTCTCTCTCTCTCTCTCTCCATCTTGCCGCCCCCCCCCCTCCCCCCCACAATCCCATTTTCAATACTGAGCATTTATTTTCAACTTGTTTAAAATTTTCCTTAAGCACCCTCTTGAGTCCATTCATGATTTTATTGCCAATCACGAGGAACATGTCAGAAGTGTAGCACCCTCTCGATGGATAAACAGAATGAACAAATAAGCAAAAAAAAACAACAACAAAAAAACAGAAAGCAAAGAAAGAAAGCTCACGCATGCACGTATAAATACCCCCCTCCCCCGCGGACTGGCTTCATGAATGCATACGCCCGCGCGCACGCTCACACGCGGTTTCACAGAGAGAGAGGAAGGGGGGAGGGGGGCAACCACACAGACAGGGACAGAGACAATGGGACACAGACACGGACACATAAACTCACAAAGTCGAGCCAGCCCGGACTTGGAAGTCCATCAGTCAATTTGGACGGGAGACGGGAAAATGAGATGGGGGAGTGGGGGGTGGGGGGTGGGGGGAGAGAGAAAAGACGACGACGTCTCAACGTCCTTTCAGTTCCTACACCCCGTTCATTCTCCCCCCCCCCCCCCTTCATCCCAACCTCTAACCTCATCCATCCTCTCTAACACCATCCCCCTCCCTCACCTTCCATCCTTCTCTCCAAGGTCCTCCCTATCCAGGCCTTCGGCAATGGGAGCCTCAGTGTCAGCAAATTGGCCAGGATTAGTTTAGCAACGTGCATGGCCAACCGCCGTGTTGTGTGTGTGTGTGTGTGTGAGAGAGAGAGAGAGAGGAGAGAGAGAGGAGGTGTGTGTGTGTGTGTGTGTGTGTGTGTGTGTGTGTGTGTGTGTGTGTGTGTGTGTGAGCAAACGGCAGCATACGTGCGTGCAAACATGTGAACATGCTCCTGCAACG
>CM065714.1:124196616-124201616 GCA_033310375.1 Conus canariensis | reverse complement strand
TTAGAAACACAACAAAACAAACCAAAAGAAAAGAAAGAAACCAATTAAACAAACAAAACGAGGTTTACAGTAACACATAAAATGACACATCACAAGAAGACATTATTCAATGACACATCACAAGAAGACATTATCCAATTACAGAGAAAAGAAACAAGAAAAAGGAAGGAGTGGGCGGAAATTCAAAAAAAAAAAAGAAAGAAAAAAAAAGAAAGAAAGAAAGAAAGAAAGAAAAAAAGAAACAGAAAAAGTGCCACTTGACTGAGAGAAGATTTTGATCGATTAAAAACAAAACAAAACAAAGAAAATCAAAGCGCTCCACACACACACACACAACACACACACACACACACACACACACACCACACAAACTTTAGAGGGAGAAAAAGTCGGGTCATGTCGTTTATTGCTCAGCCGACTACGGAGGCTTTTAATGGGGCTGTAAGCAAGCTCGGAACGGAGAGAAAAACAAGGACGAGGTACACATTACAAATCGAAGCTTCACATCCCACACCAAGCCAATCCCTGAGATTAAAAGTAACCACAGAAAGAAAATACAGTAGAATAAAAGAAAGGGAAAAGAAAGGGAAAAGAAAAGAATTTAAAGGGATAAAGAATGGGGAAAAAAAGAAAAGAAACGAAGAAAAAAAAAACACCTAAGAAAAAGAGAACAAAACGGTTTAAAAGAGGGAAGAGAAAAAAAAAGACTGAAAATTGTAAAGGAAACAAGAAGAACAAGATATATACAGGAAGAATAAAAAAGAAACAAAGGAAAAAAAAGTCAAAGAAAACAAAGGAAAAAAGAAAACAGCTAAAAACAATGAATAAAAAAAGAACAGGACAGAAAGAAAGATAGAAAGAATGGAAAGAATCTAGAAGAAGTAAAGAAATACAAGAAAGAAAAAAAAAAAGAAAAACGGAAAGAAAAGAAACACAACAAAAACAGAAGAAAGAGAAGAAAAATGGACAAAAAACAAAAAACCAAAAACCAAACAACACTGAAGCCAATCCCAGAGCGGACAATGGAGGCACCTGAGAAAGTCTTCCCTGTCGCTGAAGTCGTGAGTCAACTGCCGCGGGGTCTCCGCCTCCTCGTTGGTCCTCAGCGGATGTTCGCTGCGACTTGACCCACCTCCCCGACCATCCACTGCACGCACACAAAGGGAACAAATCAATCAGACCATCAACCGGAAGAAAATAATAGTATTCCAACACACACACACACACACACACACACACACACACACACACCTCGTCCGTCTTCTCTCCCATCTCGCCCCCTTCCATTCTCTCTCTCTCTCTCTCTCTCTCTCTCTCTCACACACACACACACACACACACACACCCTCGTCCGTCTTCTCTCCCATCTCGCCCCCCCCTCTCTCTCTCTCTCTCTCTCTCTCTCTACATCAACACACACACACACACACACACACACACACACACACACGCACGCATATATATATATATATATATATACTATCGTGCGTGCAAACACACCTAAAATACGCCAACCAACATCAACACGAATAAATACACGCATGAGCGCGCGCACACACTCTCGCAAGAAAGCGCATAAAAAAAAATATTGATTGATTTTCTCTCATCATCGAGAGAGAGAGAGAGAGAGAGAGAGAGAGAGAGAGAGAGAGAGAGAGAGAGAGAGAGGTTTAGATAGTTAGATGGATAGATCGATAGATAGATGGATACTGTCAGCAATTGCAAAAGACGAATTAGCTTCATATAGATAACTTGGGGGGGGGGGGGGGGGGGGGGGGGGGAGGAACTACCATGAATAAACGTAAAACAACAACATCAACAACAAAAACCGATGGAACGCGCGAAGAAATATGCGAAGTTAATAAACAATTCTACAAGCATCTGTTGCAGACACACAGACGTTTACACATGCGGAATTGCAGCTGAAAAGAAAGACACAGAGAGAGGTATCAACGCGCATTCGCGCGCGCGCGCGCGCGCGCGCGTGCACACACACACAGACACTCACACACACACAAACCACGCGCGCGCACACACACATACTGACGTTTAGGGGGAGAGAGAGAGAGAGAGAGAGAGAGAGAGAGAGAGAGAGAGAGAGGAAGAAGCGCCCACCTTCCAATTGGACTGTTTGTTTTGTTACAGAGGGTAAGAAACGGAAGTCAATGAAACTTCCTTTTGTTATAAAAATGAGGTAAAACTCGTTTCTCCTTCGTCTGCAATACGTGTGTATGTGTGTGTGTTTTGTTGTTGTTGTTGTTGTTGTTTTTTAACTTCCTGACAGACAATGACAACAACAGAGTTCTGCAGTTGAAGATTTTTTTTGCTAGTTGATTTGTATCGAAGGCGAAAAAGAGGGAAGGGGGCCGGGAAGGAACAAGAGAATTACTCAGCAAAGAAAATATTAACTCTTTCAATGACAGCACAAGACGGTGCTCTTGATTTTCTCTGAATTTCACAATTAATCTGGAATGTCCATCCTCATCACCATCATCACCGACCTCTGTTCCAGTATCTTTTATCCAGCAAACGTGAGAAATTTCTTTTGTTAGGATTTAAGACACCCTCTCTCTCTCTCTCTCTCTCTCTCTGATCCACCTTTTCTTCTACTACTCTTCGGTGTTGGACAACCTATTCATGTTTATTGGTTTGGCACTGGAAATGCGAAGATTTTAACAACATCCCCCCACCCCCCACCCCCACCCCCCCAAAAAAAAATAAATAAATAAAATAAAATAAAATAAAATAAATAAATACATAAAAATAAATAGAAAAAAAATCCCGTAAGCATAGCAAAACGCCATCATTCCGAACACAAAACAGCATGAAGTCCAAAACGCTTGTCTTTGCCGCATCTACTGCACTCCCTATGTAGTAAACAGACAGCCCAGTGAATAAATTCTCTACTTCTCTCCCATGCCGGCGGTGTCCAGCTCCAACGTGCAGAGAATAAATTGTTCTAATCCGGCCTTTCTTGTCGGAGTTCACTGAAACTGCCGTTTTGTCGTATCGTATGTTGCTCACAGCAACAGATATAGTGCACTTCTTTCGTGGTAAATCTTGCCCAACGAATGCAGGTTTAGATTCGGAGAATCGCGTGGCCGAGACATATGGCAAAAATTGCCGCCTCTCCATCATCCCCTCTCCATCGCCCGCCCCCCCCCCCCCCCCCCAACCAACCCCCTCCTCTTCCTTCTCTTCCCCCTTCTGTACGTCTCAACTCCGTCTACCCCTTCCTCACTTTACTAGTCCCCTTCCCTATCCCCCCCCCCCCCCCCCCCCCCCCCCCCATCCCAGCACCCTCAACCCTTTCCCTCAGACCCCAGTTGACTTTGATTGCGGAGACGTAAAAAAAAAAGTGTTAGAACCTGGAATAGAACCAGAGACATTTATACCTTCAGTCTAACGCTCTCACGCCAGAGGTATTCAGACAGACAGACAGATAGACAGACAGAATGCGCTTTATAGGCAACAGACATAAAGAGGCAGCGACAAAACAGAAGTTTAAACAAACAACCTAGCCTCTGATTCACTTCTTTTCAGTTCAAAATGTCCTTGATCTTCCATACAAACAAGACAACTGTCTGTCAGGGCTTTACAGGGCGACAAGGAAATCCTTCCTTGCTGTAAAAAAAAAAAAAAAGACTCTAGGGACAGCGCAGTCCTGCGCCGTGGATCCGCCCTCTGATCCGGATCTACTCCACCGACACTGAGATGTTCGTCCTTGGGCCGCATTCCAGTTTTCCTTCAACTTTCGTTAAAGTCAGTTCAGAAGTTTCTGCTGTCTCTCTTGCTGACAGACAGACAAACCAGCAGACGCGGGCAGAAACGCACTTCCTTAGTGCGAGTAGTTATTTACCACCATTTTTTCCCCATGAACATAAAAAGCAAAATGATTGGTGGACAAAATAACTAATAGTTCTCACTCTCGCAGCTGTGACCAAGCCAAGCCTCTGCCGCTTTGACTAGACCAATCAGAACGAAGCCTTTCAGCCGTTCCTAGTCTCATGATGTTTTTTTCCCTTTAAACGTCCTGAACGTTCTCTCTCTCTCTCTCTCTCTCTCTCTCTCTCTCTCTGATTTGCATACCATTTTGTACTGTCCCTTATATAATAACATAATATTGCTGAATCTGAACAGGCATTTCAGCTACAATCTAACAGGATTAAGACTTGGCATTTCTGGAATGGCCAGAACATCGTAATCATTGTACAGCGCACAGAGAAGGAGAACCATCAATACGGCTCCATTGTCAAAAAAAGAGAAAACGAGATACACTTTGTCTACAGTGTTCAGGTATTTGTGACTAATTTGTCAGAAAGAGAACTAAAAAAAAAAAAAAAAAACGCGATCCATTCTGTATTATGATGTTCTATTCTGTGTGACTTAAGAACAAAGTACTATTCTGTGTGACTTAAGAACAAAGTACCTATCGTTGAAATCTGACACGATGCCCCAAGTCAGTCTTAATTAACATTGCTTCTGGCAATCAAGCTCGAACAAACGGTCAGATATTTGTCAGTTTAGAATTGTCTCTTCAAAGCTTTTAAGCTGGCTCTTTTCTCATATTCTAAAATGTATTACTTTGTTTACTGCAACTCTTTATAGTGGACAGACAGACTATTTCACACATTTGCATCCTTTCATAACGGGCAATGGCCAAAACATGATTAAATTTCCTTCTCTCTCTCACACACACACACACACACACATGCGCCCCCCCCCCTCCCCCCTCAAACCGTTCGCTTCCCATAAAAACAAAGGCTCGTTCTTTTTTTAATTATTATGTTTGCTGCACTATTCATGCTTGCCATGGCATACAAACATGGCTATAAGATCCTACACTGAAATCTGATATTATGATAGGAACATTTCATGTACATTTTCATCATGGTTACAAAACAATTTGTTAGGTTTCAGCAATTCTGCAGCGGAACAAACTATAAAAAAATATAAATGTGATAGTTACGCGTAATCTGCAGAATTTTCAAAGGCGTTTA
>CM065714.1:124184116-124191616 GCA_033310375.1 Conus canariensis | reverse complement strand
AGTAGGAAGATACACCATTACGAAAAGAATCTAACAGATTGGAAAAAAAATAGGAACGATGTTAAAAGTTCACAAACGCAGCGCGCAAACCTGACCATTCCATGCAGACGTAACCTCAAATATATATATATATATATATATATATGGCTTCAACAGCCATGCGAATAAACAAATAAACAAATGAGAAGGGCACACGGGGGAGGCACCGACCTCGCCATGATTGAACGGATCTCGGACATCCCTCCCCCCTCCCTCTGGTGTGGATCATCCGTTTGGCGAGAGAGAGGGTGTGTGTGTGTGTGTGTGTGTGTGTGTGTGTGTGTGTGTGTGTGTGTGTGCGTGTTGTGTGTGTGTGTGTGTGTGTGTGTGTGGGTGGAGAGCAAGGGTGAGGATTAGAGTTGGCGGCAGGACGCACTGAAGATGTGACAGAAAAAGAATAAAGAAAGAAAAACTACAGGAAATTACAGAGAGAGAGAGAGAGAGAGAGAGAGAGAGAGAGAGAGAGAGAGAGAGAGAGAGAGAGAGAGACCTCGCGCAGAAACACCTCATAAATCCGTCTGTTTACCAACCGATAAATGAATCGGTCTGTCACTTTTTGCAGTCAGTTAAATCAGGAAATATGCCCATCATGTTCCCCACCCCTCTCCCTCTCTACCTCCCCTCTCCCTGCACCTCTCCATCCGCCCTTGACCTCTCCCCTCCCCCTCTTCCACCAGCCTTCCTTTCTGACACCCCTCATTGCCCCTCCTCCTCCTCCTCTCCCTCCAAAGTTCCTTTCCTCCCTTACCCCCCACTCTCCCTCCATCTCCAAGCGTTCCAGCTCGTCGCTCTCTCTCCTCTGCATCCCTATTCCGCTGGCCTGCTCTGAGCGTAAATCATGGTGAACAAATTTGGTCCCCCAAACACTCCCCCTTTCTTGCTTGTCTCCCTCTCCTCCCTCCCCCCCCCCCTCCCCCGCCCCGCCTTCTCAACACCCTGTACGTGATGCGTTTGTTGTTGACCTTCCGAAAAGGGAGAGGGTAAACTACAAAAGACCCTGACATCATCATCATCATCATCCCCACCATCATCATCACCATCATCAGAGCTATATCGAAGTCCCTGGCTGACCGACTCGCCAGTGTCAGCCGACTGATGTAAGCCGTGTCGTTCATTCATCTCATTCTGCTCAGGCTACTGTACCACCCCACCCCCGGACCCCACCAATCCAAACAAACACCGGCAGACACACACACACACACACACACACACACAACACACACACCCCACACACACACACACACACACACACACACTTTCGAATACATGCCAACATTGAAACAGATAGGTAGCCAAGAAGATGCACTCAGGTACGCGCACGCACGCACAGAGAGAGAGAGAGAGAGAGAGAGAGAGAGAGAGGAGAGAGAGAGAGAGAGAGAGAGAGAGAGAGAGACCGTAGCATCCTCTAGCGCATACGTTAACGCTCGCGCGTATGCAAGCCCACCGAACTCTCTCGTATCGCCGTTGCAGACCTGATTATCATATTAATAATAAGCACAAGGCAGCGACATAGGAGAAAAAGGCGAGGGGGGGGGGGGGGGGGGGGCAGAGAGAAGAGAGAAAGAGGAGAGGGGTTAAATAAGGGGAATTAAGGTAGGGAGAGGGGGAAGAGTATGTGTGTCTGAGGAGGAAGAAAGGAGGGCGGGAGGGGAGAAGGGGGAGAAAGAGGAGGAGGATGAGAAGTTGCGGGGAGGGGGAGGGGGGGGGAAGAACAGCTTGGGAGCCAGATAACCGCTTATCATAACCCGATAATGGCTTCCACAAACCAGATAACGGCCCAATCACAACAGCAGCCCTGATAATCTCACACAATCTCTTTGTCGTACAGGCAAACATGCTCGCGCGCATTTGCGTGTAAGTGTGAAAGCATGCGTGCGTGCGCGCGCGCACGCCCCATGTGTGTTGTGTGTGTGTGTGTTGTGTGTGTGTGTGTGTGTGTGTGTGTGTGTGGTGTGAAAGAAGAGAGAGAGAGAGGGAGACAAAGAACCAGAATACACACCACACACACACACACACACACACACACACACACACACACACACACACCCCACACACGCACGCACAAGCACATACACACACAGAGCCCTGGCAAAAGTTCTCTTGACCTCATTCTTGTCATAATGGGAGTTTTCTGGATTTGCCAAAGGCAAGGAAATTATACATTATATGGAAAAGCTATTCTTCCATCTCTCGCTCTCTCCTGATGATGCATAGTCTCATTCATCTGAGTGGACATTACGTACTCTCTCTCTCTCTCTCTCTCTCTCTCTCTCTCTCTCTCTCTCTCTCACTCTCTCTCTCACACTCCCTCTCTCTCTCTCTCACACACATTGCCGGCAGCCACGACTGTGTGCGTGCGCAAGACCATGAGCCTTCAGATCCTTTGTCCTCTTCCCCCCCCCCACCCCCCATCCCTTCCAACCCTCCGCCACTCCCACCTTCCACTAACCCTCCCCCCCCACCCCCCAACCTGCCATCCCTCCCGGTCGACTTCTTGAGACGGGGGGAAAAAAACACGGCGACTAATTCCACGGTAGAGATTTCTGCCGCACGCTCTCCAAGCTTTTCTTCCCTCAGAAAGACCCGCTGTCCAATGGAAGCGCTCACAATAAATGATCTGTATCGTAGGGAATCTCATCGTAATGCGTATCGTATTGGTCGTATTGCACGTCACTGTGTCAGAGGTAATTTCCTAATGCATAATTTTTGTTTGTTTGTTTATTTGTTTGTCTATTGTTTTTTTCTCTCTCTAATGTTGTTGCTCCAGCATACTAAATTCCAGGATCTACTGGTCCAGCATACTAAATTCCAGGATCTACTGGTCCAGCATACTAAATTCCAGAAACTACTGGTCCAGCATACTAAATTCCAGGATCTACTGGTCCAGCATACTAAATTCCAGAATCTACTGGTCCAGCATACTAAATTCCAGAATCTACTGGTCCAGCATACTAAATTCCAGGATCTACTGGTCCAGCATACTAAATTCCAGGATCTACTGGAGTCGTCACCCTCCAACGTTGAATTTTGGGAACATGCTCTTCCTCTTTCCGTTCAAACACCATGGCCGGTTTATCATTGAGTAGTGAGTATCTGCTCATTTCAAAACACCATGGCCGGTTTATCACTGAGTAGTGGGTGTCTGCTCATTTCAAAACACCATGGCCGGTTTATCACTGAGTAGTGGGTGTCTGCTCATTTCAAAACACCATGGCCGGTTTATCATTGAGTAGTGGGTATCTGCTCATTTCAAAACACCATGGCCGGTTTATCACTGAGTAGTGGGTGTCTGCTCATTTCAAAGCGGGATACGGAAAGAACAGACACACATGTGGATTTCTCTCTCTTTTGGAATGGATGTCCAAGATGGCGACACACCAAACGTGAGCGAGAAATACTGCGGGAAAACGACGTCAACCAGCCATTAGGTTTGGCGTGGATTATCTCCGAGGAGCAAGCTTTCTACCTCCCCAAACAATCACAAATATCGCCTTGAAAAAAGTCCTCCAGTTCAGTGTTTTGACACTGAAGGTCTGTCCCGCCCCACTTCTCTCTCGTTCTCTTTCCGTTAAGGATTTTTGTTTTGTTTGTTTGTTTGTTGTTTGTTTAATGTTTTGTTCATTTGGTTGTTTGTCTTTGGTCTCAAAAAAGGATGACTTCTGTCAGGTTTGATTCCATTTATACTGGACTCTAAATGTGATACGTCATTCATGAATAACGATTTTAAGGGAGTAAGGATAAGGAACCTATCTAGCACCATGCTCTAATCACCAGAACGACAAAATTTTTGTGCTGACAACGTACAAAAGCAATATTTAGGTTGGGCGCCACCGAGATCCGAACTCGCAACGTTCGACTGCAAACCAATTGCTCTGCAATTAGACTAATCAGGCATTTGCGCCTGTTCAAAGAGAAGCGCCCGGCCTTTATATTGGGTATAGCTCTAGCAAGTATATTGAGAACTTGCCTGTACATCGCAGAACGAACGCGTTTCGACTTGACAAATTCTGGGTAATTTTCAAACCAGTGACCGCATAATTATATTCTTTTTCTTCCTGTGCACTTCCAACGGTCAAATAGCAAATCAAAATTAAACGATCAATAATGTGTAGCTTTTAACCTCGTCTCTCTCTCTCTCTCTCTCTCTCTCTCTCTCTCTCTCTCTCTCTCTCTCTCTCTCCCGACACAAGTACGCATGAAAGAGGAAGACAGAAAAACACAAACAGTCCTGTACAAGCAGACAGACACACTGACAACCACAGCTACAGTACCTTCTCACCAAGAGGCACAGGCAGACGGACGCATAGAAAGCAGAGCAACAAACACAGACAGACAGACGGGGACGGACGCACAGAGGACAACGGACGGACAAGCAAGCCAAGCACAGACAGACCGTCAGTCGTCTTGACCACGGCACAGATGGACTGACACACTATCCTATTGATTGATCTCTACTACGGTGCTTGGTTTACCTCGTCCACCATCCGCTCGCTGCTGCGCCACCGCGATGCCCACCGGGATGTTGGAGCCTGCACAGCAACAGACGTACACCATTAAACATACATCACAGATCACTGCGCGTTCACAAAGAGTGCCAGACGACAACAGAAATCATGAAAAATCAAAGAGACAGTGACAGTGGCAGAAGGGAGGGGGAAAGGAGGGGGGTAGGGGGGGGGGTTGTGAAGAGAGGGGAAAATCATGCCATGTGTGCAGGTAGTGATGCCAGCGCCTTTGCTGACAATGATTATAAACATGTACATTGAACTTCGACACTTTTTGTATACAAGTGCGTATAATTATAGCACGCCGCAAAGAAACGAGGGTCTGGATTTTTGTCTTTTTAAAGAACATTTTTATTATTATCATTATTATTAAAATTATCATTATTATCATTATTATTATCATTATCATCATTATTGTTGCTGTTGTTGTTATCATTATCATTGTTATTATGATTAATATTAGTATTGTTGTTGTTTTTGCTGTTGTCGTCATTGTTGTTGTTATTACTGCTATTATCATTATTACTATCATTATCATCGTCATCATCATTATCATCGTCGTCGTCGTCGTTGTCGTCGCCGTCGTCGTCGCCGTCATTATCATCATTATCACTCAAAATCTTTCACAATGACAGCGAAATTGTTTCATTGTACGTTCCCCTACCCCCATCTCCCTTCCTGCGCCTGCACTGGCCATCTTTGTTGCATGGCATAGAGAATAAATATCCCACAAAAGATGGCCTTTCAGACAGAAATATTCCGTTTAAAAATATGGCTTCAAATCAATCATTTCCACTGTTCTTGGCGCCTTCCAAGCGTCACACGGCGAGTCGAAACGACTGAAAAGACTAATTATCAGCTTCATGTCGACCATAAACTGTACGCAGTGAAAACAGAAATTCTGGCTTTTACTTCCAGCTACCAACCGTACCCCACACTATGTGAATCACGGTGTTAGCAGCTACCAATCGCAGCTTCAAGCACCAAAACATAGTAAAATTATGGAAGCAATGAAATGAATAATTTCACGTGAAAACTGTAAATATTGCTATTTGAAAGAACAAAAATTGGCATCAAGAAGAAAGGGTAATGTAAGTAACAATCAAAAACACTGGCATACACTCACTGCTGTCCGTTCATTAATTTCCATTCATTCATTAACGTGTTCGATCATTCATCCCTTTGTTCCATTGATTCAGTTAAAAACTATAGAATTTCTTTCATTCTTTTAAAGCTTTTTCTTTCTTTTTTTTTCTCCGAATAAATGGGAAGATCAAATTCCAACCTCCCAGAAAAACTTAAACACCGTCACACAACACTTATGTACTTGCATATAACGAAAGATACCTTTAATTCAATAATCAAAAAACGTTGAAAGTGAAAGTAGGAACCTAAGGGACACACACACACACACACACACACACACACACACACACACACACACACACACACACACACACACACACACACGCTCGCGCGTTTCTGTTGAATTATTGGCATAAAATGGAAAAGCATAACAGAAATAAGCGCAACAATTACAAGCGCTGACAACTTGATATTGCTTCAAATAATAATTTGACAAAACAAAATAACCTGTTTCTTGTTTCTTACATCATTGTGTTTATTTTTTTTTTTCTTTTTATATTCTACTTTTGTTTTAATTCTTTTTTCATGACTTTTCTTACTGTCTGTGTCGGTCCCGCAACATTAAACCCAGCGCAAAGAACCCTATTTCTTGTCGAACTAAATCAATGATTGTACTCTGGAAGTGCACGGCTTGTCACACATCCGTCGTGAGATTTCCCCTCACTTACATTTGTCTGGGCATAAGAAAGAGCATTGTAACTAGTAATTAAATGTAACCCATCACACAAAAGCACAGAAATTCTGATTTGGGATCGTTATATTCTACCATGGATGGACACTCAAAGTTGAAAAAAAAAAAGCTGTATTCTGTTGCTGTTGTTAAAACTCGTAACTAACCTACCAACAAAACTGATCTCATTTCTGACACGCTCTCAATGTGACTTGCCAAGTGTGCTGAAGGACAAGGATAACTTTTTTTTTCTAATCCTAAACAAACGACAAGGAGATTCACACGAGGGCTAAACACTCTGTATGATGAGAGAGGGAGGAGGGTCATGAGTCTCAATTCCCAACAGTGGACCCACTCATCACAGAACGTTTCTATTGATCACACACACACACACACACACACACACACACACACACACACACACACACACACACACACACGCACGCACGCACGCACGCACACACACAAGGGGAGTGGGGGGGGGGGAAGGGAGGGTTTGTGAGCGATTTCAAAATTTGAAAAGATTTCCTTTCTGATCTCTCGCTCTCAGTGACAGCATTTATCATGGGCACGCAGGGAAGATGAAGGTAATTATAGAAAGAAAGAAGAGGAGCCATAGACTCTCTCTCTCTCTCTCTCTCTCTCTCTCTCTCTCTCTCTTTTCTCTCTCTCCTTCTCCCCCCCCCCCCCCTCTCTCTCTCTCTCTCTGTGACATAATTAACATCAATGCATGTGTTGGGCGAGGCGATTCGCTAAGCGCTGTAAATTTGTTTCCGATTGGTCGACACTTAACACAGCATCCGTTCTGAACAAAGCTATTAAGCCACAAACCGGTAAACTCTGAACTAATATTCATTCTGATCTGAGATTCCAGACCTCGTCGTTTTTTTTTTTCCTTGTGAAATTAACGGTCGTACACCAGAGTGCATCTATCCAAGCGCGTGCTCCAACACCACACACACACACCCCCACACACACACACACACACACACACACACACAACACACACAACGCACACATACACACACTGCGCGCGCGCGCGCGCACGCACGCACACACACACAACACACACACACACACACACACACACACACACACACACACACACACACACACAACACGCATTACCCTATTTTA
>CM065714.1:124169116-124179116 GCA_033310375.1 Conus canariensis | reverse complement strand
TGCAAGTTCAACCACTCTAAAACGACATGTTTCATTGTGAGTGGCGCATGACATGGAATAACCCATGGAGCTTCTTCACTCTTTAAAAGGTATGAATGAAAAAAATACGATTTGGGAGAATGTCATCTAAACCGCAATGTCTGGATAGTTCCTTCTGACGCAATGTCTGGATAGTTCCTTCTGACGCAATGTCAGGATAGTTCCTTCTGACGCAATGTCAGGATAGTTCCTTCTGACGCAATGTCTGGATAGTTCCTTCTGACGCAATGTCTGGATAGTTCCTTCTGACGCAATGTCTGGATAGTTCCTTCTGACGCAATGTCAGGATAGTTCCTTCTGACGCAATGTCTGGATAGTTCCTTCTGACGCAATGTCTGGATAGTTCCTTCTGACGCAATGTCTGGATAGTTCCTTCTGACGCAATGTCAGGATAGTTCCTTCTGACGCAATGTCAGGATAGTTCCTTCTGACGCAATAGCTCAGGGAGCCGGAATAGCTCAGTTGGTAGAGCGCCTGACTCGTAATCTTGGTGATCACGGGGTTGCGGGTTCGAATCTCTGCCGGGGCGTTTCGGTACAGGGGGATTTTTCCCTCGGAGTTAACATTAGTTCTGACTCCATTTCCCATACAGTCCTTCGAATGAGACTATAAACCGAGGTTCCGTGTGTGAACGCACGCATAATATCTTGCACACACGTAAAATCCCATCACCAACTTTCGGAAGAGTAGGCCAGTTTGGCCGTTGGTATGGATGACACGTTACACACAGCATGCACCCTGCGTAAGAAATGGAAAAAAAAAAAAAAAAAAAAAGAATGAAGGAAGTAAAGAAACTGAGTGAACGATATTGACTGGATGACACGGGAAACGACTGAATGAAGCGCCAGCTGGCAGCTCTTCAGTCGGCACTACCCAGGTAGGCAGCCCGTTGTGTAAACGAGTGTTGATGAATAAGTGCAAATGGTGGATGTAAGCGCATTGAGTTGTGTAACAAGAAATGCGCTATATAAGTATTATACATTATTATTATTATTATTTATTATTAATGTCAGGATAGTTCCTTCTGACGCAATGTCTGGATAGTTCCTTCTGACGCAATGTCAGGATAGTTCCTTCTGACGCAATGTCAGGATAGTTCCTTCTGACGCAATGTCTGGATAGTTCCTTCTGACGCAATGTCTGGATAGTTCCTTCTGACGCAATGTCTGGATAGTTCCTTCTGACGCAATGTCTGGATAG
Organism: Conus canariensis; assembly: GCA_033310375.1. Taxonomy (NCBI): domain Eukaryota; kingdom Metazoa; phylum Mollusca; class Gastropoda; order Neogastropoda; family Conidae; genus Conus; species Conus canariensis. Next base: position 124,177,877 of record CM065714.1, on the reverse strand, counting down.
TTCCTTCTGACGCAATGTCAGGATAGTTCCTTCTAACGGAAATAAGCTCCTTCCCTGGCCACTGCCTCCGCTGGTACTAAACTAAATAAATGTAACAACATTACTATATTGCCAAACTTTAAATGTAACAACATTACTATATTGCCAAACTTTAAATGTAACAACATTACTATATTGCCAAACTTTAAATGTAACAACATTACTATATTGCCAAACTTTAAATGTAACAACATTACTATATTGCCAAACTTTAGAAACAGATTACAAGTGCAAAAAAAAATCACTATACCGCCAAAAGAAAGAAACAAACAGATCACAAGTGTGTGTCTTGTCATTCTTTGTGTGGCGGTATAGTGATTTTTCCTTTAGGTTTCCTTTTTTTCCGCCTGAAGTCGCCTCACTTTGAAACTACCTGGCAACAGTTCACACACACACACACACACACACACACACACACACACCACACACACACACCACACACACACACACACACACACACACACACACACACACACATTTTGCCTACAGGGGCAAATGAACACGCGCTCAAGTAAATGATGAATGCATAAGTGCACACATGAAGCAATGCCAACCTCTGCCCCATCCTCTCTTCCCCCTATCCTTGGCCCCGCGTCCTCCTCTGGCACTTCATGATGCAGCCTATCACACAAACCACATCACAGCTGTGAATCCAGATTTTAAACTGGAACACAAGACTGCACAAGTCAAATACATATCCCGGTTAAAAACTACGCACATTTTCAAAAGGGAAAAAAAGCTAAAAAAAAAAAAAAATAAAAAAAAATATTTAAAAAAATTCACACCATCGGCAAGTACAAAATAAATAAATAAATAAATAAATAAATAATAAATAATGAATACTAAATAGATCAACAATGAGTTGAACATAAGTTCGACGACGGTTCGCGAACCCTTGCGACCTGTCCAGAAAGGACGAGTAAACCAGTACACAACTGAGCCATAAACAAATAAGTAAACAACAACAGCAACAAAGGAAATAATACCTGTCCAGAAAGGACGAAGAAACCAGCACACAACTAAGCCATAAACAAATAAGTAAACAACAACAGCAACAAAGGAAATAATACCTGTCCAGAAAGGACGAAGAAACCAGTACACAACTGAGCCATAAACAAATAAGTAAACAACAACAGCAACAAAGGAAACCATTAGCGGTCCTCACTTGGGAGTCAGCCCGGACCTACAGCATATTTCGAGGGAGGGGGGGGGGGGGGGGGCGGGGGAGATACTCATCTCTCAACAAAGGCCTTCTGGTGTCATGACCGTGCAGACTGTATTGCTAAGAACTGTGCTGGGAAGGAATAAGAAGATAAACAACACGGAAAGAATCTACAAACCTTATTCTGAAACCGTCTGCCAATCCCACTGACGGCTTCAACGGAAGGTCTTTAAGATTATTGATTCAACTCGAAGAATGAACGAGAATCTGGGGGATGAGAAGGGATCATCGCAGCACCATATTCTGCACTGTGAACATTTTGAGGAAACCCTAGGGATAAGCACCAAGAAGGGGCAGCAGCTCCTTCCAGCCGAAGACGCCACCACACACCCCCCCCCCCCCCCCCCCCCCCCCCCCCCCCCCCCAGCCAAACCCATCCACCCCAGCAGCAGGGCAAAGTCCACCACAACAGAGGACTCGATTGCAGGAAATAATTGACAGAGCCTGACTGATTTTCACCCCCTTACACCGCTTTGAACGGACATTATTCATGGAGGAAAAGAAAACTGGAGAGGATAGAGGGTGGGGTGGGGGGAGGGGGGGAAGACCACCAAGAATGCTGACTGAAAGCCCTACTCGGAGGGTGGGAGCAGGGGAGGGGAGGGGAGGAAAAAGAAGCCCTTTCGTACCCCTGAACTGCGTGGCCAGGGTTCCGATTCAACATGGCGTCTAGCGGGGGGTGGGGGGGGGGGGGGGGGGGGAAGGACTGGCGGGAAAAGCGTCCACCTAAGCCCGGGGCGCTGAAGGACGAGGCTTCTCTTTGGCGCTGGCTTCTCCACAATGGCAGTAATGGCAGGGGCATGAAGAGGTTGCGCTGGTGCGGTAGTAGAGCAGCGGAAGAGAGTACGAGTGAGTACGAGTGACTTGTTTCCCTATCAGCAGAAAGCTGCTGTTGTGAGCACTATTATTGTTCATGACCTCTCCGAAAGTTTCACTTTCCACATACCATCAAGTTTCGGGGACGGATTTACCTGGCAGCAAGATCACGCCAAAATTCTCGAACCGAATTTTGTGTCTCGAAACTTGGTGTGAAAATGGAATGTAGACCAAATAAGGAGAGAAAAAAAAAAAAAAAAAAAAAAAAAACCATTAAAACTTTTGTACGAATCTATGGGGAAGGATCTGTTCAGCAATATTATTACAAATTTTTGAAAGAAAATGACTACTATGAATTTACTGTTACGAATTCACAATTACGAAATGATAGATTTTCGTGGAACACTACCTTCTTCCCCTCCCCCTCCTCGCCTTCTCCCCCCCCCCCCCTACACTCTCCGCCAGTTCTATTTAAAAAAAAAAAAAAAAAAAAAAAAGCAGAAGAAAAAAAGAATCGGTTCTTTTCAGTGCGCACCGACTGTCCTTTCCTCTGGCGGCAGATGATTTCATTTTCACTCAGGAACTGACTGACTCGAAAGGCCGATTCAAGGTTCGGTCGACCTTGGAGGAGATCTTGGCTCTATTGTTGTAGTTGGATTTTAGATTTTTTTTTTTTTTTTTTAGTTTGTTTATTTCTTTACTTTTCCTTCTTACCCAGTTCTGTATGCCATCGTTCCGTCATGAATCAACAAAAGACACTCAGTGCGTTGCCTTTTTTCATACAAATACAAATCTGTTGACCACACACACACACACACACACACACAAAGAGGAAAAAACAAAGAAAATAATAAATACCAGCCATTAGTATATCTTTCTTCTGATTCTTTTTAACAGAATGATGATTTCTGTCGAACATACTTAAAACCTTGGGAAATCATACTGTGAAGAAATTCAGTGTTCAGTACTTATCATAGCCGTTCAATGAAACAAATATTCACAATTGTATGTTTGTAGCCTAATGTCGCAGACAACCTCAGCCACTTGTGGCCAGACTGGTTTGAATTTGAATGTTTGAAAGTATTGTTTCGATTCTGATGAAAATACTATAAACGGACCCTTGTGTCCAAAACGCATGAAATTCTAATACTACCATACTTTTCAAGTCCAGCCGACCGCAAAGGGAAACGCATATTTGCAAGATACATAAATAAATGAAAATAAATTCTCTCTCTCTCTCTCTCTCTCTCTCTCTCTCTCTCTATATATATATATATATATATATATATATATACATACAATAAACTAATAAATTCCAAGGATAAGTACCGAGCACCATTCCAGCAACTTACAGAGGAGCTTGGTGTTGCAATGACTGCAAGAAATATTCAATTATAAACAAAGCTTGCTCTTATGTCTTAGATTGAAGAAATAGGGCAGATCAGCATTCATATCTGCAGTGGTAGATAATTCTGCCTAACTGACAGTATGTGCTTGAGTGGGTGAATGGGGAAAAAATAAAATAAATGCTTCTCAAAATGAGCCTTCAGCAAGCTTATAGTCTCCAAGGGGGAGACTCTCCTATGGGGAGGAAACTCACTAGCATATAACTCCTAGTCAGATACCGATATTTCGAAACCTGATTGTTTCTCCTCAGTGACCGCGGAAAGTGGTAATTTGACTTCTCTGCCTTTTCGGTTTTAACAAGAATGCTATCCTAGAAAAAGGCTGGTGTGCAATACCGTAGTATGTTTGTTGAGTTTTCAAAAAAACAACCAAAGGTGCCATCTAAGATATATAATATATATATATATATATATATATATATATATATATATAATGTAGTCATCCAATATCATCTAATATATATATATATATATATATAATGTAGTCATCCATCTCTTCGGAGGTCACTGATTCCCCTTCTGAGGCAGACTATTAATAGTAACTGACTATCAATATACACATCCGATTTTTATTACCTCTACGGGCAACTGTAAAACAAACAAAAAAAAAGGTACTCGTTGCTTACCCTTTGTCATATTTGTTGCTAGAGTAAAAAAAAAAAGGCACTTGTTGCTTACCCTTTGTGATATTTGTTGCTAGAGTAAAAAATAAAAATAAAAAAAATAAAAACCCTCCCGGGAAGTCTTAGCAGTAAAAGCAAATATACTGGCCTGCGTAGGGCCAGCTTCTTTGGTAATATTTACAACAAACAAAGACATAACGCAACAAATAATAGCTTTACAATAACCAACATCAAATACAACCGATGCATTTTGTCTTTCACTCATTGACAGTAGCACCGTATGGGGCAGGAACATTTCGTCAAGGACAACAAGAAGACGTTTTGTTTTTTTTTCGGGCGAGGGGGGGGGGGGGGGGGGGGGGTGAGCAAAGAGAGACAAACCTCGATACACAAACACGAGGACCGGTTGCGGAACGGCCAAGAGTAGGTATTTCGGTTGTTACTCGGCTGTTTGTGCTGCAGTCTTTGAGGGTATGTGAGAAGTTTATGTCTATGTGTTGTAACATTACGTTCTTGCCGAAGCCTCGGTCATCGTGGTTTGTGTGGAGCTGACTGTCTCGTTCCCCACACATTACCCCCATGAACATCTGTGCGGTGTTTTTGGCCGTGCGCTCTCTCTCTCTCTCTCTCTCTCTCTCTCTCTCTCTCTCTCTCTCTCTCTCACACACACACACACACACACACACACACACACACACACACACACACACACCACACACATACACACACACTCACCGTATGCACGTGGGCGCGTTCAAAATCACGTATATAATATATGGGTTCCTGAGACGTTCACATGTGTTTCTCAAGTAGGTCATCATGTACGGGAAGAGGCCAAATTTAATACACGGAATCTGAAGATTAAATACCTTCATTTAAGCAGAATCAAACTGTTCTACGATCAATCTGTCATCTCCCTCCCCCCGCCCGACATTTTATAAGTTGATTTTTTCCCCCGATATCTACTTATTACAATTCACATACCCAGACGGTATAGATTGTTACTGAAAATATTAAAGACAACAAAATGATGGAGTTTGGAAAAGAGGGCGGGGGTGGGTGGGGATGGGGGTCTCTGGAGGGAAAAAAACAAATAGGTTTAAAAAAAAAAAAACTCCATTTGTCAGGTTTGGTGATCATTCGTGAACCTGCTTTGCCCGGTAAGTAAACACACACACACACACACACACACACACACACACACACACACACACACACACACACACACAAGCACGCAAACGAGCGCGCACATGCACACAGAGAGAGAGAGAGAGAGAGAGAGAGAGAGAGAGAGAGAGGGAGAAACTAGGATCACTGTGTGGTCGATCAGTTTGTATGCATCGAACCAGTCAAGGGCTTTCTCATTTCATAAATGGAGGGGGAAAATGGAAAAATGGAAGAAACGCTCTTCTCCACCCCACCCCCCACCCCCCAACCAAAACCAAGAATCATTTGTAAACCATAAAAGTAAACGCATGTATTTACAAATAAGAAAATGATCTATTAAATATTAATGGGTTTTTTCTCTTTCATTATGTATCTCCCTGTCTCCTATTTTCGGATAAAAGTAAACCAGATTTTTTTTTTCTTCTTGCTTTTTTTTAAATCACACAAAGCTAACTTAATCGGAAACTTACAAAAACGATTCACATCTACGCAAAATTCCCCACTAAATAAATCAAACATAAGGCAAACAAACTAGGACAGACAGACAGAGAGAGAGAGAGAGAGAGGAGAGAGAGAGAGAGAGAGAGAGAGAGAGAGAGAGAGGAGAGCGGACGGCTGTACGGAGTTAGGACGTTAACCCACATGTTTTCAATAATTTGCCAGAAAACCAGATGGCTGAAATTGGCCTAGAAACACACACACACACACACACACACACACACACCACACACACACACACACACACACACACACACCGAAAGAACCAACCAGAATGTTGTTCATTATGGACAGCCTGAAGACACAGACTTCACAGAGCGCGAGTCGAGGCGGGGAATCTCAACTACAACTGCCGACCGGGGGGAGGTGTGTGTGTGTGTGTGGGAGGGGGGGGGGGGGGGGGCTGGCTCATGTCATTGTTTCTGCACCCGTAATTTGCCGTAAGAAGCAGAAAGTTGAAACAATTATCGACACAGCTCAATATCTTTTTATCCTTTTTTTTTTGTGTGTGTGTGTGTGTGTCTTTTTATTATTCATAGCCCAGCCACCCCAGCACAGGGCTGTAGAAAAGTTGAAATCACTCGTACACAAACTGGATTTTTTTTTTAAGCGTCAAGTTACACCAAACTAGGGTGTTGAATACGAATCACAGATCATACCAGACATTATCAGCATGACTCTTAGATAATTCAATAGCATGTTGCCCACCATCTCACCTTTAGGTTGTGCCTTTCTTATATCAATCAAAAGCTCAGCAAGAAGAAGAAAAAAAAATGCCGCAATGACCACAAGTACGGTCAAATCAGTTAGCTAATGTATGGTTCCAGTTCAAGTTCAACAACACGATCTTATAACGTTGGCAGAGCGGAACAACAGTCTATAAAGAATTTCATTGATTTACAACTGAGATATTATTGGAGAGGGAGGCAGGGGGCGCAGGGTGGGGGTAGGAAAAGCGAATGGCATCCTCACTCCATCCCCACCTCCAACCCCCCTTCCTCCCTCAGAGAGAGAGAGAGAGAGAGAGGGAAAAAACGAGAAGAAAGCACAAAAAAGTGGCCAAATGGCCCAACCATTGACCAACAGGACAGAATATCTTAGGTGCAAAATGTTCGTTACAAGTCTTCAGATGGTGAATGGGGAGATGTGTATACTGTTCACACACCATGGAATGTAAGGAGGGAGACAGAATCGTGATTTTTTGGTTGGGGGTTTCATATAAAATTATAGTATTGGAAAGACTCATGGCATGTTTAAGAGTTGACTTTGGGGTGGGGGGGTGGGAAGGGGGGGAGGGTAAAAAAACGATTATCATGGAAACAAAACGGATAATGAACACACAGATCTACTTTGTCACACACACACACACACACACACACACACACACACACATACACACACACACACACACACACACACACACACAGATAGATAGATAGATAGATAGATAGATAGATAGATAGATAGATATAGACAGATAGACAGATAGATAGATAAATAAAGATAAATCGAATAATGCATCAAGATTTGAAACGTATGCACACATGCAAACAAACACACACACACATGCCAGATAACATCTATAGGAAAACAAACTTTCCACCTCAATTTTTTTTTTTTTAATGACCTTGTTTTAGCTTGTTTCACTTTTCGTCAGTTCAAACTACTCGGCTTACATAACCCCACTCACCAGTATGCTCCGCGTTGTCCTTCTCCTCCATCTCAGCCCGTGACTCCGTGTGCTCCTCCTCCTCCTCCTCCTCCTCCTCCGCCTCCTCCTCCACCACCTTAGCCTCCTCGTGTTTCTCGGCAGCCGAGAACAGAACGCTCGCCCGTGGCGGGGCAGAGCCACACCGCTTCTCGGAGGCCACGATCTGAGACGCCCTGCTTCCGGATCCCGTCACGTGATGCGACGAGTCGGCGCCCTTGGCCGGAGCAGCCTCTGCCGCTACTGCGGCTTTGCTCTTCGCCGTCACGTTCAGCTCTTTGGCGGCTTTCTTTTTGGTCGGAGGCTGGCTGAGATTCAAAGCAGCGGCGTTGTCGCCTTCCGTGGGAGCGGTAGGTGGGAGAAAGGTTGGACCCTGTGGAGATGTGGTTTGCTCGGACGCGGACGCTCGCGCCACCTGCAGTGAGGACGACGCCGTTGCTGATGAGGAGGACGACCCGACCTCCCGTTTCTCGCTCCTCTGACCTGCTGTACACGTGTTCGTGGTACTCCCTGCGGTGCTGGAGGAGGAACCGGACGCACTACGACTGGAACCAAACTTGAGCTCTGCTTTGGCACCACTAACACTCGCCGAGCTCTTCTTGTCCGACCCCGCGGACTGGCGGTCCTCATGGCACTTGGGCACATCCAAAAACTCCTTGGACCTTCTGGACATGCTGTAATCCAGGGCGACCTCACCGGCATCCTCCTCTGACGCCGTGAGGTCGCCGCTACACGGCACCGGCTGTTTGTTGCTCCCCGGAAAAGGCACTGAGCTACGACTGGGTGAACACACCTCCTCCACCTTGGCCGGGGACCCTTCTCCGCGGGCCGGTCCTGACTCTCCCGACGACGTTCCTCCACGGACACACCACTTTCGCCTCCTCTGTCGCTCTCGTGGCTCTGCCCGGCGGAGGTGGACCGGGACGAGTAGTCCGAGGCGTCGTCGTCGGCGCCCTCCCCATGGCCTCCTCCTTCAGATCGGTGAGCGGCGACATCCCCAGCGCCTTCACTGGCGGTAGGGACGGGCGGGTTTTGGATGGCTGGTGGCTCTCTTCGCGACAACACGCGGACGGACCGGGGCTGCTGCTCGCTCTTGACGGCTTTGCTGTCCGGGTATCCCTTGGACATGTTGCGGATGAGAGGTCCTTTGAAGGTGCCCACCTCGGGCACGAAGGTGGTGGTGGTCTGCACCTTCTTCACCCCCACCGACCCCTGCTCCCCGCCCTCCGCCTTGGAGTACAGAGTGTGGTAGTAGGGCAGGACCGAGGTGGCCACTTGTGAC
>CM065714.1:124153674-124169016 GCA_033310375.1 Conus canariensis | reverse complement strand
TACAAACTGGGTACCCATTTGTTCAATGGCACCTCTCAATAACTCACTTCTGACAACTTTACAAACTGGGTACCCATTTGTTCAATGGCACCTCTCAATAACTCACTTCTGACAACTTTACAAACTGGGCAGCCATGGAGTTGTCGTTGCAGAGAATCTAATACTGACAAAGATAAATGTGTTTCAGGAAGAAAAGTCTTTCATGAAAAGAGATGGGGACGGGGGGGGGGGGGGGGGGGGGGGAGGAGACTCCAAATCTAAAGAGCATTTTGCTGAGAAGTTTCACCGTACCTATCCCTCTCACATGGCCGCACCTCCCCCCTCCCTTTCCCCCCGAAGTACATAATCATATGACCTTACCAAATCAATAATGAAAAAAATCACAGGGGTCACTGTTTTCACAAAAAGAAACTGATAAAAAAAAATCATACACGAAGTTTTAATTTTTCATCAGGATAGGGCGGATTTATTACGTCTAACGAAAAGAAGGAAAGAAGGAAGAAAGAAATGATGGAAGGAAGGGAAAAAAGAAAGAAAGAATGAAGAAGAAGAAGAAGAAGAAGAAGTAGAAGAAGAAGAAGAGTACAGGATACATTTCGACATTCTCGCGTACAAACATTTAAAGCCTGGAGATAACGGGACGGGCGCAAGCTATACACACAAAAAATCCTCATGGGCATTTTTCTAGAACAGAGAGAGAGAGAGAGAGAGAGAGAGAGAGAGAGAGAGAGAGAGAGGCATTTTTCTAGAACACAGAGAGAGAGAGAGAGAGAGAGAGAGAGAGAGAGAGAGAGAGAGTCATGCAAGTATTTCTCTCAGGTTGCGAGGATCGTTTTGGCCCATTGCATCGCGGGAAAACCGGCTTCCCGAGTTTTATCTTCTGCCTGCTGCGGGCAGGGAAGATGGGGTTAGGGGAGACCACTAGCGTCCCAGTTCGCTTTGATACCTAGTCCATTGCAAGTTTAGTCCATAATAACGATCCTAACGCCTTTTCCTTAGTGACCTAACGGACAGTGCGGGCTTGGTCAGTTGCTGGCTGAACATGGACAGATTGTTCCGCTTAGAAAGTGACGGTCAAGTATTTATTTTCATCTCTCTTTTTCTCTCCAGTGATGGATTCATATTTTCTAATCTGAGCTTTATTGACTGTGTGTGTGTGTGTGTGTGTGTGTGTGTGTGTGTGTGTGTGTGTGTTACCGCCATTTCTCTTACATCTAACTAAACGGTCAATTACGGAAAAACATCTTAAGTTAAGCGATTAAGACTGTCATAAACAGAAAGTGACAGCATCTCACATGAAAGGAAAGCAAGAAATATAATCAATCAAATTATATACACAAAATAGGAATATGTAAAACAAACAAACAAAACAAACAATTGCAAACGGAAAGGCATAGTACAACATTTCACAGTTATTATCTTCAATGGTAGAATTCACAGCGCTGTTGTTTATTATTTAATTCAAATATACAATTAAAATAAAACGAAGTAAGATTCATGATACGAACGTGTTGATCCAATGAACCTATTCAGCTTAAAAAATTAAATCATTTAGATTTTAAAAATGTAAATAAATAACGAATTTAAAGTTTAATAAAAAAAAAAAAATTAATACAAGCAACGTACAGTTTAAATAAATAAAAGAGTTAATTCTACATGTCGAAAACAACGCACAAAAAAAGAAATCCTTCCGATAATGTAGCTCACCACATCAATTGCCCGTTTAAAAGGTACAGCGCAAAAAAAAATAAATAAATAAAGTAATTAATGAATAAACAAACAAAAACTTCACACAAACAACACATGAATTGATAAAACCAGATATTTTGAAAATCCTAAACCGTTTTTTTTTTGTTGTTTTTTTGTTTTTTGTTTTGTTCTTTTTCCTTTCTATCTTTCGTCTTTTCAATTCCATTGGGGTTTTTTTGTTTTTTTTTTGGGGGGGGGGTTGTTTGTTTTTTTTTGGGGGGGGGGGGGGGCAGGGGAGGTGGGGGGGGGGGAGGGTAGGTGTGTGCGTGCATGTCCTCGCAGAAATCCGAATTTCAACCTTTTCTTTCTCTCTGTTTTCTTTCTTCCTTTTTTTGTTTGTTTCTTCTTTCTTACATTTTTTTTTTTTTTTTTGAGAGCATAAAGTATCTATGCCTAGCAGTTGCGAACGCATCTGGTTTCCGTCTCCAGAAAACGACCCAGTGCCACCTAACACCGACCGGCAGGAAACACCCAGGCTGTGGGAAGTTCCTGAACATGCATCACACCGCTGGCACCACACAGCTCTCCCCACAACTACCAGATTGCTCTCCCCTGGGACAGCGCCGTCGCCATAGCAACAGATGAATGGGCTTCTACTACTTAGGATCAATCGCGTGGACATTTACAGAATTTGGCCGGCAAATCGGATAGTTGGGCACATGTCCGTTCATACACACACACACACACACACACACACACACATTCGCACACACTCCGCTTATGGGTTCATCGACTTCTCAAAGACATATCGTTTTAAGCATGTTGTCATTTACGGAAATAATGCAAAGTGTACCTATGCCATTCTGATACCAAATTCCTTCATTTAAGCGAATCTTGAAAATTCTACGACGATTTTTAGGAAACTGAATGAATAAGAAAGAAAGAAAGAAAGAAATAGGTTAATAAAGACAACCCCTTTCGATATTATGAAAAATCTATTTTTCAGAAATGTACTTGTGAAATATTGATTGTTATCTTACAAATCAACGGTCTAGGTCTAGATTATTTGATTAACGTTTCCGACAGCAGGAAATTCCGGGAGCTATGCCAAAACATGCCACGAAAATAGTGGTTCACGAAAAAAAAAGAAACCCACTATCCGGGTGACGACCGGTTGGCAAGCTCATTTTATAGGCTGGCAAAGTACACACACACACACACACACACACACCACACACACACACACACACACACACACAAGTGTGACAGAAAAAACAACATCCCCCTGTCTCTGGTCCAGTTTATTTTTTTTTCTTAATCCAAAATCCACTTCATCTTCCATGAAAGTAAGATGAATTAGTCTTTAGAGTCTAGAGGTCAGAAAGGAAATCCTCTGAAACTATATATTTACACCGACGCACAATTTAAAAAAAAATTGTTTGTTTGTTTGTTTGGTTGGTTGGTTTTGGGTCTCTTTTTTTTTTTGCGATTATTGTCGCGATAGCATAGTAACTCTCTGTATGTAGATTAGATTCTTTACCGTGTAATATCACTACTTATGGTGAAAACGCGTTAAACAGAAGATTCATTCATTCATTAAAATTCCCTCTCTCTCTCTCTCTAATTCCGTCAGTAACAACCCCCCCCCCCCCCTCTCTCTCTCTCTCTCTCTCTCTCTCTCTCTCTTTCTTTCTCTCTCACGATTTCCGTTACTAACGACTGTTTTCAAGTAGAGCTGTTTGTAGCCCAACCGACCACGGTGAGTAGATCAGGATCGATGAAAATATTTTCACTGCCAGAGAGAACCCAACGTAAGCCACCAAAGGCATTCAACTGATCAAAGCCAGTAGCCTGATCGTGACGCCCCCCTTTCAACCCTTCCCCAACACACACACACACACACACACACACACACACACACACACACACACACACACACACACTTACACACACACTTACACACAGACACAGACACAGACACAGAGACAGAGAGAGAGAGAGAGAGAGAGAAGAATGAGAAATCTAAAACAGCTTCTTTCGGTTTATAATCGTCAACATTATCTTTGATGCGAGCAAAACGACTGTAATCTTCAAGAGGCAGAGTTGTAAAAGGAAATCGTTTTTAGTGATGAATAATTGCTCACATTATATGTACAGAGTTTTGTTCGTATGTGTTTCTGTACGTTTGGTTGGTTGATTTTTGGTACACCACAGGGGTGACCCATTCTCCAAACGCTCAATCATCTAGCGGAATTGTCCTTCTTTTACGTCCACGGCGCACGCGCCAAATGAATGCAATACACAGGAACCCGTGTTCCATGGCGTGAAGTGTGATCCTAATTGAGGAAGGCTGAAAAAAAAAAAACACCTGTCCGTTCCTAACACACACACACCCTCCCCCTCCCCTCCCCATCCATCCCCCACTCACACACACCTAACTTGTCACGGTTCAACTACTCTGTGAATGTTCTAGTCACTACAAGTAACTGGACCCCCAGTTTGGGAAGAAACGACAGACATGCCGGTCGTTGGTTCACTTCTGCCCTCTTGCCTTTTTAGTTGGATTTTGTTTTCAATGTGTGCGATTTGATTTCTTTACATTGCTCCACGGTTTTGGCAACCCTAAACACATAAGAATCTGAAAATAACCAACCAACCTAATGGATAAAGCGATAACGCGGTTTTACAGAAGCTACCGTTTCCCAATAGGAAAAAAAAAGAACCCACATCGTGTAAGCATATAGGCTGTCAGGAACTGTGCCCCTAAGGTCTGACGTGTGTTTGTCCGTGAAAAGAGCATGTCGACGGAAAGCATAGATCATTTTGCATAAGCCACCGAAAACAAAACAAACAAACAAAAAAAGGAATGATTTTCAAGCCTAGTTTTCTCTCTTGTGTCTTGGCCTACCTCGTCACGAAAACCGTGCAACATGCATGCATGACGAATGGGGGGGGGGGGGGGGGGGGGGGGATGACACAGGGGTGATTGGTTGGTAAACCTATAGGATGGTCAGAAGCCATGCAACATGCATGCATGACGAATAGTGGGGGGGGGGGTGACACAGGGTGATTGTTTGGTAAACCTGTAGGATGGCCAAGCACCGTGCAACATGCATGCATGACGAATAGTGTGTGTGTGTGTGGTGGAGGGGGGGGGGGGATGACACAGGGTGTTTGGTCGGTAAACCTATGGATGGCCAGACACCATGCAACATGCATGACGAATAGTGGGGGGAGGGGGGGGACACAGGGTGATTGTTTGGTGGGGAAAAAATTGTGTTATATGTCTTTGAGGACCAGAAAATTTTGTTTGCAAAATAGTTATTTGTGTGGCATGTTTGACGTTATTTTTTCAAAAGTTTCTTTTTTTTTTATCAAGTCTGTGAGGACCTGGTTCATGTTCTGAATTGAAATATTTAATGTGCAATTATATGAAACCACAGCAGATAGAATTTTATGTAAATTGCGTCAAAAATTTATCTATTTATTTCTTTATTCAATATTCATCAAAAGGGGGAACTCTCTTCTGTTTTGTCCGATTGGTTGCGTGTTGACGTTGCGTGAAAGTGAATCTGGCATAAACATTATTACTTCGTCTTCTACAGTACGTCTTTTATTTCTTCGGTTTCTTCGTCTTCAGGTTACTGGAAGGGCTTTGGCATTCTAAAACGCATGAAAGAGCATCTGACGAGAAAATGGTACATGGATGACTGACTGAATGGAGTGAGGGGGTACAGGGTCCTGTCATAACGTCATGTTCAAAATGAAACACATATTTCCTGCCTGTCGCAGCCCATAAGCCCTCCCCCTGCCCCCCCCCCCCCCTCTCTCTCTCTCTCTCTCTCTCTCTCTCTCCAACCGCCAGCAGCCTTACAGTTGCATTCCGCCCTATTCTCTTTCCTTAACGTCGCTTTCCTCCCAAGCCTCTCTCTCTCTCTCTCTCTCTCTCTCTCTCTCTCTCTCTCTCTCTCTCTCTCTCTCTCTCTCTCTCAAGGACATAATACGACGCTCACACACGCGAGACACAGACACACACACAGACATGCGCGTCTTCGCACGCACCACACAATTACTGAACGAACTACGCGCACTTACTGGATAAATACCTGCAGACAAAGGCTTTTAATTAAAAAACAAAATCAAAACTCAATGTTTTGTGGAACAGTGTCATCGGAACCTGGAACCGATTTTGCATCCCACTTGTGTCAATGCCTTTCGTCAAAGATGTCACAATAACTATCCTTACCCCTCCCCTTCAACCCCACCCCCACCCCCCACCCCTCCTCCTCGTCCTCACCTGTGACAGAGGAGGAAGAGACAGGCTGCGAGCGGGCAAACACGCTCTGCGTCCCGCAGCTTGTCACCGGAAGTGATGTCAGGGTGCTGACGTCACAGGAAGTGGAAGTGACGGTGACTAAGGTGGGCACAACTTGAGGCGGGGCACAATTCCTGGGCACGCCGCTAGGGATGGCGGCGGCGGCGGCGGCGGCGGCGGCGGCGGTGGTGGTGGTGGTGGTAGTGGTGGGTACAGCAGCGGCTGTCACACTGGGGGACGTAGCGGAAACGGCGCTGGAGTTGCAGGCGATGGAAGCCGAAGAGACGGCGGCAGTGGACACAGCAGCCTGGGGCCGAGCCTCGCTTCCCGTGCAGGTCTTCTGTGGCTGAGGCCGCTCGTCCGGCACGGCGGCGCCGCTGCCCGCGCCATCTTTGTGGCGCTCGCCTTTGTCCTGCACTGAGGCCTTCCGCGGGCTGTCCACGGGGATGGTGGAGGACGTCGTGGTGGAATGATCTCGCCCCTTCACCGTCACCCTCGCCGACGACGCCGACAGTTTACTGTCGGCGCTCCTCCCTGCGCCGCTCGGCTTGCCGGCGCCAGCTAGGTCCTGGCTCTTGGGCGGCAAGGTCACAGTCTTGGATCTACTCCCGTGAGGGGGCTCCTGGCCGCTGTGGGGCACTTTCAACTGTGGCCCGTTGTGGGCGGATTTCGTTGCTTGGCTTTTGGGACTTTTGAGAGAGACGGCGGCGTCGGGCCGCTTGCTGGAATCGCTCTTGGCGCAGACAGCAGCTGTGGAAGACACGCCGGCCTTGTGCAGGACGAGGTCGGCAGCCTTGTCCGCTGCCTTGCCTACCCACGGTCCAGCGTGCTTGTCTCTGGACAAGGTGTGCTCACGTGGCGTCCCTTTCAGCACTTCCCGCTTGTCCTTGCTGTGGCTCTTTAGCGCCGGAGTCCTTTGCACACCCTGGCTCCTACCTCCACAACTGTTGAGGTTGACTGTGCTGTTGTTGTTGTTCAGGTTGCCGTTGTTGTTGCTGTTGTTGTTGTTGTTGTTGTTGTTGTTGATGAGGCTGCTGCTGCCGAGGCCGGAGCACGAGGCCTCTTTGGGGCAATCCCTCCGGGCTGGGGAGGCTCGCGGAGTGGTGGTGCTGTGATGACGTCGATCCGAGGCCTTGGGGGCGGACCTCTCGGCACAGCTGCTGCTGCTCTCCCGGGGCTCCTGTTTGACCACGCCCAGGGGCAGGGCCGGCACCTGGGGCTGCTGCAAGGGCGACACCGTCTGCTCCAGGAAGGGATGGCCGGTGGGCAGAATGCCGTACAGGGACTGGGAGGCCGCCACTGACGCTAGGAACGCATCTGTCAAACAACACATAGCATATTCATTCATTTAGTTATTTACGTTTCATTTCATTATTTATTTATTCATTCATTCATTTACTTATTTATCCATTCGTTCATTCATTCATTCAGCTATTTTCACCAGATTCTAGAGAAAACACTGAAAAACAGAAACACGATTAACATTCACGCTCAGAGATCAAGTCATCCTGCGCTTTCGGGAATTACCAGTGTGAGCCACTAACGAGCAGTGTGGAAAGCATTCTCTCTCCACGACAAAATTCTCTTTGACACAGCTTGGAGATCCTATCCCGGGTTGAACACATCACCATCATCTCTGACCGCGCGTGTGCCTTACTATATCGTCGATGTCGATGTGTATAGGAATTCATACCTGTTGGCCTGTAAAGACATATGTTTGGGACTTTACCTTTGTTGGCTTGTCAAGATCAATGCGTTCGTGACAATTTATTTTGTTGGCCTATGACAAGAAAATGCATTTGTGACTACCTCTATCGGCCGCTGAGGGTGAACGTGTAACTTGCTTTACACTTGTTGGCCTGTGAAAATCGATTTGCATTTTATCATCAGAATCTGACCGGGAAGCAGCGCTCAAATTGTATGCTGTGAACAGATCTTTTTTACTGATCTGTTCCCAGCAATGAGCGCCAGATCAGCTCTGGCCCAGGGGAGGGGGAATCGGGTTGGGAAACGGGAGCTAATCGGCTCTTGGTTAGGGAGAGAAGGTGGAGATGTATCACATTCATATATATATATATATATATAGAGAGAGAGAGAGAGAGAGAGAGAGAGAGAGAGAGAGAGAGAGGAGAGAGAGAGAGTATTAAAACGTCCTTAAAAAATCTGAAAGGTCTCAACCCCTTGGGGAGCAACATTTGTTAAAAAAATATTTTTAAAAATGGAGTGCTAAAATCAATCGACAAGCTTGTTTCAAGATATAAGATATAAGATATATATCTTATATCTTGAAACAAGCTTGTCGATTGATTTTAGCACTCCATTTTTTTTAAATATTTTTTAACAAATATATATATATATATATACATACACCATAAACTAATGAATTCCAAGGATAAATACCGCACCATTCCAGCAACTTACAGAGCAGCTTGGTGTTGCAATGACTGCAAGAAATACTGAATTATAAACAAAGCTTGCTCTTATGTCTTAGATTGAAGAAATACGGGGAGATAAGCATTCATATCTGCAGTGGTAGATAATTCTGCCTAACTAACAGTATGTGCTTGAGTGGGTGAATGGGGAAAAAATGAAATAAATGCTTCTCAAAATGAGCCTTCAGCAAGCTTATTGTTTATGATATATATATATATATATATATAAACAATAAGTAATTTTTTTTTTCATTATCATCATCAACTGTAATGTGTTATACTAATATCAATCAATTTAATTTTGAATGCCAGGGTGTAATGCTTGTTGTCTGCTTTTCAATGTAGTGTACAAATGTGATATAGTGATCATAGATATGTTTTTCAATAGTTATACAAATGTGATATAGTGATCATAGATATGGTTTTCAATAGTATACAAATGTGATATAGTGATCATGTGATATAGTGATCATAGATATGTTTTTCAATAGTATACAAATGTGATATAGTGATCATAGATGTTTTTCAATTGTATACAAATGTTATATAATGATCATAGATATGTTTTTCAATAGTATACAAATGTGATATAGTGATCATAAATATGTTTTTCAATAGTATCCAAATGTGATATAGTGATCATAGATATGGTTTTCAATAGTATACGAATGTGATATAGTGATCATAGATGTTTTTCAATAGTATACAAATGTGTTATAGTGATCATAGGTATGGTTTTCAATAGTATACAAATACATTATAGTGATCATAGATATGGTTTTCAATAGTATACAAATACATTATAGTGATCATAGATATGTTTCAATCAGTTCCTCCGCCTTGTGCGGACCTAACAGCGTTGCTCACTTCTTCTGTTTTTTTTAAACGAGAACTTCGCAACAGAGAAACCAATCAACACGATACTAACAAAGAACCGACCAGTTGAAGACACCAATCAACACGATACTAACAAAGAACCGGCCAGCTGAAGACACCAATCAACACGATACTAACAAAGAACCGGCCAGCTGAAGACACCAATCAACACGATACTAACAAAGAACCGGCCAGTTGAAGACACCAATCAACACGATACTAACAAAGAACCGGCCAGCTGAAGACACCAATCAACACGATACTAACAAAGAACCGGCCAGCTGAAGACACCAATCAACACGATACTAACAAAGAACCGGCCAGTTGAAGACACCAATCAACACGATACTAACAAAGAACCGGCCAGTTGAAGACACCAATCAACACGATACTAACGAAGAACCGGCCGGTTGAATCATCAAGCTTGACCGAGTGTCCGAAGAGAGGGGGGAGGGGGGTGGGGTGGGTGGGAATGTCAAACCGACAACGAGCATGGTGCTAATCAACTTCCAACGAAACACAATGACAGGAACTCCCAAAAGTGAGGTCCTACGTTTCTAGGAATACCGTTGTAGCAACAAGTAATACATTTTGTGCCATAATGACCAGTGTGTCTGTCTGCACGGATTCACACTGCACGGATTCTCAGGTTGTTTGCTTTTAAACGTCCACGTTTTCGATGCCCAGCTGATGAAGATGTTGCCAGCCATCTCCCACTCCCTTCCATACCCCCGTTCCCCATCCTCCCCTTCCCTGCCCTCTTCTCTGTGTCTCTGTCTGTCTGTCTGTCTGTCTGTCTGTCTGTCTCTCTCTCTCTCTCTCTCTCTCTCTCTCTCTCTCTCTCTCTCTCTCTCATATCACCGCCAGCGAAAGACTGGAAAATCAAATTGAGGCATGCAATCCCTTAATCATTTTTTTTTTTTTGTTGGGTGTTATTATGAACACGGAACACATCAAATTTCCCAAATCTCCAAATTTATTCCGTTGGAAGCGCAAAGCCCTTAACCACGCAAGAGACAGTTTTTACCACTGACGATGACTGACGCTGCATGACCACGTGTCCCCAGAAAAGGACGAAACTCAGACTGAGGGAAACAGCGGCCATAATAAAGTTGGGGGGGGGGGGGGGGGGAGGGGGCTCATCGGAAATCTGGAGCTAATAACTGACAATTTTCAATTTCTATATCCACACGATAGACACAACACACGCGAACGCGCTGGCGTACATGCTCGCATCATCTCTCTTCATACCTGCCCCTTCTTCCCCATACTGGATGCGAGCGCGCGTGCGCGCGCGCGCGCCACACACACACACACACACACACACACACACATGCGCATGCACGCGCGCACACACACACACCATGTACAGATAGATTGATAGACAGATAGATAGATATAGATAGATAGATAGATGGATGGATGGATGGATGGATAGACAGACAGACAGACAGATGGATAGATAGATAGATAGCCAGATAGATAGATAAAGGCTCACAAAACCCTGCACGCTAATAGCAATCCCTGTACAAACTGCATCTCCTTTCCGGCTCCCTCGGTCTTTCTACTGCGCGCACGCGCACGCGCTTTTGTGTGTGCGTGTGTGTGTGTGTGTGTGTGTGTGTGTGTGTGTGTGTGTGTGTGTGTTGTGTGTGTGTGTGTGCGCGCGCGCGCGGTGTGCGAGCACTGACTAAATTTTCAACACCTGTAAAGTTGTGCGGTAATCATATGAAGTGTATGAATGCGCCTCCTTCCCATCCCTTCATGGGACACACATAGACATAGCTCTGAACCCTGTGTCCCCCCCCCCCCCACCACCACCACCACCACCGTCACCACCACCACCCATCACCACGAGGCTCTGCACAGACATGAAAATGATGGTGACTCTCAGTTGATGATGACCAGCGAGGACATCCTGGCCGACAGGCGAGGAAAGAAAATCTCTGGCAGTGCCGTGCTGCCTCTGATCTACCTGCATCAGTGCCACAGACATATACATATATAATTTATATACAAGGTGGATATGTCTGTGATCAGCGCCCGTGTTTTGTGGAACCGGCTGCAGTGCCAGTGCCAGCCGCTTCGCCTGCGCCATGGCGTGGCTTTCAGCAGTGGAAGTATCGTCGGTCAGCCCCCCCCCCCCCCCCCCCCCCCCCCGATGTTCAGTTCCAACACGAAATGGATCAGCACGAAGAGACGCACACGCTCAGATACGTCTAATGCGCATGTGCAGGCGTGAGCGCGCGCACATGCTCACACACATATAGATAGATTGATTGATTGATGGATCGATCGATGGATAGACAAATAGACCAGATATACAGAGAGAGAGAGAGGGGAGAGAGAGAGAGAGAGAGGACAGAGAGAGAGAGAGAGAGAGGAGAGAGAGAGAGAGAGAGAGAGAGAGAGAGAGAGAATGACGATGACAACTGTTTATTCCCAGAAAGGGCATCGCCCCTCAATGAAGGGTGTGTGCGTGATAAACAACCAATCAACATTCTAGCAAACATAACACGTCAAATACAATCATAAGATGATACTGGAGCATGATACTGGAGAGAGAGAGGAGAGAGAGAGAGAGAGAGAGAGGAGAGAGAGAGAGAGAGAGAGAGAGAGAGAGAGAGAGAGACGCTTAATTTCTGTGTTTTGACACAAACACACTTTGAGAACATAAAAAAGAAAAAAAAAAAGTCTCTTTCTCCGCAAGTTATCCAAGTCAACAAGTGCAAAATATCCATCTCAATGCGGATAATAAATCTACCACCGACCCACCCACTCAGGGTTTTTTTTGTCTCACTCCCGCAGCAGTCTATCGATTGAGATGTTTTCGGTTTGAACAAAGCCGGGAAAGATGTTCTGTGTCGAAGACATTCCACCGGGAGGCGGTGCCTGTGTAAATGTTTATGCTGACATCGTCAAAAAAAAAAAAAAAAAAAAAGTATGAAAACTGATCGTCATCAGCTTGTTCACGATTTTTCTCCATCAATTAGTTATTCAGTCATGCACTCACCAACTCTCGCAATATATTTTCATAATCATCATCATCATCATCACCATCACTAACAACCCCACCCCAGACATTTTTTATTATGATGTAAATATGATTTCGTTCCGAACAGCAGAAGACGCAGCTATTTCGAGCATTTTCTTTCCTTCTTTTTTTTAATGCTTCCCCCCCCCCCCCCCCCCCCCCCCCCCCCCCTGTAGATATTGATAGCCTAGGTGCTGATGTTTTTTCCCCTCTAGAGATTTTCCTTTTTAATTCCGTCGAAAGCAACAGCGTTTAAAGTCTCCAATCCACTTCCACTGTCCGATGCGAAAAGTACTTTGAAGGATTCTCTGGCATCACACTGCGGTCTGCTGTTCGATCGATACTCACGTTGTGGTTTCCTCCTGCAGGATGGGAACAGGAGAGGAGATGGGGGAGGAGCGACGGGGAATGTGGTGGCAGGAGGGTTGAGAGTTGGCGGGGGGGGGGGGGGTGGGGCTGGAGGAAGATGTTCGACCAGGAATACAAATTGTGTCGGGGGAACTTCCCAGTCTCAGCAGAAAGATGCGGCAGGTTGCGAACCCAAATGAACAGCATTACAAGATTGGCTCGGATCTTCCGGCTTCCAGAGGGGGTGGGCTGGGTTGGGTACGGGACTTCGTGGAATGGAGAAAGGGAGTGGGTTGAAGGAGGGGGGGGGGGGTTAGGGGGGGGGGAGTGTGTGTGTATGTGTTGTTTTTTTTTCCTTCAACCATCGTGCACTAAGACAGGTGTTTCGAATTTTATCGTCGATTTATTGCTCCCTGAAGGGTTAGATCCTCCCCCCCCCCCACCCCCTCAAATAAAAAAAAATAAAGAAAATGAAATACAAAATTACTATCCTCTCTCTCTCTCTCTCTCTCTCTCTCTCTCTCTCTCTCTCTCTCTCTCTCGTCTTGTTTCTTCCACCAACCCTCTCTCTTACCTTACCCAAAACTCCTATCCCTTTCCGTCCCCTTAACCCCCCCCCTTTCCCCCCATCTTCCGCCTTCACCTAATCCCCCCCCCCCCCCTCCATCTCCCACGACCCTTCTTTCCACATGGTGCTGATGGAGGTTCCAACTTTCTTTATTCCTTTCCTTTTCTTTTCTGTTCTTTTATTGTTCTTGTCTTTTCTTTTTTCGGCTGCTTTTGCAGCTCAAAGCCAAACTGTCTGACATGTCTGATTGATTTCCAAGCCTTAAACTGGCGACACGAATCTAAGTGGCAGAGGTCCTGGATTCTCTCTCTCTCTCTCTCTCTCTCTCTCTCTCTCTCTCTCTCTCTCGCTCTGTGTGTGTGTGTGTGTGTGTGTGTGTGTGTGTGTGTGTGTGTGTGTGTGTGTGTGTGTGTGTGTGTGGTGTTGTGTTGTGAGTAAAAACAGCAGCAATCATCATGCCAGACTCCGAATTCCACGATCCATAACTTGCTGTCCTTCAGCGCTGCTGCTGCTGCTGAATAACCTTGCCTTAAACATCGACAACCGCCCTAACCCCCCTCCCCCTCCCACCTCTTCCATCCCCTCTCCTCCTACCCTCACCCTTCCCCATACCCTCTCTTCCCATCCCCGTATCCGCCAACCCCCTGCCCTCCCTTACCCCTTTGGCCTCTTCGCTAGTTGTCTTCTATTTCGCTCCTTTGAGATCGCTACACATGTGAGCGTCTGTGCGTGACCCCCGAAAAAGAAATTTCTTTTTTCGGAGGCCACGGTCTGTGTCGGTCACGACTAACACAATGTTCCCTGAACTCACTCACTACTGAGGCAATGATGTCACCCGGCTGTTATCACTTGATTAGTCTACATGACCTGAATAGTTTTTCTTTCTTTCTTTTTCTTTTCTTTTCTTTCTCTTTTTTTTTTTTTTTCTTTTCTTTTCATCACAGGTTTGACGAGTATGAATCACCAGAGGTGTACTGTAGCGTGTGTTTCTGAATCTGAGCGGACTGGAGGATGGTCAAGATCAGTTCTACAACAAAAGGGCCGGTGGGGATGAAGACAGGGGCAGTAGTGGGGTGGGGACAGTATGTGGCCACTCTTTCTTGAAGATTTAATCGAGAGTGGGGAGACTACGTCGTCACTCTCCTTTCAAACTTTAATCCAAAGTAAATGTTTACATTTCTGCCAGATGTTTTGTTCTAACTGTGGATTTACACACATCGTCTGTCATGGTGTGTATTGGATTGTATACACCTACCAGCTGCAATTAGATATATTTTACGAGATAATAAAGACTCACTCCTCTTTTACGAAAGGAAAAAAATTTGCGACTTTCGTCGACAGAATGAACGCCCGTTCTGATAGCTATCTGTTACAGGCACTCTTTAATGAATCTTTCAGATTTTTTAAAATGTTACATGAGTTTATATAATTTATCAAAATTATTTGTTGCGCTGGTGTTTTTTCATTTGTTTGTTTCCTGTTCTTTGGTTGTAGTATTTCAGGTTGCATACCATTACTCCAAATAATTTCTTCACACTGTTGTATTTTGTGATGAGCGTTATTTTCTCTTTACGCCTGTATTCCGCCGCCATAACTGTTATTTCAAAATATGATAGGTCTGATGGTTATCGTAAGATGTGGCTGTCTTACCAAAGGAAAGCACTGCCTTATTTCCTTTTCAAGCATTATCGTCTGCTCTCCTACGAAGTCGATTAGTTTAACAGTCTACTGCTGCTGCTCTCTCTCTCCCTCTCTCTCTCTATATATATTTTCTCTCTCTCTCTCTCTCTCTCTCTCTCTATATATATATATATATATATATATATATTTTCTCTCTCTCTCTCTCTCTCTCTCTCTCTCTCTCTCTCTCTGAATACACCCGTACACAGTAACGTCATAGGACTGGCGGTGTTACAATGAACAACTGTCATTCTTTTTCCCTGACGGAGCGACGCTCCGCTTTATTTCTTGGTCGCACGCACTTTGTACCTTTGATGAACAGGTGGACAGCCACACACAGGAGAGAAAAGCGAGGACTACTGATCGATCGACAGTGAATGGGACAACAGGTTTAAATCAC
>CM065714.1:124141174-124148674 GCA_033310375.1 Conus canariensis | reverse complement strand
TGAAGCGCCACATCTAACGCCTTGTATGACGGGCGTTATTATATTATATTCCCTCACAGAAAGGCAGGACAGCGTGCAACCGGAAGCCAAAGCTGTGAACGAATCGAATCAGTCGCATGTACCGAATAAATAAATAAATTAAAAAAAAATTTCTTTCTCTCTGCGTACGCAGGCTGATACTCCTGCGGACACTGCCTGTATAGACAGGCAGTAGAGTTTTGTGTGTATGACCGTTTTCTATCCCGCCATTAAGGCAGCCATACTCCATCTTCGGGGAATGTGCATGCTATGTGTAACGTGTCATCCATACCAACGGCCAAACTGGCCTTCTCTTCCGAAAGTTGGTGATGGGATTTTACCTGTGTGCAAGATGTGCGTGCGTTCACACACGGAACCTCGGTTTATAGTCTCATTCGAAGGACTGTATGGGGAATGGAGTCAGAACCAATGTTAACTCCGAGGGAAAAATCCCCCTGTACCGAAATTTGAACCCGCAACCCCAGGATTACGAGTCCGGCGCTCTACGAACTGCGCTATTCCGGACCCCCAATAAATAAATACACGATAGATGAATACATCATTGAATTTCAACACACTTGAATTCATTAACCTGAAAGACCATGAACGAAAGTTATAACAAAACAAACAAACAAACAAACAAACAAACAAACAAACAATCACAGGCGTGCGAGTGGTGGAGCTTTGAAGAGGAGCCTGGGGAGGGAGGATGCAGAGACTCAGCACGTTCAGATGTATACTATTCAATTCCATTTTTTATCTTTTTACCTTCTATCCGTGTCGTTTTTTTTTTCTCCCTTTTACGTATATCTTTTAGGGGGTGGGTTTGTTTGTTTGTTTGGGTTTATTTTCAAGTGACTATTTCTTTTTCAGCAACTGACATTTTCAAACGTTGAAACTGTCAGCCTTGGTCACCCAATTGCACAGAGTTTCTGGGCTTGAGAAAGGTGATTCATTCCAGCTGCAATGCTGCTGCTTTGTGATCTTTCTTTTCATCAGCTTTTCACAGTTGTTTTTTTTTTAATTTTTATTTTCAAACAAAAACCTCAAACTTTTTTGGGGTCATCATTAAACCAACATTTTTTTAAAAAACAAAATCAAAGGATCCGCCACAAAATAGTAATAATGATAACAATAACAATAATTATTATTATCATTGTAAATCATTAATCCTATTATCATTACTATTGTTATCTATTACTATTATCATTAGCATTACTATTACCATTATTATTATCATTACCATAGTAATAATGATGATAACAATAATCATCATCATCATTATCATCATCATACCCAGGAAAAGCAAACGGCAGCGGGAAACAAAGGGACGGGAGGGGAGGGGGGGGGGAGGGAAGACAAAGTAAGCATGACACCTTGTCGGGGGAACTTCTTCTGCATACGCAGGCGGATGCTCCTGCGGATATTCCCTATATGGACAGACAAGCATCAATCCCATCTACCCAACAAAGGGAGTGGAGTTTTGTGTGCATGAGTTTTTTTTATCCCGCCATTAAGGCAGCCATACTCCATCTTCGGGGAAGGTGCATGCTATGTGTAACGTGTCATCCATACCAACGGCCAAACTGGCCTTCTCTTCCGAAAGTTGGTGATGGGATTTTACGTGTGTGCAAGATGTTATGCGTGTGTTCACACACGGAACCTCGGTTTAGAGTCTCATTCGAAGGACTGTATGGGAAATGGAGTCAGAACTAATGTTAGCTCCGAGGGAAAAAAATCCCCCTGTACCGAAACGGCCCGGCGGAGATTCGAACCCGCAACCCCAAGATTATGAGTCCGGCGCTCTACCAACTGAGCTATTCCGCCCCCCGTCGGGGGAACAAAGTAAGCATGACAACATGTCGGAGAAACAAAGCAAGCATGACACCATGTCGGGGGAACAAAGAAAGCATGACACCATGTCGGGGGTACAAGAAAGCATGACACCATGTCGGGGGAACAAAGTAAGCATGACACCATGTCGGGGGAACAAAGTAAGCATGACACCATGTCGGGGGTACAAGAAAGCATGACACCATGTCGGGGGAACAAAGTAAGCATGACACCATGTCGGGGGTACAAGAAAGCATGACACCATGTCGGGGGAACAAAGTAAGCATGACGACATGTCGGGGGAACAAAGTAAGCATGACACCATGTCGGGGGAACACAGTAAGCATGACACCATGTCGGGGAACAAAGTAAGCATGACACCATGTCGGGGGAAGAAAGTAAGCATGACACCATGTCGGGGGAACAAAGTAAGCATGACACCATGTCGGGGGAACACAGTAAGCATGACACCATGTCGGGGGAACAAAGAAAGCATGACACCATGTCGGGGGAACACAGTAAGCATGACACCATGTCGGGGGAACAAAGTAAGCATGACACCATGTCGGGGGAACAAAGTAAGCATGACACCATGTCGGGGGAACAAAGTAAGCATGACGACATGTCGGGGGAACAAAGTAAGCATGACACCATGTCGGGGGAACAAAGTAAGCATGACACCATGTCGGGGGAACAAAGTAAGCATGACACCATGTCGGGGGAACAAAGTAAGCATGACGACATGTCGGGGGAACAAAGTAAGCATGACACCATGTCGGGGGAACAAAGTAAGCATGACGACATGTCGGGGGAACAAAGTAAGCATGACGACATGTCGGGGGAAGAAAGTAAGCATGACACCATGTCGGGGGAAACAAGTAGAGCATGACACCATGTCGGGGGAACAAAGTAAGCATGACACCATGTCGGGGGGAAAGAAAGTAAGCATGACACCATGTCGGGGGAACAAAGAAAGCATGACACCATGTCGGGGGAACACAGTAAGGCATGGACACCATGTCGGGGGAACAAAATAAGCATGACACCATGTCGGGGGAACAAAGTAAGCATGACACCATGTCGGGGGAACACAAAGTGAGCATGATCGACATGTCGGGGGAACAAAGTAAGCATGACGACATGTCGGGGGAACAAAGTAAGCATGACACCATGTCGGACGTACAACGGGGAACAAAGTAAGCATGACGACATGTCGGGGGAACAAAGTAAGCATGACGACATGTCGGGGGAACAAAGTAAGCATGACGACCATGTCGGGGGAACAAAGTAAGCATGACGACATGTCGGGGGAAAAAGTAAGCATGACACCATGTCGGGGGAAACAAAAGTAAAAGCATGACGACATGTCGGGGGAAGAAAGTAAGCATGACACCATGTCGGGAGGGAAACCAAAAAAAGCATGACACCATGTCGGGGGAACACAGTAAGCATGACACCATGTCGGGGGAACAAAGTAGCATGACACATGTCGGGGAAAAGTAAGCATGACACCATGTCGGGGGAAAAAGTAAGCATGACACCATGTCGGGGGAACAAAGTAAGCATGCGAGTCGGGACAAATAAGCACCCATGTCGGGGGTAACAAAGAAGCATGACACCATGTCGGGGGAACAAAATAAGCATGACACCATGTCGGGGAACAAATAAGCATGACGACATGTCGGGGGAACAAAGTGAGCATGACACCATGTCGGGGGAACAAAGTAAGCATGACGACATGTCGGGGGAACAAAGTAAGCATGACACCATGTCGGGGGAACAAAGTAAGCATGACACCATGTCGGGGGAACAAAGTACAGCAATTCGGAACAGTAACATGACACCATGTCGGGGAACAAAGAAGCATGACACCATGTCGGGGGAACAAAGTCAAGCATGACACCATGTCGGGGGAACAAAGTAAGCATGACACATGTCGGGGGAACAAAGTGAGCATGACACCAGGTCGGGGGAACAAAGTAAGCATGACACGATGTCGGAGAAACAAAGTAAGCATGACACCGTGTCGGGGGAACAAAGTAAGCATGACACCATGTCGGGGGAACAAAGTAAGCATGACGACATGTCGGGGGAACAAAGTGAGCATGACACCATGTCGGGGGAACAAAGTAAGCATGACACCATGTCGGGGGAACAAAGTAAGCATAACACCTCGTGTCGGGGGAACAAAGTAAGCATAACACCATGTCGGGGGAACAAAGTAAGCATAACACCATGTCGGGGGAACAAAGTGAGCATAACACCATGTCGGGGGAACAAAGTAAGCATAACACCGTGTCGGGGGAACAAAGTAAGCATAACACCATGTCGGGGGAACAAAGTAAGCATAACACCGTGTCGGGGGAACAAAGTAAGCATAACACCGTGTCGGGGGAACAAAGTAAGCATAACACCGTGTCGGGGGAACAAAGTAAGCATAACACCGTGTCGGGGGAACAAAGTAAGCATAACACCGTGTCGGGGGAACAAAGTGAGCATGACACCATGTCAATGCAAGTGCTGCCTTTACAAAGCAGGGAGAGAGGGAAGGGGAACAACACCTCTACACTGCTAATGGAACTTGTGACGGCCATATCTTTCAGCGAATTTTGTGCCATTATAGTCTCTCTCTCTCTCTCTCTCTCTCTCTCTCTCTCTCTCTCTCTCTCTCTCTCTCTCTCTCTCCACACACACACACACACACACACACACACACACACACACACACACACACACACACACACAATACACACACACACAGAGGGAGGCAGGGTGACAGAGAGAGAGAAGAGAGAGAGAGAGAGAGAGAGAGAGAGAAGATCAGTTTAAAAAAAAAAATGAAAGGGGAAAGCAAGTGCACTCAAACACACCTCCACATCATAAAGACAGTGACTTTGCAAACCTACATTTGTTTTCCCTGTTGTCCATACATAAAACTTCGCTAAACCATTGCACGGAGCAACGGCTTACTTGTAACTTGTTTTTCTCCAACTTATTCGTCTCACACGGACGCATGCACGACGCAGAGAGAGGAGAGAGAGAGAGAGAGAGAGAGAGAGAGGAGAGAGAGAGAGAGAGAGAGCACGGACAGAGAGAGAGAGAGAGAGAGAGAGAGCACGCACGGACAGAGAGAGAGAGAGAGAGAGAGAGAGAGAGAGAGAGAAGGAGAATTCATCGGGTACAAAGACTGAAATAAATAAATGAAACAATTTTCCTCAGACAAAACGCAGGGACCTTTAAGCAATAAATGGGTTAGACAAAGCTCACCAGAGAAAGAAGAGCAGGGGGTTAGGAAGGACACCCGAGTCATGCATGGCTTGTCTCAACCCTGTCTACAGCAGTGTCAATTTCACTTTGACCAACGCCCAGCACAGCCGGCCATGGATACAATGGCCCTTTCCTGGCCTGAGCCAGGCCTGCTACACTGAAAACAATCATGGCGGGGGCTTTTACACGCCAGTGAATAAAACAATAGTATCACATTAGTATCCGCCAACATGCGCAGTTACAAAATGTACACCAGTATGATTTATCGCTATAAGTCCTTAGAAAGGAGGAGGAGGAGGAAGAGGAGAAGAAGAGGAGAAGAAGAAGAAGCAGAGGAGGAAGAGGAGGAGGAGGAGCAGGAGGAGGAAGAAGAAGAAGAAGAAGAAGAAGAAGAAGAAGAAATAGAAGGAGAGAGTCATAAAGACACAGAGGGAGAGAGAGAGGAGGAGGAGGAGAAGGAGGAGGAGGAGGAGGAGGAAAAACATAGCACACAAACAAATCCAGGGACTGATATCAGGAAGCGGAGCTCGCAGCATTTTCGAACATTAATGATTTCGATTACTTTTTTCCTTCGTTTATGGTATCCAGTTTATCCTAAGACATACGTAGGCTACACAATTCGATAGGGATTCAGATCATGCTCTTTATAGCTTAGCTAAAGACCATCACGACGACTGTGGAAATGGCATTTCTAGAAATATAACCGTGTTTGTAGAATTGTCTAGACTGCCCAGTATATTGGAGTACAATATTTAAACAAAATTGACAGTCTACATAAGACAAAGTCCTTCGCTGCGTCCCTCTGTGTGTGTGTGTGTGTGTGTGTGTGTGTGTGTGTGTGTGTGTGTGTGTGTGTGTGTGTGTGTGTGTTACTCCGTATTATTTCCATACGGAACGAATACGCGCGCTCATAGCCAACACGCACAAGTATGGCCGCATACACACGAAAGGAAAAACGATTCAATCCCTACCCCTGTTTCCATGTTAATTTGAGTTTACTGGGTGCATTGGCCTGAAAACAACGGGTAATCTTCGGTTTTACACACGCTAGTCCGAACATAAACCAAACCAAACCCGTGATCATGAAACTCAACATGGCAGCCGGACTAGCTCCTCTGTCTCACACCGAAAAGTATTGACTACTGCAATTCACGAAACTTCCAACAACACGAAGCCAATTCAACATCTTTCTGGGGATCGTAAACTCAAAGAAAAACATTCTAAGAAAAAGTAAAATGATGGCCTATATCCCATCCTCCCTCTCTCTTCCTCGTTCGCTCGTTCCCGTGCACTCAAGCGCGCACGCGCGCACGCGCACGCACACACACACACACACACACACACACAAACCCTCGCCCATGATTGCGCAAACACACACACACACACACACACACACACACACACACACACACACACACACACACACACACTTACCTCTTCCCCGATAAGTGTAATGTCTCCTTCAGAACGCATTAAAGTAACAAGAACCTACCAACAAAAGAGGAAGGAAAAGTACTTGGCAACAAGTGCATGCGCAGTGTGTTACACGTGACCAACGAGCAAAACAGCGAAGGCAACACGAACCCAAGTAAACAACCCTCCGGTCATGATAAGCAGGACTTAGGAGCGTGCAGATCCCGACACAAGAACGAGTTTCACCCGGCAAAAAGAGCAAAGTACGGGGGAGCGTGCAGATCCCGACACAAGAACGAGTTTCACCCGGCAAAAAGAGCAAAGGACGGGGGAGCGTGCAGATCCCGACACAAGAACGAGTTTCACCCGGCAAAAAGAGCAAAGGACGGGGGAGCGTGCAGATCCCGACACAAGAACGAGTTTCACCCGGCAAAAAGAGCAAAGGACGGGGATGGACTGGCTCATTTCAAAACACATAAAACCAGCAGACACCGTGGGAAGCCTTCATCGAATTCCTCTCCAGATTCACATCATCGTCCGACGTTGGCTCACTTTCAGAATCTTCCCTTCCATGTACCAACCATTATGTGTGTTTAAGGTGAGAGAGAGTTGACCTCGTTTCCCGAAAGCAAACATGATCCCCCCCCCCCCCCCCCCCCACTCCCCGTTTTGTCGAATTCAAGTTCATATTCCTAAAGAAGTCAGAATGCCATTTTTTTTTCTTATTCTCGGGGCTGCTTATGCTTGTTTTATTTTATTTTGTTGTTGTTGTTGTTGACCTTTAAGGGAGGTGTGTGTGTGTGTGTGTGTGTGTGTGTGTGTGTGTGTGTGTGTGTGTGTGTGTGTGTGTGTATGTGTGTGTGTGTGTGGAGCCTACAGTTGTTACTGTTAAATGCTGAGAGAAAAATTTGATTAGGACAGTTTATTACGAAAATAAGGAAATAAAACAAAAATAAAAGAAAGTAGAAC
>CM065714.1:124126174-124136174 GCA_033310375.1 Conus canariensis | reverse complement strand
GAGAGAGAGAGAGAGAGAGTGTGTGTGTGTGTGTGTGTGTGTGTGTGTGTGTGTGTGTGTGTGTGTGTGTGTGTGTGTGTGTGTGCACGCGCCCGCGCATGCCGTTTGTGTGTGTTATGAGAGAAATGGGGGTGGAGTGGGGTGGGGGTGGGGGAGGGGGTGCGAATACAGGCCAGCCCAACTGTCATAGTTGTTCATGTATCAAAACCCCAAACTGTCTCAGTGTGTGTGTGTGTGGAGGAGGGGGAGTGATAATGCTCGACTACCTTTGCTGTTAACATTTCAGAAAAAAAACAGCTGTCTCGCTATTTTCCGTCTTTGTTTCTTTGTTTGTTTTTCAATGCAGAAAAATCCATCTGTCTTGTTATTTATCTCCCAGAAAATCCGCCAAGCTGTTTACACTTAAATCTTCTTGTTCTCAAAATGGTTAATAAATGTTCAGGGATGTTTGGGGATAGTGGGAGGATGGAGGAGGAGGGGGCAGGATGCCGCCCGACTCCTTCGCCATTTCTTTGTCAGAAAACTCCAATAAGAACACTGCCCAGCTGTCCCGCTCTTCACCTTTCTGCACCTCCCAACCAGATACCGCCCAATGTCTTGCTATTCATTTTCAGAACCAGGGGCCGGAATAGCTCAGTAGTAGAGCGCCGGACTCGTAATCCTGGGGTTGCGGGTTCGAATCTCCGCCGAGCCGTTTCGGTACAAGGGGATTTTTCCCTCGGAGTTAACATTGGTTCTGACTCCATTTCCCATACAGTCCTTCGAATGAGACTATAAACCGAGATTCCGTGTGTGAACGCACCGCATAACATCTTGCATACACGTAAAACCCCATCACCAACTTTCGGAAGAGAAGGCCAGTTTGGCCGTTGGTATGGATGACACGTTACACATAGCATGCACCTTCCCCGAAGCTGGAGTATGGCTGCCTTAATGGCGGGATAAAAAACGGTCATACACTGACTGTCAAACAAAAATCGTGGCTGACTGTTGGACTATGTGTGTGTTGATCGTGGCTGACTGTTGGACTAGGTGTGTTTATCGTGACTGACTGTTGGACTGTGTGTGTTGATCGTGGCTGACTGTTGGACTGTGTGTGTTTATCGTGGCTGACTGTTGGACTAGGTGTGTGTTGATCGTGGCTGATAGTTGGACTAGGTGTGTTTATCGTGGCTGACTGTTGGACTAGGTGTGTGTTTATCGTGGCTGACTGTTGGACTATGTGTGTTTATCGTGGCTGACTGTTGGACTAGGTGTGTTTATCGTGGCTGACTGTTGGACTAGGTGTGTTTATCGTGGCTGACTGTTGGACTAGGTGTGTTTATCGTGGCTGACTGTTGGACTAGGTGTGTGTTTATTGTGGCTGACTGTTGGACTGTGTGTGTTTATCGTGGCTGACTGTTGGACTAGGTGTGTGTTTATTGTGGCTGCCTGTTGGACTAGGTGTGTTTAATCTCAGTGATATTAGTCTGTGGGACAGCCTGGCTGACGGGAAACGGTTGAACAACGATCCCAACGACGGATCCAGATCAAACAGTATTAGCAAATAAACATAACATCCCGTCCAGAGTTGACACCACACACACACACACACACACACACACACACACACACACACACACACACACGCACACGAACATACACCACCACCACCATCACCACCAATGCCTTGGTCCGACCTGTTATTTTCTTTGACAAACAAAAAGAGACCCAAAGTCTTGCACTACTCCTTTTGTTCAGCGATGTACTGTTCTGTGGGAACTGCCTTCATATGATACGTATCGTGACTTTAAAAAAAAAACCAATTACAGACCATATACGCCCTAAACATAAACAGATTTGAAAAATACCAACTGACTTGCACAGTTTCCCCATTTTTCCCAACTCAAAGGATTTCTTTTCAAACACAACTGTTGGCCTGTTACTGCTTTTTTTGACCAAAACCAAAGTCTTTAGTCTTTTGGTTCCAACCAACGATCGTTGAAGACACGTTATCTCGTTGTTTCCGTTCAAATCAGCTTCGCTGCGTTAAAATGTATACCTCTCCAAAACACAGATGATTTCACAGCGAACCAAATTTGGACAGAAAAAAAAGGACGGTGGAATTAAAATGCGTGGTATTTGGAAACCTTGAAACTACCGTCATTTTCTTTCTTTCTAATGGTATGCACTCCCGTCAGTTAATAACTTTGTGACTTTTTATCTCTCACTTTTAATAACTTTGTGACTTTTTATCTCTCACTTTTAATAACTTTGTGACTTTTATCTCTCACTTTTAATAACTTTGTGACTTTTTATCTCTCGCTTTTAATAACTTTGTGACTTTTTATCTCTCGCTTTTAATAAATTTGTGACTTTTTATCTCTCACTTTTAATAACTTTGTGACTTTTTATCTCTCACTTTTAATAACTTTGTGACTTTTTATCTCTCACTTTCCTGTTGCTTTTTCAAACGTTTCCGTTTACCTAGAAAAATCTCAAGCAAATTCCCCACGGACCTATAAGAGCCCCCTAAAGAGGGGTTTAAAAACAAATCAGGCATTTTAGGAATTTTAAGGGTACGCGCCTGCCTTGCCTCCATGCTTGCTTTGATTTGTTCATTTCTTCTGTTGTTGTTCCTGTAGCATGTGTCAGCTCTCAGGAAATGAACAAACTCGAAAATTCCCCCCCCCTCTCACCCCCCCCCCCCCCCACCCCCCCACTTTTTTCCTTTCTTTTTGATGAAGGTTTTTTTTTTCCCCTGAGAACGTCGTGTCTGCCTCTGTGCGACCCAAATTAGAGCCGGAAGCAACACTGGAGTTGTATATCATGGGCACGTAATTATACATCACCGAATGTATTATTTACAAGAAAAAAAAAATAATCGCCAGACTCCTGATGTTAAAGCAAAAACGGTTGAAGCGTGAGCGTTTTCACGTGTAATGGAACCTGCATTGTTAAGCTTCGTTTTCCCTTGTTTTGAATGCACTGATAAAGGGAACACTACACGGTAAAAGAAACAGGAAGGCTGGTAAACGAATGATAACAGATTTTCTTTGTAATCTGGATTTCCTGGAAAACGCCTGCCCGTCACACTTCCTTGTTTCATTTGTTTACTTATGCATGTATTTACCACGCACATAATCTACTTCAAAATGCATCAGAATTTTTTTTTCTCGGCAAGCGCATGACATTTCATGATAAAATTCTTGTTTCCTAAAATCGTTAAAATCAGCAGAAACTGGTGCATGACGCTAGAGATTTAAGAAAAAAGGGAGAAGCACAATAAGGAAACAAACAAATGAATGAATGAATGAATAAATAAAGGAAACAAACAAACAAATAAAATGGAGATCAAAGAGAGAGAGGGAAGTAAAAAGCCCCTCGGTCCCGCAGCGCAAAGCGGTCACCAAGTTCAGGACAGTCGACCTCCACATAATGCATGACAGACAGTTAATGCATACCGAGCTACGCTCCATTAAAAAAAAAAAAAAAAAACGTGAACTCCTTCCCCACTTTCCCCGGGGCAGAGTCTAATGAAGCAGCCCCACGGTCGTGCTCGAGCTGTAACGAAGGCTGTTTCAGCACGAGACAGAAACGACATGACCAGTGTGAACCAGTACACTGTATCTGCTTGCCGTGTGCTGCTCCCTGCTCTCTGTGTACGCCGAAAATGCCGGGGGGCCTGGTGGGCGGGATTCGAACTGAACTGACCCACAGGGCCCCAGGCCTGACGCCAGGGGTTTTTTTTTACACCGTCTTCAGCTCCCATGTGAACCGGCGTGAACTGAGTCGGTCGGCTCTGGAAACGGACTGTGTGGACAACTCTCATTTTCGCCGTTCTCCTCTTCCTGAATGCTTTTGGAACAGAAATGGCCACTCTCTTTAGCCGCTGTTCTCTATCACATCACTGACAGTTCGTGGAACAGAAATGGCCACTCTCTTTAGCCGCTGTTCTCTATCACATCACTGACAGTTCGTGGAACAGAATGGCCACTCTCTTTAGCCGCTGTTCTCTATCACATCACTGACAGTTCGTGGAACAGAAATGGCTACTCTCTTTAGCCGCTGTTCTCTATCACATGACTGACAGTTCGTGGAACAGAATGGCCACTCTCTTTAGCCGCTGTTCTCTATCACATGACTGACAGTTCGTGGAACAGAAATGGCCACTCTCGTTAGCCGCTGTTCTCTATCACATGACTGACAGTTCGTGGAACAGAAATGGCCACTCTCGTTAGCCGCTGTTCTCTATCACATCACTGACAGTTCGTGGAACAGAAATGGCCACTCTCTTTAGCCGCTGTTCTCTATCACATCACTGACAGTTCGTGGAACAGAATGGCCACTCTCTTTAGCCGCTGTTCTCTATCACATGACTGACAGTTCGTGGAACAGAATGGCCACTCTCTTTTTAGCCTCCCTCCTCTATCACATCACTGACAACTCGGACAACAAAATGGCCACTCTCTTTTCGCCTCTCTCCTCTATCGCATCACTGACAACTCGTAAAACAGAATGGCCACTCTCTTTTTAGCCTCTCTTCTCTATCGTATCACTGACAACTCGGAAAACAAAATGGCCACTCTCTTCAGCTCTCTCCTCTACCGCATCACTGACAACGCGTGGCGAGTCGCTCTTTTTCTTCCCCTACCTCTACAACGTCATTGACAACTCTGGGAACAGAACGACAGTCACCCTCCCTCCTCTGTCATGGCATTGACCAACATGTGGAACAGAATGGCGACTCTTTTCCTCACCATCTCCTCTACCCCATCACTGCAGCTCATTGAACAGAATGGCCTCCCTTTTCATCTCCATTCTCCTCTATCACATGCTGTGAACTCTTGGAACAGAACGGCCTCTCTCTTCTACACGTCTCCCCTCTACCACATGACTGCAAGTCATGAGGCAAAATGGCCGCTCTTTTCTTCCCCATTCTCTTTCATCACGGGACTGCCACTCATGGAACACAAACAACACTCTCTTCTTGACCATTCTCAGAAGACCACACGACTGCATCTCATGCAACAGAAATAACACCTTTTTTTTTTTCTCCATCCCTCTCTTTGATCATATGATTGCAACTCCTGAAACAGAACCAACACTCTCTTCCTTACGTTCTCTTTTACCCACATGGCTGCAACTCAGGAAACAGAATGGAGTCTCTTTTCTTCACCATTCTCCTTGACCACATCACTGAGAACTGACAGAATGCAAATGGCTACCCTTCTGCACCGTTTCACTCTTAGCTTTCCACTCCCTACACATCTTCCTTAGTATATACACTGGGTCCGCCTTGTCAGGAAAAAAAATCACTGGATTAAAACACTCACGGGGACCAGCGATTCTAAGAGGTTTGGAACGGGGGTGGGAGAGGGGAGGGGTCGGGTGCAGACGGGGTGGGAGGAGGGGGGATGGGCGGAGAGGAGTCCAGCGAGAGGTGATAGGGAGGAAGAGTCGAAGGGGTCAGGAGCCGGGAGGGCGGTGGTGGGGGTGATTGATGGACTTCTTCCACCAAAGAAAGAACTGGGAAGTTTTGAAGTCACCACCATGCCCCCCCCCCCCCCAAAAAAAAAAAAAAAAACAAAAAAAAAACGATAAAGATGGAAAACAAAATCAAAAAGTGGAACAGAAAAAAACACAGAAGCACAGGGTCAGGGAAAAACACAGCATCAAGATTAAACACATTACACAATGACAGTGGTGAGAATTCTTGCATTCTGTCGTCTGCTACCTTGCATATCAACTGAAAGTCCCCATTTACAATACAAGCGTGGCACAGAAAGGGCATGAAGTGGAGCGACGGACAGAAAACAAACAAACAAACAAAAGAAAGAAGAGGAACAAGAACAGGAAGTAGGGAGGGGGAAGAGGGGTGGAGGGAGTCAAACACATTCACACGAACGCGTGCAGTTAAAAATCAAAAGCGAAAATGCCAGTGAGGAACCTGTTGAGGGCGAAGCCCATCCAAATGGCATGGGGTTGTTTACAGCAGCCAGTGCACACCACTGTCACACCGATCTCCCCCTCCTCCTAGCCCTCCTACTCCTCCACCCACCACCCACCGACCTACCCATTCTCCCCCTTCCACCACCCACTGCCCCGCTTCTCGCGTGTGAAGAGGTGAGCGCCATGCGGACCTTTGCCTGCTGCTGCCGTGGAAGGGAGATGCCCAGCCCGCGCCTGCAAGGATCGATGGGGACTGAAAGGAAACTCGATAGACAGCAGGGGATGAGATTCCTTACAGCCGGCATCACAACCAGCCAGGACTGCGGCCTGACAGTCACAAGGAGTCCTAATCTCGGACAAGACGGGCCGGGGAACGCAGCACTTTGAAATTCTATCACCAGAAATAAAATCGCCTTAACAGTGATTCGTTTAATCCATGCCCATCTGAAGTACTATTAGGAAGTAAAGCCACCCATTCGAATCCATTCTGGAGCTAGTTCACTGCTGCTGATACTATGGCTCGCCTGGGGGAGGAGGGGGGATCATTATTGAGAACCAATCAGAATCGTGCGATGCACGATGAGAATGCAAGCGCATAGAGCGTTTTAGGCATGCACAGACAGACAAGCATGCATACCTGGCCCACCTTTG
Organism: Conus canariensis; assembly: GCA_033310375.1. NCBI lineage: Eukaryota > Metazoa > Mollusca > Gastropoda > Neogastropoda > Conidae > Conus > Conus canariensis. Next base: position 124,129,592 of record CM065714.1, on the reverse strand, counting down.
GTTTATTTCATAGGAAAGAGAGAGAGAGAGACAAGAGACAGAGACAGAGGCAGAGAGAGACAGAGAGAGACTGAGAGGACAAGTATTCTCACATGCACAAAACAATCGATCGCTGAGTCAACGTTCTAGATGATGATGATGACACATCATGTACATATTTCCCAAAACCAAACAAAACAGGATGACCAGTAACCGGTAATACAAAACACGTGTAAAGAATCCAGCAAATATCCAATACTACGCGGATGTAAGCGTTCGCCATTGGACACCCATACACCACGCGGAACAAACTCATAACACCCCCTCCCCCATCTCTCTCTCTCTCTCTCTCTCTCTCTCTCTCTCTCTCTCTCTCTCTCTCTCTCTCTCTCTCTCTGCCTGCTGCTGCTGCTGCTTCTTCTTCTTCTTCTTCTTCTTCTTCTTCTTCTTCTTCTCTTCTTCTTCTTCTTCTTCTTCTTCTTCTTCTTCTTCTCTTCTTCTTCTTCTTCTTCTTCTCCTCCTCTCCCTAAAAAAAAATGCAGATCCTGGTACGACTAGTGAAACGAATGCAATAACCATGTTTGAACACTCCGATGGGGGGCTCTAAGATCCAGAAGCCTGCAAAGCGACGTCATCCATCATGGCGGCGCGGGCAGGAAACGTCAGTTCCCAGAAATTTCATTACTACTATTGGCCGGGAAGAAAAAGCCCGGCTTCCACCCCCTTACGTGTCCTACTTTCATCATAAAACAGGATGACTAGCTGCTCTCTGCACACACTAGGCTAGTGTCGAGATCCCGGGAGAAAAGATGATGATGGTAACGGGGCTTTGTTGGACAATGAGGAGAGATGGGTGAATGGAGACTTGGGGGACACACACACACACACACACACACACACACACACACACACACACACACACACACACACACACACACAAACACACACACACACACACACACACACACCACACATACACACAGGGGCGGGGGCTGGGGAGAAGGGGTAGACAGACAAACAGAATGAGTGAGTGACTGAGCCAGAGAGATACGAGAGAATGAGGTGGCGAGAATATTCTCTCTCTCTCTCTCTCTCTCTCTCTCTCTCTCTCTCTCTCTCTCTCCCTCCCTCCCCCCCCCCCCCATGCGCGCACCCGTGTGTGTGAGAGACAGAAAGAGACAGACAGACAGACAGACAGACAGACAGGCAGAATCTCCATTGAGAAATGTCTCCGGTGGCGAAGGACCAAATCTGTCTGGTGATTCCCTGTGATCCGGCGGTGCGATACCCACGACGCCGCCATCACCTGTCACCAAGCCGCCATCTTTTCCCCCCGTTACCCTTCCCAAACGGCCTGCCCTCATTCTCAGCCCGGCATCAACACCCACATTCTGAAGCAACTGTTTACAGCCAGCATCACAAAGCACCCCCCCCCCCTCACCCTCTCCCCTCCCCTAAAACAAACAAAAACAAGGAAGTTAAGTTTGTACCCCCGTTGTTCAACAATCAACTTCAGACTAATGTTGTTCACTGTGATTCCCGTAGCATACATTCAGACATCAGGCACACAGAACAGACAAACAAACTTCACGGCGAAAACAAAAAAAGAAAAAGAAAGAAAAAAAAAAAGTAGGCTTTTCCCAGCATGCACAGCTCCCGCGAGCTGATGCACAGACACAGCTTACACTAGCCGAAGAAACGTGCCCACACAAATGAATGTTTATTCCAGACTTGGCGACATCTTCAGCTCTGGAACATTTTTATCACGCAGGACAGGCAGACGGAGCAGAAACAAAGACTGGGTGATGTCGGTTTCTGACAAGAAAACTCCGTAGATATGGCCGAGTACAAGATGCAGCGGCCTCGCTAAAACAACCTTGCAGGAAACTAACTTTTGACGGCGGAGGGGGGGGGGAGGGAGAAGGGGGGGGAGGGGGAACAATCCTCCATGAAACGGTTGAAGGAGAGAGACGGCAGGGAGGGAAAACTGGACATTCGACGGACGGACTTTCCCGAAGATGGAGTATGGCTGCCTTAATGGCGGGATAAAAAACGATCATACACACAAAACTCCACTGCCTGTCTATACATGCAGTGTCCGCAGGAGTATCAGCCTGCGTACGCAGAAAGAAAGAAAGAAAGATGGACGGACAACACCGCGGAATGTACAGAGAGAACACACTTGCAGCGATCCAATCCCTCGGCACATAACCCACAAACCTGAAGGACTCTGGTGAACTGTTCTTCACCGTGGATGCCCTGGTGACTCTCCTCCATGGTGTTACGGGAAGACAAAGAGAAGAAGAATGAAGGATATCGGTAGTGCTGACACGAGCGCACGCGCATGCACGCGCGCACGCACGCAAACAAGCATGCGCGCGTGCAAGGAGATAATCTCACTCCACGTAGACCGAATTTGTTTGTGAAATTAATCACCAAAAGGTACAATAATAAATCGCTTATTACACTGAGCAGCTTTCCTGATTTTTAACATAAATCTACGCAAGAAAAGGACAGACTACTGTGAAAACAAAAATAAAAGTGAGAGACAAAATCAGATTAGGAACTTTAAGGGGGCTTTTTCAAGGCGTCCTCAGCTTGCCTTTTTCGGACGGGGGGCGTATCACAAAGCACGGATTTTGAATCGGATTTAACACTAGTTATGTGTGAAAAGAAATAAACAAGCAAACAAGAATTCGTTAAAAATTCACAAAAATAAACTTAAAACATAAAACAGTCATCCCCGCTTCTGATGTGTCAATTTGCGCTTTTTGAAAAAGCAGCAACAGACACAGATGTACATTCACAGCCACTTCTTTCCTTAATTAGAATTCTTATCAGTCTAGTCCTCTCCACTGACTCCACAGTGTGGCTAATAATCACTTAGAACAGTGAGAAGGAGATGTAGATGACAGACAACAGTAAGGAAGGAAATGTAGATGACAGACAACAGTGAGGAAGGAAATGTAGATGACAGACAACAGTGAGGAAGGAAATGTAGATGACAGACAACAGTAAGGAAGGAAATGTAGATGACAGACAACAGTGAGGAAGGAAATGTAGATGACAGACAACAGTGAGGAAGGAAATGTAGATGACAGACAACAGTGAGGAACCAAATGTAGATGACAGACAACAGTAAGGAAGGAAATGTAGATGACAGACAACAGTAAGGAGGAAATGTAGATGACAGACAACAGTAAGGAAGGAAATGTAGATGACAGACAACAGTGAGGAAGGAAATGTAGATGACAGACAACAGTAAGGAAGGAAATGTAGATGACAGACAACAGTAAGGGAGGAAATGTAGATGACAGACAACAGTGAGGAAGGAAATGTAGATGACAGACAACAGTAAGGAAGGAAATGTAGATGACAGACAACAATGAGGAACCAAATGTAGATGACAGACAACAGTGAGGAACCAAATGTAGATGAC
>CM065714.1:124106174-124113674 GCA_033310375.1 Conus canariensis | reverse complement strand
AGCCAAAGGCTCTGCTGGAGCCGTCAGCACCCGGAGAAATTGAAGACACACGCAGAGCAAAACATAAAACAAACAAACAAATAAATTCTGGCTTACAACATCCTCACAGAAAGAAGAAATGACTGTTCGCAAGGCGCGGTTGCAATTCATTTCTCAGAACTTCGCGCAGCTGAAGATATTCAAGAGAAGTGGCAATGGCAACAACAACAACAACAACAATAACATAATCCAGTTTTGGTCTTCGATCGACCGTCGTCAAGTGCGCCGGTTAACAACAAACAATGATCGCAAAGCCGTAGACTTTCTGGCATCAACAGCTACAGAGACAAGAGGTCCCTACATTCATCTGGTTCAGAGGTAGTAGACTTACATCAATTTCAAAGTGCAAGAGTGTAGACGAAAAAACTATACTTCACAATGGAGTACCGTTTGCAACGGGGAATAATGAAGAAAAAAAATCATAAAGTCTTTTAGCTATGGGACAAGTTTTTTTCCCCCCATAGTCACATCGGAATTATATATATATGCAATATGAATGGCTGTGAATAACTTGTCTACAACCCCGTTTTCTATTTCTAAAAATTCCATTACGTGATGATTCAAAGTCAGTCCCACGCACTGTGACCTTTGCAGGAACGGGGGTAGACATAATCACGAGCTAAAGAGGGGCGATCAGAACGGGCCGATGCACGTGCCTGTCAAGACCTACTCGATTCTGCACTTCCCATCCTGCTAAGATCCTACGAGTCTTGCAATCACTTCTTACTAAACGTTTCAATTTCAAATTCGAAAGTCTGTCTTCTTCAACAAGCGGTCGAAACTGGTCTCTATAAATGAAACAAAGAATATTTGGAATACAAACCTTTCATGAAAAAAAAAAAATAATGTAATGATCCATTTTTCCTGAGCTATCTTCTTGTACCATATGATCCCCATCCGCTCAGTATTTTATTGAATAAAAAAGGAACAGAAAGGGATGGATTAAGGTGCAGGAAACAGTGAAGTCCAAGGTGAACTGTGCGATTTTCAACAATCAGTAACATACAGTGATGAAGTCATCAGTCAAGGTGAACTGTGTGATTTTCAGCAATCAGTAACATTCAGTGATGAAGTCATCAGTCAAGGTGAACTGTGTGATTTTCAGCAATCAGTAACATTCAGTGATGAAGTCATCAGTCAAGGTGAACTGTGTGATTTTCAGCAATCAGTAACATTCAGTAATGAAGTCATCAGTCAAGGTGAACTGTGTGATTTTCAGCAATCAGTAACATACAGTGATGAAGTCATCAGTCAAGGTGAACTGTGTGATTTTCAGCAATCAGTAACATTCTGTGATGAAGTCATCAGTCAAGGTGAACTGTATGATTTTCAGCAATCAGAAACATACACTGATGAAGTCATCAGTCAAGGTGAACTGTATGATAATCAGCAACATACAGTGATGAAGTCATCAGTCAAGGTGAACTGTGTGATTTTCAGCAATCAGTAACTTAATACAGTGATGAAGTCATCAGTCCAGGTGAACTGTATGATTTTCAGCAATCAGTAACATACATTGATGAAATCATCAGTCAAGGTGAACTGTATGATTTTCAGCAATCAGTAACATACAGTGATGAAGTCATCAGTCAAGGTGAAATGTATGATAATCAGCAATCAGTGACATTCAGTGATGAAGTCATCAGTCAAGTGAAGATATGATTTTCAGCACACAGTAACATACAGTGATGAAGTCATCAGTCAAACGGTTATGTGAAAGATGTAATTTTTTTTCTCACTTTTTTGTTTGTTTTCTGAAGTGTGTAATCTTCATCTAAACAACCTTGCACACGACATAGCAAGGACAGAGAGGCCGAGGAGATGGAATGGAAGTTTTCAGAAATATAACATAGGACTATGGGGGACAAATATCACCGTGTTTTACGATGTAGACAATTGTAATTCGTAATAGCTAGATGGCTGCAAAAAAAAATGATAATGTTTATCAGTGTTCCATCTTCGCAGTTTTTTATTTTTTCGCACGGTGCAAAGAACTTTATTTCAGTAAAAGACCTTACGAAAGACATGTGACTTTTTAATTGGAACGAGTTTTCAATGGTGAAAAAAATATTTTGCATACTTTTTTTTTGCGTTAAATTTCTCATTGTTCCGTGGGATTTGCTTGCTATAAATCTGTAATACGTATTCATCCTTTTTTTTTCATTTCTAAGTATGCACTGCTTCGCGGTTGTTGTTTTTCTGCATTATTGTAATTGACATTTATTCTTTTTTTTTATTGTGAGGGCAGGATGAAAAAAGCTGCAAAGCTCATTCTTTAACCCTCAATAAAGATCGTTTTGACTTGACTCGACTCGACTCGACTTTTGTTGTTTTTGTTGTTGTATCCACATCCCCAAACGGGGAACGAAGGGTTAAACACGCGGAATCTTGAATCTGACCTGTTACCCAATACACCTCCACACACTCTATTCCACGTTGCGGACAGACCACCACACAGGACAATCACAATGGCGCGCGTGTTACCAAACTGAAGCGGACAACCTGGTACACACGTATAGATTTCTGTCCGATGAGAAACAGTCGATCTACATTATAACATCGGGTTGGATTCCACACACACACACACACACACACACACACACACACACACACACACACACACGCACACACTCTTCCCATACCTCAACCTACACCCACCGCCTCCCCCCCCTCCCCCCGCAGATAAAGCTCCGTTGTTCTGCTGCTTGGAAACAGGCAAAACAATAACTGCGTAATTCATTTCCCCACCTCCACCCCTCAAGGCCCCCCCCCCACTCCCCCCACCCCACCCTCCCTACCCCAAACCCTCCCAGCTGCCCTGAACGAGGAACTGGGCTAGTGGCTTTATTATTCTATCAGAAATAGCTGTTGGCTTGGATTAGTAATGTACGTGACAGTAACCAGCCTGCTTCATGTAATCACTCTCCTGAATGTGTGTGCCTCTGTATGTAAAAGAGAGAAAGAGAGAGAGAGAGAGAGTGTGTGTGTGTGTGTGTGTGTGTGTGTGTGTGTGTGTGTGTGTGTGTGTGTGTGTGTGTGTGTGTGTGCGCGCGCACACACACACACACACGCTGGTGTGTGCATGTATGTGTGTGTGTGTGTGTGTGTGTGTGTGTGTGTGTGTGTGTGTTGTGCGCGCGCGCGCGCGCGCATGTGTGTATTTGTATGTATGCATGTGTGTGCGTGCGCGCGCGGTGTGTGCGCGTGTGTTCGCGCGTGTCTGTGTAAGCGAGAAGCACGGTTAAGTGTTATGCGTCAAATAGATCTTTATTCATGTAGTTGTTTATTATCCACGATGATGATCATCATTATTATCACAATAGCCACAACAGTCTCTCTACATATTCATTTTGCGCTGCCCCACCCTATTTCACACACACACACACACACACACACACACACACACACACACACACACACACAAAAACAAACACACACACACACACACACACACACACATACACACACACACACACCACAACACACACACACACACACACACACACACACACACACACACACACACACACACCAAACGCGAATGAAGCCAAAAAGACAATGATGCACCGAATAACGCACAATGACAAGGATCCACGACTCACAGACACAAAAACACTGATACCTTGATTCACTCATAGAAACACCAGACATGTAAAGATGTTCTGAATCACTCACAGAAACAAAGAACAGGATGCAACGACACAGGCAAAGTTCAAAACAAAGATGTGTTCAGTGACAAGGATGTCTCGCTCACGGACATGCAGACAAGGACGTGTGCGCCAATCAAGAGAGAGAGAGAGAGAGAGAGAGAGAGAGAGAGAGAGAGAGAGAGAGAGGAAGGATGTACTGAACCACTGCCGCACATGGAAACGCTTGACTGAGGGTTCAAAGCTTTGTCCGTCACCATGTGGCCACTTGTGTCACCACCAGCTGCAGTCTCCAATCCTATCAGTTCGTCTCCGCTGGCTATACGATGCCCTCGCACAGCATTCCGGAGCACGCTAGAAGCCCTACTGTGCCGTTGCTCAAACGAGAAAATGCAATAATAATCATATAAATAATAATAATAACAATGATGATACTACCACTACTACCACTACTAATAGCAATAATAGTAATAATAATGTCTCACCCCTCTAACCCCCCCCCCCCCCCTCCCATCTCCTCCCCTTACAAAGGCACAAACACACCAAAAGCACGCCCTTACCTGTAACCCCAAACCCTTTTGCATATACACAAGCGCAGGCATGCGCGCACAGTTGCGTGCGTGCGTGCATGTGCGCGTACGCGCGCGCGCGCACACACACACATACAAACGAGAGAGAGAGAGGGGGAGGAGGAAGAGAGACTGACAGACAGACAGAGACAGAGATACAGCGACAGACAGACAGACAGAGACATGTTTTTGATAATGGAAGTATAGAACGGAAAGCTAACCACGGAAGACAAAGGCGATGGTTTACTTTAAAATGCAAAATAAATAAATAAATAAATAACAATAATAATAATAATATAAGGGGCACATGAAAATGATATAGTCGATATAATTTCATGAAACATAACTTGCATGTTTTTATTTTCGATCGGCTTTCGTAAAAGATCAGTTGTTGGGGGTAAAAAAAGAAAACCGCACGCACATACAAAACAAAACGGATACAGCGACACTCATAGTAACGTGTTAACACAGAAAAGTATTCATCATTATTTTCAGAAAGGTCACTAGCTTCGTTTACCAAGTTTTTCCTTTTTGAATAAAGAATGGAGTTTTAACATATTTCAGCATTTGCAGTTGTTTAGATCTTAATCTCCATGTTCATGACAAAATGGAAATGGAGTTGTCTTGTGTCGCCTTGTTTTTCCCGGTGTGTCCGTTGCGCGTTCGAATCACGTGAACGCCCAACCATCAAAATGGATTTTTTTTCCACTGCCCATCTTAAAGTATTGTTGTTCTGGTGGTGAGTACTGTATAAGATTGCCACCCCCACCCCCTTTCCCCACTTCTCCTGACATGATCGATCAGCGTTATCGCCGTCCGCCTTAACACCGTAGGTTGGGGAGGGGGAGTGGGGGGGGGGGGGAGGAGCTAAACTTGAATGTGACATAGACAGGACAGGAATCACACACAGTACAGAGAGTGAGACAGGCGGAGACAGAAATCAGGGAGGATAGGAAATGACTTAATGTAGAGAGAGAGAGAGAGAGAGAGAGAGAGAGAGAGAGAGAGAGAGAGAGAGAGAATCAGTTCGAGAGTGCAAAATGTCATCTTTCTGATTGATCCGACACAGAAAGTACGTATGCATTCCATGCAAAATGTCACGAAGAAATGAATTACCAATAATATCAACCTAGCAGTTGAAATCACAAAGAAACAAACAAAAAACCCTACATGTAAAAGATCAACAAATAGGTGACATCCCATCTTTATTCATTCGGAATCATGCTCATTACGACTGCAGTTCGATAAGCAGCGTTGGAAAATCAGGAATACATGAATGAGCGAGCCGGTATGTAGTCATTGATCTCTGTTCAATTAGGCTACTGACAGAATATGAACTTCAGAACTACATTCATAGATCATATATATTCGCGCCAAACGCGTTTATTTTTGCAGCTATGTAGGTATCCTGATGAATTTCACTTCAGATATTTTGAGAGCTGCTTACGTACATAAAACTCTAGACACAGTTATACAAGAGAGAGAGAGAGAGAGAGAGAGAGAGAGAGAGAGAGAGAGAGAGAGAGAGAGAGAGAGAGAGAATTAATAATAATCTATTCAAACAGGCATTAGCCCTCATGAAGGAGTAAATCTACAATACACAACCCTTCATTATACCATACAAAATAGGTACAATAACAAAGGCTATGGCAATCGTATCACGCTAAACTATGAAATGTTTCTTTCCCTGTATTAAAAACCTTATGCAAAAGCAACGATAAACTGCGTATAATATCAGGTTTAGTGCATGCCGTCAATAAATTCAGTTTAAATAAACAAGGTTCTCGATGACGATATTTAGGGTCCAGAAATGTTTCTCTATTTTCTTCCGACGTTCGGCAACAAAGAACGAAGTGTATCTCATCTTCTTCAGACATCTGGCATAATGGACACATCAGATCGCCATCGTTACTAGATTTATACTAAAAACGATGTACATCGCCATCACAAGAGAGAGAGAGAGAGAGAGAGAGAGAGAGAGAGAGAGAGAGAGAGAGAGAGAGAGAAGCCATTTATCACGGCATTACACTGATCACACCACACACGCACACGCACACGCACACACACAGAGAGAGAGAGAGAGAGAGAGAGAGAGAGAGAGAGAGAGAGACAGAGACAGAGACAGAGAGACAGAGAGAAAGACAGAGAGAAAGACAGAGAGCATTAAAGGTGTTATTATTCCATCAATCCTCTCGGGGCTTGCAGGCCAAAGACCAGGAGTGAAACTATAAAAGCCACGTATATGAACAGAAGCTCTGTAACAACAAAACTTAACGTATCCCTGCTCAGAGACCGGCGCACAGTACACCAAATTTAATTTACTGAAATCAGTGGGCCCTAAATTTGCTCAGGTTCAGCAAAATCATTTTACCAGAAAACGATAAAGGGCAATTACAAACAGATTTAACGAAAATAGAATTTCCACCGAATCTTAATCAGTCTACGTCTTTGAAGCGTTCTGTAACAAAATTAAAGTCGTCTCCGATTCATCTTTTTTTCATCGGAGGCTCTACACAAAGCATGTGCACACACACACACACACACACACACACACACACACACACACACACACACACACACACACACTGGTGGACACCAACCTGTGATGCAGCCGTAAATAATAAGAAATCAATGTTTAAGATATATCTAAAAGACAAATCACCAGAGAATCTAATTGCTAAAAGAAAAGCAAATCATCATACCATAATAGCGCAGGCAAAAAGGCAATACTGGTCCTCTTTTTGTACAAATGAAATTTCAAACCATACAGACCTCCAAAAAATTTGGAAAAAGTTTAATGAAATGAAAAAGGTGTAAATTTGCCACCTTGTCCTATAAGACTGAAGAACAAAGAATTTCCATCAAACTCAGAAAAGGCAGAATTATTCGCTAATATGTTTTCAGACTCTATGCGTGTAGAAGGTCTGACCCCTAAAAATAAAACATACAGAAGTGAAGAAGGAAAAGATGAATACAAAGATCCAGTTAGTGACAACAGTCACTTCATCAATGCCCCAATTACTTTTGATAAAGTCAGCTAAATTTTATCTCCTCCTAATAAGAAATCATCTGTAGGATTAGATGATAGTTTCTAATGCTATGCTTAAACGCTTGCCAGATAACTTTGTTTTATTGTTACATAAATTGTTTCAGAAATGTTGGGTTGAGGGTGTTATTCCAGAACACTGGAAACAGTCTGTCATCGTTCCTATTCTAAAGTATGGTAAAACTCCAGTGGACATAGT
>CM065714.1:124093674-124098674 GCA_033310375.1 Conus canariensis | reverse complement strand
TTACTGCCAACATTCTCTTTTGTTTACATCGTTACTGCCAACATTCTCTTTTGTTTACATCGTCACATTGCCAACATTCTCTTTTGTTTACATCGTCACATTGCCAACATTCTCTTTTGTTTACATCGTCACATTGCCAACATTCTCTTTTGTTTACATCGTCACATTGCCAACATTCTCTTTTGTTTACATCGTCACATTGCCAACATTCTCTTTTGTTTACATCGTCACATTGCCAACATTCTCTTTTGTTTACATCGTCACATTGCCAACATTCTCTTTTGTTTACATCGTCACATTGCCAACATTCTCTTTTGTTTACATCGTTACATTGCCAACATTCTCTTTTGTTTACATCGTTACATTGCCAACATTCTCTTTGTTTACATCGTCACAATGCCAACATTCTCTTTAGTTTACATCGTTATACTGCCAACATTCTCTTTTGTTTACATCGTTACATTGCCAACATTCTCTTTAGTTTACATCGTTACACTGCCAACATTCTCTTTAGTTTACATCGTTATACTGCCAACATTCTCTTTAGTTTACATCGTCACACTGCCAACATTCTCTTTAGTTTACATCGTCACACTGCCAACATTCTCTTTAGTTTACATCGTCACACTGCCAACATTCTCTTTAGTTTACATCGTTACATTGCCAACATTCTCTTTAGTTTACATCGTTACACTGCCAACATTTTCTTTAGTTTACATCGTTACACTGCCAACATTCTCTTTAGTTTACATCGTTACACTGCCAACATTCTCTTTAGTTTACATCGTTACACTGCCAACATTCTCTTTAGTTTACATCGTTACATTGCCAACATTTTCTTTAGTTTACATCGTTACACTGCCAACATTCTCTTTAGTTTACATCGTTACATTGCCAACATTCTCTTTTGTTTACATCGTTACACTGCCAACATTCTCTTTAGTTTACATCGTTACACTGCCAACATTCTCTTTAGTTTACATCGTTACACTGCCAACATTCTCTTTAGTTTCTATTGTTACACTGCCAACATTCTCTTTAGTTTCTATTGTTACACTGCCAACATTCTCTTTTGCTGACATCGTTACACTCCCAACATTCTCTTTTGTTTACATCGTCACAATGCCAACATTCTCTTTAGTTTACATCGTTACACTGCCAACATTCTCTTTTGTTTACATCGTTACACTGCCAACATTCTCTTTTGCTTACATCGTTTACACAGCCAACATTCTCTTTTGTTTACATCGTCACAATGCCAACATTCTCTTTAGTTTACATCGTTACACTGCCAACATTCTCTTTTGTTTACATTGTTACACTGCCAACATTCTCAGTGGGTTTTCTTTTTCTGGGTTTTTTGTTTTGTTTTGTTTGTTTGTTTGTTTTTTAATCATTGCTACACTGCAAACGCTGTCAGTTACTGTCCCCTATGCCAACATCCTCAGCTATTTTTCACATCACTACACTATCAACATTCTGAGTGGTTTTTTTTTTCTTCTTATTTTAACACATTACTACACTGCCAACGTTCTCAGTTATTGTTTTCTTTGTCAATTATTACACAGCCAACAGGTCCGTTATTTTTCACATCATTACACTGTCAACATTCTCAGTGTTGTTTTTTTAACACATTACTACACTGCCAACGTTCTCATTTACTGTTTCTTTGTAAATTATTACACAGCCAACAGGTCCGTTATTTTTCACATCATTACACTGTCAACATTCTCAGTGTTGTTTTTTTTAACACATTACTACACTGCCAACGTTCTCAGTTATTGTTTCATTGTACATTATTACACAGCCAACATGTCCGTTATTTTTCACATCACAACACTGCCAACATTCTCAGTTATAGTTTCTTTTCATATGATTACACAGCCAACATATCCGATATTTTTCACACCATGACACTGCCAACATTCTCACTTTTGAACGTCACTTTCCTGCTGTCATTCCGCTTCTTCTTTTTTTTTTTCTTTTTAGCACAGCCTCGTTGCCAACATTCCCATTACCGGTATTTTCATTTTTTTATCATCATACTACCAAACATTCTCTGATATATTTTCACATTTCATACAATTAACATTTTCTGTAATGTTTTCACATCTTATACAGCCAACATGACCTATCGTTCTCTTTTTCTTTTTCACCTCTTTACACTACCAAGCCACTCAGCTATTTTGTTCACGTCATTGTCCGCCCAACGTTTGAATCTTCTTCTTTTTTCACATTTTTATGCTGCCAACATACTCAAACATTTTTATAGCATCATCACACTGCCAACATTTTCAGCAAATTATTCACATCATGCTACTGCTAAAATTCTCTGTAGTGTTCACATCATTTGACTGCCAACATTCTCACTAATATTTTTTTTAATATCTTAAGCAGCCAAAATTCGCTGTTCTATCCCACCTGGTTATACTGCCAGTATACTCAGTTATGTGTTCACGTTATCACCACAGCCCACATTCTGAGGTTTCTTCCACATCAGTATACTCCCAACACACTCAGTGATTTTGTTCACATCATTAGACAGTCACTTACTTATAATTTCACATCTTATGCAGCCAACATTCTCTGTTGTCATTGTTTTTATTATCTCATTACACTGCCAAGACACTCAATTATTTTGTTCATATGATTATATAGCTATGCTTCTCAGCTTTTATTTTTCACGTTATTTTACTGCCGAAATACTTAACGATTTTTCACATCATCATACTGCCAGCATTTTCAGTTTGTTTGTTTCGTCTACCTAGAACATTTTCAGTAATTTCCGCATCATTATACTGCCAACATTCTCAGTTTTCTTTTCCAGTTATCATTTACTACACTACGAACACTCTCACTGATTTCTAATTGCATCGCAAACTGCGACATTTTTAGTTGTTTTTCTCTTCATAATACTGTACAAACATTCTGAGTTTATTTCTTACACAACTCTACTCCCAACTTTCTCAGTTATTGTTCACATTACTACCCAACCAGTATTTCAAATTATCATATACAACATAGTCAGCACTACGTCTTTTTTTTCATACATGACTACACTGCCAAGAACTACACTGCGAACATCCAAAGTTTCTGTCTGTTTATTGGTCTTCTTTATGTTCCTATACTACAAATATTCCCACTTTATTGTCCTCATTATACGGCAAACATTCTCAGGCATGTGTGTGTGTGTGTGTGTGTGTGTGTGTGTGTGTGTGTGTGTGTGTGTGTGTGTGTGTGCACGCGCGCGTGTGTGTGTATGTGTGTGTGTGTGCGCGCGCGCACACACGCTTGTTTTTACATCACTACGCTTCAAACATTCTCAAGGTTTTTCTTTCATATAAGTACGCTGAGAACAGTCACACAATTATTTTCTTTCACAACACTGCACTGCCTTCATTCTCAGATAATTTGTTCACATAACTACACTGCCTTCATTCTCAGATATTTGTGTTCACATAACTACACTGCCTTCATTCTCAGATATTTGTGTTCACATAACTACACTGCCAACATTCTCAGATATATTTGTGTTCACATAACTACACTGCCAACATTCTCAGGTATTTGTGTTCACATAACTGACACTGCCAACATTCTCAGATATTATTTTATTCACATAACTACACTGCCAACATTCGCAGATATTTTTCTTATTCACATACCTACACTCCCAACATTTTCACGTATTTTTGTTGACACAATTACACGGCCAACATTCCCTAATTTTTTCTTTCACATCACTATGCTGCCAAAATTCTTTTCTTTTCTCACATTACTTTACAGCCAACATCTTTTTCCTCCATCGCCCAGCACCTAACGTTCTCTCTCTCTCTCTCTCTCTCTCTCTCTCTCTCTCTCTCACACACACACACACACACACACACACACACACACACACACACACACACACAATGTCTCTGTGTCTGTCTTTGTCTTTTCTCTCTCTCTCTCTCTCTCTCTCTCTCTCTCTCTCTCTCTCTCACTTTTTTTTTTTAACATCCCTATGTTGCCAGTATTCCCTAATAATGACCACTGTTCTACTCTGCTATTCTTATTGCAAGTAATGACCACAGAGTCTCGCTTCATATTCTGATCTGCTGTTCGACTGGAAAGTAACAGAGACCCGCTTCCAAACTGATGTTCTAACGGCAAAGAGACACACCGCAAACTGCACATCTTTTCTGATGGCAAGGGCGTAAAAGAGAGACCCGCTTCAAATTACACTGCTGTTTTGACGACAAGTACCAAACAAAGAGACCCGCTTCAAACTACACTGCCGTTCTGATGGCCAGTACCCAACAAAGAGACCCGCTTCAAACTACACTGCTATTCTGATGGCAAGTACCCAACAAAGACACCCGCTTCAAACTACACTGCTGTTCTGATGGCAAGTACCCAACAAAGAGACCCGCTTCAAACTACACTGCCGTTCTGATGGCCAGTACCCAACAAAGACACCCGCTTCAAACTACACTGCTGTTCTGATGGCCAGTACCCAACAAAGAGACCCGCTTCAAACTACACTGCTGTTCTGATGGCCAGTACCCAACAAAGAGACCCGCTTCAAACTACACTGCTGTTCTGATGGCCAGTACCCAACAAAGAGACCCGCTTCAAACTACACTGCTTTTCTGATGGCAAGTACCCAACAAAGAGACCCGCTTCAAACTACACTGCTATTCTGATGGCAAGTACCCAGCAAAGAGACCCGCTTCAAACTGCACTGCTTTTCTGATGGCAAGTACCCAACAAAGAGACCCGCTTCAAACTGCACTGCTTTTCTGATGGCCAGTACCCAACAAAGAGACCCGCTTCAAACTGCACTGCTATTCTGATGGCCAGTACCCAACAAAGAGACCCGCTTCAAACCACACTGCTTTTCTGATGGCAAGTACCCAACAAAGAGACCCGCTTCAAACTACACTGCTGTTCTGATAGCCAGTACCCTACATAGACCCGCTTCCGCTTTTTCCATTAGAGCAGGAAAAACAATCTGG
>CM065714.1:124076174-124081174 GCA_033310375.1 Conus canariensis | reverse complement strand
TGTGTGTGTGTGTGTGAGAGAGAGAGAGAGAGAGAGTGAGTATGCGTGCGTGTGGTGCGTGTGTGTGTGTGTGTGTGTGTGTGTGTGTGTGTGTGTGTGTGTGTGAGTGTGTGTGTGTGTGTGTGTGTGTGTGTGTGTGTGTGTGTGTGTGTGTGTGTGTGTGTGTGTGTGTGCATCCATGCGTGCGTGTGTGTGCCTGTGTCTGTGTATGCGTGTGCGTTTGAGATATTTTGGGTAGTTTTAGATCACGTAGAAAAGATGGTACAGTACCCTTTGAAGCAGAAAAATCACGTCCATAAAAATTACGAAAAGGGATAAGAATACATAGCACATTACTTCGGAGGGCTCTGTTTCATCATGTGCTGATGAAGTGATGCCGTTTGAAAAAAAAATTCATCAGTTAAATCAGATTCGCAAGAGTTGATTTTCTTTTTTCAAATGCCCAGCTTGCACCGAATTTGAGAAGATAAGTGATTGCTCGTTCTTCGTTTACATTGTCCTGA
Source organism: Conus canariensis (assembly GCA_033310375.1). Taxonomy (NCBI): domain Eukaryota; kingdom Metazoa; phylum Mollusca; class Gastropoda; order Neogastropoda; family Conidae; genus Conus; species Conus canariensis. The sequence goes on along the minus strand of CM065714.1, from coordinate 124,080,671 downwards.
CTGTTGTTTCTCTTGCCTGAAGAAGGCCTAACAGGTTGAAACGCGTCGTGTTTTGTCTTGAAATTTGTTTGTCCCTGTTCACTGGCGAATTTACTTTGAATTCCTTTTCTTTCTTTTTTCCCCAGTTTTGTTTGCCAGTAGCAAAAGAGTAAGTGAGTGAGTCACCAATGAACACACCCATCATGCCACGTCCCTTCCCGTTCACCAGCCCCCGACTATTTCGCATGAAAAGACTGTGTCCAGGAGAGTACGCTTCCTTTCAAAGCTCCCTCGTCTGAAAGTGTCCAAAATGGCGGAGCAACCAAAAGTTTCGGTATTTAGAAAAGAAAAGTCTCTGAACCCCTGAAAATTTGAGAAGGAGGTATAATTAACTCTATAATTTTCTGGAAAAGGGTATGCATACTTCTTGCTCTGAGATAGATTTGAACCACTGTTTTGGGTATGGGAGGTAGGTAGGATGGAGGGAAGTTTGTATGGTGTAGTATCGCCAGAGCTTGCGTTATACCATAACATGGTTATAATAGGGGGAAAAAAAAGTGAAAATACGACCACCGTTGGGTTTATTTGCCCTCATCCCACACACGCGTCCCACCACCACCACCACCAACCTTCTTCCTTCCCTCCCCTCCCCTCCCGCCCATCCTTTTCTATCATTTCAAAACGCTTTGGAGTGATGATTAGTGTAAGCAAATTATGGGGGTGTTTCCTCCCGAAGGTTCCAATCCTCGAGCGTTCTTTCATGGTGCAAGAATGTACGCTTTCGATAGTGACAATATAGAAGACTTTACAGAAACTCTCTGGCTTCATATAGTTACAATATAGAATACTTTACAGAAACTCTCTGGCTTCATATCTATAGAGCTACTGTAACGCTCCTTCTCCATCCCCATCTCTCTCTCTCTCTCTCTCTCTCTCTCTCTCTCTCTCTCTCTATCTATCTCTCTCTCACACACATACACACACACACACACACACACACACACACACACACACACACACACACACACACACACACACACCTCCCTCTTTTTCTCAAACAAACAATTACCAAATCCTGTTCAAACTGCTGGGAGAAACGCTGAACTGTACCTCTTTTCCCTCCTCTCTTCATTTCTACCATGATATTCACCTAGGCTGTTTACAAGAGCCAGATCCACATGAATGGCGAAAATGCCTTCTGCCTGTCTGAACTGAGTGTCTTGGCTGTTCCCTCAAGCTAATGGAGCAGCACACATCTTCCAGACTGAGTATGTCAGACCAGCCAGCAGCTTTTGAAAATCTGTCATCCAAGACAGTCCTCGCCATAGAGATTGGAGCAGGGGAGGGGGAGGGGGGAAGGGGAGTGTTGCAGGCGCATATGCCTATGATCTCATCAAGCAGCTTTCGGTTTCTGGGTAGAAGAGGACCTGAGCGCTAAAGACAACGGCGGGAGCGACTGAGAAAAGTTTCAGTTGAATCGGATCGAGAAAGAACGAAAGTAAACTTTATAAGGCTTAAACCTCCAATTACATACCCTTGAGGATATTACATGTTCCACAACTACAAGGTCAAAACATCAGCCACAAGGCAACATGGCCTCAAGGCCTTCCTCAAACCATCTTGGAAGTGCAGGTTCGAATCTGAACTTCGGCTTCGAATCCGAACTTCGGCTTCGATTCCAGACTTCGGCAAAAAGAAAGGAGAAAAAAAAAAGAAAAAAAGAAAAGGCGACAGAAGAGGGATATCTAGGAGTTTATGACCTGACCCGGAGCTGAGGGCCGACACACTGGCATGAAGGGGGCTGGCTTTTTCGCTGAAGAACTTGGGCTGTCCAACCCTACTTCCTTCCCGCTACTAAATCACAGGTGTCGCTGTTTCGTGTTAGGAACCCCCTCCCCCTCCCCCTTTGCCCCCTCCCCCTCTCCCTCCCGAGTGCCTATTGTTATACATGTTCTCCTGCTGCTCTTTTTCCACCGAGTCTTAAAACAATACATATTCATTTTTGTATATTCATTAACCGCTATATAAAACTAACATATCTATTAAAAGGTGAAGAAGCTCCGTGGTGCATTCCATGTCATGCTCCACTCACAGTGAAACATATTCTTTTAGATTGTTGGGACTTGCACGATGTGAGACATAAACACTTTACAGCAGACTCCATGAAAACCCTGTTCAGAGATGTCCCACCTGACGTGATCTTTGAGTTTCTGAAAGAGATTAACATTTTTCATCTGATCTAAGATTTTACGGAAGAAAGATTTTTAACGAAGTTTCTAATACGCTTTTAGAAGATGTATTTCAAAGAGATGTGTGAAAGTTTAAGGGTTTTTTTGTTTTTTTTTTTGTGTGGGTGACTTGTGAGTTGATTCTAACGTGGTGACAGCCCTGATATGGCACTTTGCGGTCGGCTGGGCTATAAGCAACATTACCTTACCCTAACTAACATCAACATTTTCAGCATTATAGTAATTGTTATGGGACTCCTTCTCCTGGAGATGTCACTGACGTTGCTGCCAACAGTCTACCATTGTTACTGTGATGCTTGTTGTGACTGTCTCGTCTCCCAGCTGTGTTGACTATGATTTTGCTCAAACGTCGTAACCATACAAGTGCAAGAATGTGTGTGTGTGTGTGTGTGTGTGTGTGTGTGTGTGTGTGTGTGTGTGTGTGTGTGTGTGGTGTGTGTGTGTGTGCTTGAGCGTGCATTTGTGTGTGTGTGTGTGTGTGTGTGTGTGTGTGTGTGTGTGTGTGTGTGTGTGTGTGTGTGTTTGAGTGTGTATGTGTGTGTGCTTTTGTGTGCGTGCGTTCGTGTGTGTGTGTGTGTGTGTGTGTGTGTGTGTGTGTGTGTGTGTGTGTGTGTGTGTGTGTGTGTGTGTGCGTGCGCGCGCGCGCATTTATTCATAGCACACGCGCGCACGCTGGCATTCGCCTACGTTCACGAGCGTTCAAATATGTAGTACGATTTAGGCGTAGGCGCGTTATCGGGAGCTGCCGACAAGACTGGTGACAGGAAATGAGGGCAAAGCCTGGTATTGTATCAGTCAGCGAATGCAGCAGCAGCTCTGGCCTCCTTCCTCCCCTCCCCCCCCCCACCTCCCATCCCACCCCCCTCCCCATTTCCACCCCCACCCTCCCTCCCATTTCCACCCGTGTGGTAGTGTTCAATGTCAGCACTAACTGGAAACGTGCTTGCCTTTGCACAATGAACCTGTCACGCTTTGGCACAGACTTACGACCCTTGAAAATACTGAGTGTTGGAAACTGACACTCCAGCTCCCCCGGTGTAACCCTTCTTTGCTTGCAAGCGTGCCACTTTCAGGACATGCAGGAACAGTCTTGTTTCGAATGCCGTTCTCTAAACCCACTCCCTAGTCTATACCATGCAAGGCCCCCCCCCCTCCCTCCACCCCCCACCCCCTCCCTCCACCCCCATCCCCTCTCCTTCTTTCCTGCGACATGTTCTGGATGTCTGCATTGATTTTGAAAATAACAAACGGGCGAAAACGGCGAGAAACTTGGCCCTGATGCACGATCTCACGTTTGAGAAAAAAAATGTCTTGGTCGTTCCATGAGTGAATGCTTGTGAGTGCGTTTTTGTGCGTAACAAATCAGTGTGTGTGTGTGTGTGTGTGTGTGTGTGTGTGTGTGTGTGTGTGTGTGTGTGTGTGTGTGTGTGTGTGTGTGTGTACGTGCGTGCGTGCATTGTGTGTGGTGTGTGTGTGTGGTGTGTGTGTGTGTGTGTGTGTTATGTATGTGTGTGAGAAAAAGAAGTGCTAACTGAACTATGTGTTTAACTTTATAGGTGGCAATATTTTTTTCCTAACACAATAGATTTTTCAAATGGTTGTTTTTTTTTGTGTGCACATGCGCGAAACTTTTGTGTGTGTGTGTGTGTGTGTGTGTGTGTGTGTGTGTGTGTGTGTGTGTGTGTGTGTGTGTGTGTGTGGTGAGAGAGAGAGAGAGAGAGAGAGTAAATGACGCAATCGGACAGGACTGACTGACCCTTCTCTGATTTGTTGGGGAAACTGACGCAGATTTGTGCTAATTTATCATGGGTGTTTTTTTTTTATATATATAAATACTTTGTTAGTCCTTTTTTCTTAATAACAATGCACACCTACCATACCGCAGAATAAATTTTGAGCATGAACTGTAACAGCCCTTTTAGGGCCCCCGCAGTCGACTTGGCCGTAAACAGCATGACTCTCTATCCGACCGTTCCCTGGGAAGACGCCCCGGACATCGGGCAGCCGCGCCAATGGGCAACACAAAAGGCTGGACACCGAAAATGAATGCGCTAAGGTCTTGCTTAAGGAGTCGAGTATTTATAGACTGGAGCAATTAGATTGTTTTGAGAATGTTCATTGTGTCTGAAAGTTGATTCTCTTCATTTTTTTTTCCATATGGCCATCCAAGGTACCAGCCAGGTGGTTCCATCCAAGGTACCAGCCAGGTGGTTCCATCCAAGGTACCAGCCAGGTGGTTCCAATCCAAGGTACCAGCCAGGTGGTTCCA
>CM065714.1:124046174-124068674 GCA_033310375.1 Conus canariensis | reverse complement strand
TCATGAAAACAGATATTATAACTCATGACAACAGGAATTATAACTCATGAAAACAGGGATTATAACTCATGACAACAGGAATTATAACTCATGAAAACAGATATTATAACTCATGACAACAGGAATTATAACTCATGAAAACAGGGATTATAACTCATGACAACAGGAATTATAACTCATGAAAACAGGGATTATAACTCATGACAACAGGAATTATAAACTCATGAAAACAGGGATTACAACGCATTAAAACAGGAATTATAAGTCATGAAAACAGGGATTACAACCCATTAAAACAGGAATTATAAGTCATGAAAACAGGGGTTACAACCCATTAAAACAGGAATTATAAGTCATGAAAACAGGGATTACAACCCATTAAAACAGGAATTATAAGTCATGAAAACAGGGATTACAACCCATTAAAACAGGAATTATAACTCATGAAAACAGGGATTACAACCCATTAAAACAGGAATTATAAGTCATGAAAACAGGGATTACAACCCATTAAAACAGGAATTATAACTCATGAAAACAGGGATTACAACCCATTAAAACAGGAATTATAACTCATGAAAACAGGGATTACAACCCATTAAAACAGGAATTATAACTCATGAAAGCAGATGCAATGAACCATGAAAATCAAAACTATGATTCATGAAAACTGGTACTATGAAGAATGGAAATAGGAAATATGATTCATGAAAACAGATATTATGAATCAGGAAGTTTGTTTAAAGTTGTGATCTAATATTATAGCCCAGTGGATCTTTTCAGGACCATCGAACTCACACAGACACACACAAAAATCGCATCATGGATACTGGAACTGTGACTGAAGAAAACAAGGCACTATGACTCATGAAAATAGGAACTATGACTTACTAACAGAAACTAGTGACTCACGTAAATAAACAATGACTTTTAAAAACAGAAATTACCACTCATAAAAATCATCTATGCACTAATGAAAACAGAAACTAGTAACTCGCGCGGACACACACCACACACACACACACACACACACACACACACCACACACACACACACACACACACACACACACGCGCCGCGCGCCGCACACACAGCACACACACACACACACACACAGAGAGAGAGAAAAGAGAGAGAGAGAGAGAGAGAGAGAGAGAGAGAGAGGCATGCACGCACGCACACAGACACATAACAACAACAACAACACATAAACTATAAAACATAACTATATAAAATGTATTCCCACTACTTCATGACATAACAGCCAGCGTGTTGACATTTTCCTGAACCAGAGAAATCTAGGTCGCGAAGATTGCGCCAACATTCCCGCTTAATGTATCACCCCCAGTTATAAACAAATAACCCAAAGGACAAGAACACATACGTACACACGCATACACACATATACGACACACACACACACACACACACACACACACACACACACACACACACACACACACACACACACACAACCCAACACACACATACGCGCGCGCACACACACACACACACACACACACACACACCACGCACGCACGCACGCACACACACACACACACACACACAACAACACACACACACACACACACACACACCATTTTAAAAGCCATATAGGTAAAAAGACACTTATAGAGTAACAGACTATGTCTCTTCACTCTGCGGATTTTCAAAACAAGAATCAGGTCAGAAGAAAAGGCAAATAAACAATAACAACAATTAAGCCATCGTCCTACTTGGTGTCAGATTCGTCACACAGAGAAGAAGAGAGCGTTGATATCGAGGTAGAATTCAGGCATCAAAACTTTTATCAATAACAATAGATTTCAAAGTGTCACCTTCCTCCATACCGCCCCCCCCCGCCCCCTCCCTCTCTGTCTCATTCTGTGTGTGTGTGTGTGTGTGTGTGTGTGTGTGTGTGTGTGTGTGTGTGTGTGTGTGTGTGTGTGCGTGCGTGCGTGCGCACGCGCGCGTTGATGGTGTGTGTGTGTGTGTGTGTGCGTGCGTGCGTGCGTGCGTGCGTGCGTGCGTGCGTGCGTGCGCACGCGCGCGTTGATGGTGTGTGTATGTGTGTGTGTGTGTGTGTGTGTGTGTGTGTGTGTGTGTGTGTGTGTGTGTGTGTGTGTGCCCATCTCTCATGAATACGAAAAGAGGGTTCAGACATTGAATATGACGGTGTGCTTTGCATTCTTATTTTCCGTTCTCTCCCCCTTTGTTCAACTGCCTTCCTTTCTCTGCCATCTCTCGTTATTCATTCAGCCCGAGGACCGAGAGCATAAATCATCACACGTGGACGTCAAACATACACACTCACACTTTCAAATCATCAGCTGTGCACAATCTCACCAGCCAACCAATCTACGCACAAATTGTCAACGTATCTTGAGGGTGTAGCGGGAAATCACGTAGGCATGTACGCGCCACATAGACACACACACACACACACACACACACACACACACACACACACACACACACACACACACACACGCACAGAGACAGACAGACAGACAGACAGAGACAGTGGGAGACAGAAACAAAGGTACAGTGAGAGGCAGAGACTGACAGACAGACAGACAGACACAGAGACTACCAGACAGTCAGGTTAACGGACACACACACACACACACACACACACACACACACACACACACACACACACACACACACACACGCACACACACACACACACACACACATACACTACACACGCACGCATGCACGTGCTCGCGCGCGCGCGCACGCACAGCACACACACACACACACACACACACACACACAACACACACACATGCATGCATGCACATAGAGAGAGAGACAGACAGACAGACAGACAGAAAGACAGACAGAAACCAGACAACAGACAGACACCAGACAGAGACGACATACTACCAGACAGACAGCAGCAGACAACTACCAGACAGGCAGGCAGACAAGACACAGACAGATAACGCACAAGAAAGAAGACGAGAGAGAGTAGAGACAAGAGAGAGAGAGAGAGAGAGAGACAGACAGACAGACAGACAGACAGACAGAGAGGGGGGGTAAGGAGTAGGGAGGAGACAGAAGAGAGAGAGAGAGAGAGAGAGAGAGAGAGAGAGACAGAAGGAGAGCGAGAGCACCCACCACCCGCACCTTTTTGCAGCTCGTAAATCCGGTGGCAGTGGGCAGCGGCGGGGTCGGCCCCCGAGGGGGCGGCGGGCCCCGGGGGTAGCAGGGTGGGCAGGGCATCGGCAGCCGTGGGCAGGAAGGGAGCGAAGGGTGTGTAGGGCGTGTTGTTGATCAGGAACCGGGGTACCCTGGCACAGACAACACAGACCGCACCACAGTTAAAGTACACCACCCACCCACGTTCAGTCAACAACAACAACGACATGCTTGACAACGTACTCCCACAGGTCGTTCACGTCATTCAAAAAACAAAACAAAACAAAACAAAAACCGCGCTGTACTACGTCGTGAACACGTCCACACAGAGATTGCTCATTTAATTCACCAGCTCCATGTTTTGGAAAATACTACCAACACTGCCATTAATTCACATAGATCATTCGCATAGTTCAGCCATAGTCGGGGCGCTTCAGTTCTGTGAACAAAACGGTCTGCGACAGATTCATGCCCTCTGATCATTCACATTGTTCGCTTCAATAGTTTGGTCAGCATGACCAGAGGCAAATTAATTCACACAGATCGCTCACAAAGTTCAACAAGTCATAGTTGACTTCGCCAACACACCAACACAGCTCACTCACACACACCGACAAGAGCTATAGCTTATTTCAAAAGGGATGTTAGATCTGTTAAAAAAAAAAAGAAGAAAAGCATAAAATGAATAAATAAATAAAAGAGGACGTTCGGCATCTCTGAAATCACAGATCACTTAATATCACTCTCAAAAAAAAAAAAAAAAAAAAGCATTTGACATTTCTGAAAATAGACACCGTTTGAAATCTCTCAGAAAAGACAGGATTCGGCTTCTCTGTTTCATTCCTCTGAAAACAGATTATATTTGAAACATGTTTAAATAAAGAAAATACGCTTGATATCCCTGAAAAAGGAAAACGTCTGATACTCTGAAAACAGAGAACGTTTAATATATCTAAAAACCAGAGAATGCTCTTATTTCTGAAAACAGGGTGCGTTTCGAATCTGAAAACAGAGGACGCTCGGGATCTCTGAAAACGCAAACGTTTGGAATATCTAAAAACCATTGAGCGTTTGATATCTCTGGAAACAGAGAACGTTTCAAACTCTGAGACTCTAAAAACAGTGAACATTTGGTATCTTCAAAACAACTTAGAATTTTTTTTTTTTTTTTTTGACTACAGCGAATTTTTTGGTTCTTTGAAAACAGAGGTCCACTGGCATCGCTAAGCACAGAGAATGCTTGACATCTGTGAAAACAGAGAACATTTGAACACATCGGCAAAGAGCGGACGTCTCCAATTTCTGCATTTCAGCATCTTCAAAAAGTGCGGGCATTTCGCATCACTGATGGGGATCAGTTACTCCGAAGAAAAAGTTTTATCTGAGCAGTAGTTTCTTAGCACCTCCACTCAGCATACAGAATACAGTCCTGCCTCTCTCTCTCTCTCTCTCTCTCTCTCTCTCTCTCTCTCTCTTGCTCACCCAGTCTCTCTCTCTCTCTCTCTCTCTCTTTCTCTCTCTCTCTCTCCTCTCTCTCACCTCTCACTCTCTTTCCTTCCTCTCTCTCTCTCTCTCTCTCTCTCTCTCTCTCTCTCTCCTCTCTCTCTCTCTCTTCTCTCTCTGTTTTCGTAGTTTCTGTATCCCCCCAAAATCTAAAAACGGACTGCATTATAGAAAGAACAAAAATATAAAAAAAAATTTTTTTTAAGGATGCTGAACGTCTGTGAATCAAGTCATGTCGTCCACCCTCCACCCCACCACCCCCACCACCCCCACCACCACCACCCCACCACCCCACCACCACCACCCCAGCCAACCACTAAAGCCTATGTCAGGGCTGTATGTCGCTTCTCTGAAAACCAGAGCGTCTTTATTAGCATCCGTGGAAAAAGCAGGATGTTTCGAATCTTTGGAAACGGGGGAGGTCGAGCATCTCCCCACACAGAGAAGGTTTAGTATTTCTGAACACAGGCTCTCCTTTGGGAGCCCACTATTCAAAGTCTCGTGAACGCTGGCCCCTTAATAGGGGATCACAGAGGATATCTGATGCTCTCGGTTGGCTGCAACGAAGGGTCTTAAATCTATTTATTGCACCCCCCCTCTCTCTCTCTCTCTCTCTCTCTCTCTCTCTCTCTCCTCTCTCTCTCCTCTCTCTCTCTCTCTCTCTCAACTGTCAGCCTATTCTTCCGGCGTCTTCTTCTTCTATTTCCGTATTTCATCAGTTTTATTTTCTTCCCATTTTTTTTTTTATTCTTGTTTGTTTTTGTACCACTGTGTCTGTTCTTTCATGTACAACTCTCTCTCTCTCTCTCTCTCTCTCTCTCTCTCTCTCTCTCTCTCTCTCTCTCTCTCTCTCTCTCTCTTCCCCCCCCCCTCTCTTTCTCTCTAAACGCACAAGTGCGCGCACGTGTGAGTGTGTGTGTGTGTGTGTGTGTGTGTGTGTGTGTGTGTGTGTGTGTGTGTGTGCGTGTGCGTGCGCGCGCGCGCGTGTGCATGCATTTGTATGAATGTATCTGTCTGTCTGTCTGTCTGCGTATAGCTAAACCTCCTCCCACTTATTCGCGCCGTTTTTTGCCATCTGAACGAAGAAGAAGAAAAACAATGATAGAGAGAGTTGCTGTCACGTAAACGAAAGTGCGTGTGTTCCTGATGGGGCAGCACTTTAGCACATTTCGCGCCGTAACACACCTGTAACTGCCTGTCCACCCCACACCTCATCACCGCTGGTGCTCTAGAGTCTTCCTGTCAGCAAGCTACACTAACGATGAACGGCCTGCTAGCAGCCTCATCCATCCTCTTTAGTGAGTTCTAACAAACACGGAAGGCAACTTTCGCTCCGATGGCAACTTTCGCTTCCTATTGGGGGAAACAGTAATCTTACACTCAGGCTGCTTACTGCACTAATTCAGCTAGCACATAGACAGCCTCCAGACAGATGGAAACAACCAAGAACATTTCCAATAAAAAGGAAAATCCAAGTTTCCCTACATACCCTGAGCTGACTGACGCAGGAATGCGGCAACAACATGAAGTAAACAAATACATATTAAGCCTTTTTTTGTAATTTTATTCAATACTGACCGGCGTATTTTGAACACTGTCACACAGACTCTCCCCCTGTCCCCCCCCCCCCCCAACACACACACACACACACACACACACACACACACACACACACACACACACACACACACACACACAAAGCCCCACACTGCCCCCCCCCCCCCCTCCAAAGTTAACATTGGAGTTCCAAAGTATGAGCATCGGATTGTATTTACTATGGCAGCACCCCCTCTCCCTCCTCCAACCCCCCCCCCCCCCCTAAAAAAAAGTTGCTTTTCCACACTGTGCACGTTTGCGCCTCGTGTCAGCGGGGGTGTTCTTGTTACATAAGAAGTATTATTCACCGCTGAAATCAGGCTGCAGAGGTCAGGAGGTTGTAGGACTGGGCGAGGGGGGGGGGGGGGGGGCGCATGCGAGGGAGGGTAGGGGGACGGGTCAGGAGTTAGGTCATCTCATTTTCTACCCTGAATTCTGGAAGCTGATTCCAGAGTGTGGCAGATTTCCGCTGGTCATCCAGGATGGATATAATCGGATCATCTTTGTTCGTCAGACCTTTCGTTCGATGCCAGATTTTTCTTTTTTCTCTTTTTTTTTTTTTACTACGCTATCGCCCAATCGAGCCACATCTCTCTCGTAATACTGTGACCGAAATCTCTCTCTCTCTCTCTCTCTCTCTCTCTCTCTCTCTCTCTCTCTCTCTCTCTCTCCTCTCACACACACACACACACACACACACACACACACACACACACACACACACACACACACATACGCACACATATACACACACACACGCACACACAAACACAAACACACGCACACATACACACATACACACACACATTACGGCCAAATTCTCCAGAATGAATAAATCAAAAATGGAAATCCTCCAAAACTGTCGTATGAATCTCCCTTCTCCCATGATGGTATCTCTCCCATAAGTATTACTGTCCTAACCAACCTGTCTCGCATAATGGTATCACCATCACAAGCAATCCCTCTCCCATAATGGTAACACCACTACAAAAAATATCTCTCCTACACTAATATCACCGATATAAACAATATCTCTCCCATAATGGTTTTACAATCATACACAATGTCTCTTTCGTTATGGTATTACCGTCAAAAACTATCTATCTCTCACAACAGTTGATTACCACACAGGAATCAACGTTAGTAGCAACACCTCCATCCTCTCTCTCTCTCTCTCTCTCTCTCTCTCTCTCTCTCTCTCTCTCTCTCTCTCTCTCTCATCATAGGAACTGTTAACAAAGTAGTCTCTTATCCTAATCACCTCATCCAAATGGACCAGTTGTTCGGGGACAGCTTTCAAAATAAGATGGTACAAAGTAACAGTAAAACCCCTCTTTATCATCACTTCATCGCGTGTGCATCATTGTGCTACACATGGTAGCTCTTTGTAGTCCGATTCCATTTCTCTTATCCGTCTCCCGTTTGTTGTCGTCAGTCTGTAAGGGGGCCCATGGTTCATGGTTCCTTTCGATCTGTGTTTTGCCAGCGTGTGTCAGTCGTTCACATGTATGACCCAGGGTGGCTGGTCGTACTGTCGCCTTTCTGTTCTGGACTGCGCCACCTTTACCCTGATCCAGAATCCTTCCCTGTCTGAAGGCCGATCTATATTCCGACACTCGGGACTACAGATTAGTGACCTTCCCTCCAACATACTACATGCAAACAGGTGCGAACTAAGCAGGCATGCACGCACACGCTCGCGCGTGCAAGCGCGTGCACACACGCACGCACACACGCACGCACGTACGCGCGCACACGCACACACACACACACACACACACACACACACACACACACACACACACACACACACACACAAATACACACACGACAACTTTCTGTGCATAGATTTCATATCTGAAAACTATATCCACAGTGAGACGGGGAGCACTGGAGAACAACAGCAGAGGCAGACAGAAGGTCCACAGTGAGACGGGGAGCACTGAAGAACAGCAGCAGAGGCAGACAGAAGGTCCACAGTGAGACGGGGACACTGGAGAACAACAGCAGAGGCAGACGAAAGGTTGCTGAGGGCCTTCCTGATGTCACGCAGCTGCTGGAGTTGTGGAGTCCTTCCAGCAGAGGTTTGCTGTCAGTGAGGAAGCCAGACCTGTCTGGAGGCTGGCCGTTGTTCTGGGTGAAGGTCACAGTGCTGTTGACTCCGTTCTGAAGTTGGAGGAAATTCTTCCAGTTGGAGAAAGCTCTGGAGGTCAGCCTGTCAATTCTCCTTTCCTCACTGCTCCTTCTGGAGACCCAACTGTGAACACATGTGTCATTCCCTGGTGTTGTACCTGCCTTCAATCATCTCCAAGACCAGGGTTTTAGCTGGCGGGGAGCCTGATAGTCTTTCTTGTCAATGCCTGGCACCCCAAACATAACTGTGACGTTGTCCAGGTCATCAACTGGCTCCTCAAAGTCTGCTAGTATTCTGTCTCAGCTGAGTAGTTAATAAGTCCTCATGGCACCGAGTAAGCGTTTCGAGTTGTGAATGAAGCTGGTCCTCTTCAGCCTGCTGTGTGTAAGGTTCTGGAGCTTCTCATGCATGGGGTGAGACAGTACTCGTTCCAGCTTCGAACTCTGTACAAAAAAAAGGTTTGCTTCACGCCTGTTTCCAGGGGAGTTCTTTTCCATGGCCTGCATGGGAGTAGTTTTCGTTCCTCTTGTGATCAAACAGAATCCAGCGTTCTGGATCTTTGCCAGGCAAATGGTGTTTGTCTTTGATGCTGTCACCCGGAATGTCATACCATACTCCATCTCAGATCTGACTTTGCAACACAGACCTTCTCCAGATTGGTGCTGTTAATTCCCCAGCTTGTTCTCGCTATTTGTTTTCCTCATGACCGACAGTTTCCTTGTGATTTCTTTTCGTTTTTCCTTCGGTGTGGATTCCATGTGGGGTGTCTGTCCTGTTTTCTCCTTAAACATGTTAGCGTGTCATCTTTCTTGAGCTCTTGCCCGTTTCTGTGCAAACTGATATCTTCCTTCACAGTGGACAGGGAGAAACAGGTTAAGACTGTCTTAGTGGTATTGACTGTACATCTCAGTCTGTGGCCTATGTTCCGACGCTGTTCACTGCCTCTTGCGAGGGAATATTTGCAGTAGAGATGTGTTCTGCAACATTATATACATGGCGTAGCGGACGTGGGTGTGGGAGACATGCATGTAGGTTTCTTTCTGATGTTATTAATGAAGATGAGAAAAAGAATTGGGGAGATGACTTCGCCTTGGAGAACACCCTGCTGGAGAGTGACACGGTGGCTCATCTTGCTATCCACCTTCACTCTTCGTGTACAGTACTGGAAAAAGTTGTGAATCCAGCGGAGCAGTCCCCTTCAACCTTTTCCTCAGCAGTTTCATGAGCAGTTATTCTTTCCAGACTTTGTCGAAAGCCTTTGTTAAATCTACAAAAATAGTCAGCAAAAAACTTCTTCTCCTGGACGTTATTTGAAAATTCCTGTGTAAGATATACCAGCCGATCTTCAGTACTCATTTTCAAGGCTGACGGACAGTTATCTAACAGGTGTTCAGCTTCAAGATGTTTCAGACGCCTCATTTCCACCAGCCATTCCATTATCTTACTGGAGCAGCTATGTAAGTTGATTGGACATTAACTGGTCTTTTGTCTTCTATATTTTTTCCCCTGACGGAAATGACGTTAGCCTCTTTCCGCCTGCCAGGCAATTTTCCTGCATTCCATGACTGGTTGACAATCTGCAGTGGTTTGTTTCTGGCATCTGGTCCTAATTCTTTTCATCATTTCATGTGTTGTGCCATCCTTTCCAGGAGATTTCTGGGTTTTTTTTTTTAATCTTTTATTTGCAATGTTTAGCTCTCTTGCAGATAAAGGTGATATCACGAGAGGCTCTGGTTGTTGTTGCTTCAGACTTACTTTCATCTCCTTCCGGACTTCTTCAGTAGAACTTTGGAACGGGGCCACGTTCTTTCTTCCCTGCAGAAGTCTGGCAAGATGTTTGCTGCCATTTCCCCCGCGTTCTGGTTTCTGTATTTTCACTGATAGTTTTGGACAGATAGATAGATGTTTGGATAGACAGACAGACAGACAGAAAGACAGATAAACAGATAGATAGATACATACATTTATAGATAGATAGATAGATAGATAGATAGATAGATAGATAATAGATAGATAGATAGATAGATGGATAGAGGAGATGATAAGAATGATAGTAGATAGGTTGGGTGGGTGGGTGGGTGGTTGGTTGGTTGATAGAATGATAGACAGATAAAGTGTTTCTTTACGAGTGCATGTTGGGTGAAATACTTCCGGTCCACCTAAAATATCATGCATGTGAAATAAGCTACCACACCGGCCATTCATTCATGAAATATTTATTCAAGATACCAAATTTGTGAGGGGCATCACAAAAGATAAGGAATACACAATAAGAAATCGTTTCGAAAAACGACTATTGCAGCAAAATAAAATTCATAACTTAGTGCTATGGTTTGTTTTCATTTTTCTGCTTTTAATAATCGAATTCTAATTATTATCAGCACTGATATTCCGGCATGGTGCCGGCGGTGGCCAGGAGTTGCGCGGGCGCATTTGTGTGTGTGTGTGTGTGTGTGTGTGTGTGTGTGTGTGTGTGTGTGTGTGTGTGTGTGTGTGTGTGTGTGCTCTGTGTGTGTGTGTGTGTGTGTGCGTGTGTGCTCTGTGTGTGTGCTGTGTGTGTGCTGTGTGTGTGTGTGTGTGTGTGTGTGTGTGTGTGTGTGTGTGTGTGTGTGTGTGTGTGTACCTTTTAAAATTCCAAATTGAAAACTCCTGACACCGTACTACAGCTCTGAATATTGTATTTGTCTTTAAAAGGGCAAGAAGTCAGAAAAGGATCATATTTTCAGTCCGTCAAAAACATTACACTTTCTGTGATATATAAAATGATGGTCAATATCAAGCGACGCATTGCACTTTCTCCGTATTGGATTCTGATTTGTCACGAACCTTTCTTGACATTGATGACTAAAACACAAAAGCGCACGCGCGCGCGCGCGCACGCAGACACACACACACACGCGCGCGCGCGCGACACACACACACACACACACACACACACACACACACCACCCACACACACACACACACACACACACACACCACACACACACACACACACACACACACACAACACTACATTACACTACACTACACTACACTACACTACACTACACTACACTACACTACACTACAAAATCTCGAAAACGGAAGGGAAGGCAGGGGATGGGGTGGGGGCAAGGGAGGCAAGTTGTGACTTCACAGACTAATTTCCTCGAGGGGTATTCCCCCGAATGTAAAATCTATCACCGTACGGAGATAGAAAGCATTATTTTCCTATAAATATTAATTCGAACAGCTGACAAACGACAAACGACAAATCTGATAAATCTACGCTCCAAATTATAGGGATGAATATGTACTCCCAGACTCCCGTCCCCGCCCCTGTCCCGTCTGGATGGGAAAAAAAAAAAAGAGAAATAAAAAAAAAGAAAAAAAAAGAAAGAAAGAAGCAGCAGAAGTCTACATATACTTTCGAGAAAATCAATATCTTATCTCCATCGTGGTGGCACTCTCTTTGAAAAAAAATAATGTTACTCAAGACAACCTCGGCCTCGGCCGAACGGGTCTTAATTAACTACACTCTTTGAGTCAGTTCAAGGCTAGAAACGTTTCTTTCTTCTTCTTTTTTTTTTCACGCCAGGGGCAGTAATTGTAGATATGGACTGAAAGGGTTACTTCCCATGTACCCATGTAAAAGCAACTGAAATACTGGGAACATTAAGATGTGTGTGTGGTTAATAAAGTCCTCCTGAGAAAGGAATAAAAAGCAACTGAAATACTGGGAACATTAAGATGTGAGTGTGGTTAATAAAGTCCTCCTGAGAAAGGAATAAAAAGCAATTGAAATACTGGGAACATTAAGATGTGTGTGTGGTTAATAAAGTCCTCCTGAGAAAGGAATAAAAAGCAACTGAAATACTGGGAACATTAAGATGTGAGTGTGGTTGATACAGTCCTGAGAAAGAAATAAAAAGCAATTGAAATACTGGGAACATGAAAATGTGTGTGTGGTTAATAAAGTCCTCCTGAGGAAGGAATAAAAAGCAACTGAAATACTGGGAACATTAAGATGTGTGTTCTTCTTCTTCCTTCTCCGGGCGTTTACAATGGTGAGTACCTCATCCAGCGAGGTTGTGTAATCAGCTACACTGATTTCTTCGTTTGTTTGTTTGTGTCCTTGTCTGTCAGCAAGATTATGCACCAACTGTTGAACCAGCCTGAACAAAACATGCCAGAACAATCAAACATGGCCCTAGGGTGAACCCACGACATTCTGGTACGGATCTGTTAAAAAGTAACAACAACAACAGTAATAATAATAATAAGAAGAAGAATAACAAAAATGATAGAATTATCATTATCATCATTATCATTATTATTATCATCATCATTATTATTACTATTATTATCATCGTTGTTGTTGTTGTTGCTATATCATTATTATCATTATTGTTGTTGTTGTTAAATAAGTGAATGAATAAATAAATAAACAAAAGCCAACTCGCGATGCTAAATTTTCCTATCATCTTCACACAAAAACACCATTTCCCCCTTTCTTTCATCGTGTTTGCGGATTCCAGTGAAAGGGTGGATCCAGGATCCGTTCCACCTTGGCTAAAGTCTGCACTCTCCCCGAAGCCCTGCACGCTACCTAGGAAATCGACTGTCAACTTTCCATCATCCTCTCCTTGGCTGTTGATCTGGTTCTGAACCCGAGTGGAGAACTTCACATCTAACACACACACACACACACACACACACACCACACACACCACACACACCTGATCGTCAACTCCGCTCTTCCTCAGACAATGACTCCAGCGGTGGTCCACACATTGAGCACGAAGACTATTGACAACGGGGCTTTTTGTTTTCAGTTAGATGGAACAAAATTTTCTCTTTCATACAGTCGGATTCTCTCTATACAGACAGGCTTCAAAACACATCTCTTCCCAAATAAGGAGCGTATGCGATGCTTGCATGCAGATTGGGTCTTATTATATGAATTGGGGTAAGACTGCTTGTATATTATATTTATGCCCGCATTACAAGCGAAGTATGCGAAAATGACGGACATTTAGTCATAATAAGACAATCTTTTGAGGGGCCTTGAGGAGGTCTACGAAACGTACGCAAAACAAATATCTCAGAGAGAGAGGAGAAGAGAGAGAGAGAGAGAGAGAGAGAGAGAGAGAGAGAGAGAGAAGGCTTAAGGAAAGACTTTTTTTGTTCATTCTCAGCGATTTTAGTTCCCTCCCGCAATTGACCTTTCGTACTTCGTACCTACAAGTAAGAAGATTTTTTGTTTTTCTCTCTCTCTCTCTCTCTCTCTCTCTCTCTCTCTCTCTCCTCCTCGCTCCTCTCCTCTCTCTGAAGGGGGTAGGGAGAAGGAAGAGGGAGACAGAGAAATTTTATCTTGATATATGCCTTCGGCATGGGTACTAGGTTAAATGGACTGGGAAAGGATGAAAGGGGGAGAGAAGAAGAGGAGGAGGAGGAGGGGGAGGCGTGGGGTGGAGGGTTCCAAAAGAAAGAGGCGATCGAACACCTCAAACATGTGCTCGGCAATTACTTTGATCCCCCCAGCCCGTATAAGGGAGCGAAGCTATGTCAATAAGGCAGCCAAGGGAGTTCTCGGGTAACACACCAATGATTCAAACGTCGAGGCTGCGAGTATATATAACATATATATATTCAATTATAAACAAAGCTTGCTCTTATGTCTTAGAGTGAAGAAATAGGGGGAGAGATAGGGGGAGATAAGCATTCATATCTGCAGTGGTATATAGAGAGAGACAGACAGACAGACAGACAGTGAGACAGAGACAGACAGACAGACAGACAGACAGAGACAGAGACAGATAGATAGACATACATGTGTGTTGTGTGTGTGTGTGTGTGTGTTGTTGTGTGTGTGGTGTGTGTAGGCACAACTAAACTGGATTGTTCTCGGAGCTGGTATTGTATCTAAAAATCGACTGCCTCGCCCCCCCCCCCCCCCCCCCCGTAGTTTTCTTAAATGCACATAAATATACAAGCTACGTGGATCCAAGCAGATAGATGGAAGTCAATGGAAAATGGGATTATTTTGCGGAAGCTCAGTTGGCGCAAAAGATTGGGCCACAAGGTGAGTTCTACTACTACCTTCAAGTTGACATCAAGTAGACGATGGATGAACTGGGAATGATGTCTGAAGTAGAAATCTTTTTTTCAAAAAACACAAACAAAACAAAAAAACCGTGAAATGATTAGCAGGGTAGAGAAATTGAGGGAGGGGTGGTGGTGGTGGTACGGACTGTAAGATGTGATATTATTCGGTTTACTACTGGTTTAAAGCTTTGAGACCAAGCTTTACGATGACATCGCTCAACTTGCGTCAATCAAAATGGCGTTTGGGAGCGCATTTCTCCTTAACTGTGGCGTGTGGCCTTCGGTGTTCCGTCCAGGTTGCAAAAGCGCCTAGCAGGTGTAGCTGGGAACAGCAACAAGCAAGCAGGCGACAGCAAATAAAGGGGAATAAACCCGCTGAATTCGTCGGTTGGTGAAGTGGGCACAGATCGATACTTGTACAGGTACAGACAGGGACAGGAGGACAGAACACAAATGACACGTCCTGCGAGGGGCTGCGGGGGTGGGTGCAGTGGCAATTGATTTGATTAAGTGATCAGCTAATCTCTTCCTCCTCCTCTACCCCCCCCCCCCCCCACCATCTCCTCATCCCGACTTTCCCTTTACTTCTTTCTCCCTCTCTCGCTTTCTGTCCCTCCAAGCCATCGTCGTCTCTCTCTCTCTCTCTCTCTCTCTCTCTCTCTGCGTGCGTACGTGTGTGTATTTCTGTGTATGTGTGTTTTTTTGTGTGTGTGCGTGTGTGTGTGCGTGCGTGCGTGCGTGCGTGCGTGTGTGTGTGTGTGTGTGTGTGTGTGTGTGTGTGTGTGTGTGTGTGTGTGTGTGTGAAGGAGACAGACAGTAGACAAACACAAAAGAGGAGGGTGAGAGCCAGACTGAGACATGAAGACAATATTTATGAATTATTCACATGTTCGTATGCACTCACTATGAAAGCGCCATAACGCCTGCTGAGAACCACACAGGTACTCTCGGTGTGTGTGTGTGTGTGTGTGTGTGTGTGTGTGTGTGTGTGTGTGTGTGTGTGTGCGTGTGTGTGTATGTGTGTGTATGTATGTATGTGTGCGTGCGTGCGTGCGTGCGTGCACTCGTATGTGCGTGAATGCGTGCGTGCGCACGCGCGCGCGCGTGTATGTGTGTGTGTGTGCGCGCGCGCGCGAGTGCCTGATACATCCGTGCATGCGTGTCTCCGTGCGTGCGTGCACATGCGTGCGTACTTGTGTCCGCGCGCGTGATGAATTCAAGCAGAAGTGATTGATGAATTATTCAACAGAGCGTGAAACGAACACTTGCTTGGAAACAGTTTGGTGGGCACAGCCACCACCAGCAATGGACCACAGGTCTTAAGACCTGTCAATCACTCTGCTTTATGTCGCTGCAAGCCCCGCCCAGTTGGCGGGGGGGGGGGGGGAGGGGGTGGTGGAGATGGGAGTTGAAGGGGGCCCCGCCCCTAAATTAAACAAAAACACAGCTTGCGTTTGCGTTCCTCGCTGAGTGCAGCCTGGAGAAAGATACGCCTTTTACTGACAGACGACCCCTCCTATACTCCTCCACCCCCCGCCCCCTACTCTTCAGCCCCCCCCCCCCCTTTCCCTCTGTCCTCTCCATTTCTCACGAGCGACACACCCGATTACACACACACACGCGCGCGCGCGCGCATTCACACACACAACGCACGCGCGCGCGTGCGCGCACACACACACACACACACACACACACACTCTACCATAACCATGGCGCACACACTAACCAATACACTCGCTCGCACAAATGCATGCCACGAGAGAGAGAGAGAGAGAGAGACAGACAGACAGACAGACAGAGAGAGGCAAAGAGAGAGAACGTAGAGAGGGACACACACCCCACACACACACACATGACTGGTGTTGGTTGCATTGTCTGTCTTTAGAGGATCCACACGTGTGTCAAGGGATGAGATGAGGCCGCAGAGTTGGAAGGGGAAGGTAGATGAGGAGACAGTTGAACACGATTCTTCCCCCCCCCCCCCAACCACTAGTCCTTCCCACCCGCTCTCCTTCCACCCTGAACTCTCTCTCTCTCTCTCTCTCTGTGATGTGTATGCTTGTGAGTGAAAGAGAGAGGGGGGGGGCGACGGAGAGAGAGAGAGAGAGAGAGAGAACAAGAGAGAGACAGAGAGGGAGGGTAGAAAGAGGAGACAGCTGAACACGATTCCTTCCCCAAGCCCTTGTTCTTCTCCCTCTCCTCTCCTCCTCCTCTCTCTCTCTCGCTCTCTATCCCTCTCTCTCTCTCTCTTGCTTTTATGTCTATGCTTTCGTGTGTGTGTGTGTGAGAGAGAGAGGATATGAAGAGTCCGCGTATGTTGTACACAAACCTTTGTTTGGAAAATAAAACCAGCAAGACAAAGAGACTACAACAAAGCGGAACCGCAACGTGCTGGGCACACGGCATGAGCAGTCACGCAGGTCACGCAGTGCGTGGCAGGTGGCAGAGTGAGCAAGAACCCAAGTCCCTCAATAGGCCCTCCTATATCAGGACAGTCTTCACTCAATACCGCCAGTTAGGCACTCTCGTATTGGGCCACTACCTACATCGATTTGAGCCTCCAGAGTGGCCCCCTGGTTAAATGGTCATTTAAATCGGTTTGATTAGTCAGTTAGTTATTACCGAAGACGTCGTTCTAGAAATACTGAAAGGTCTTGATAGTAGAAAAGCTGTCGGACCAGATTTGGTACACAATATAATTTTAATTGCTGCCGCGGACGTCATTCGTGAAGCATTAGCATACCTGTTTAATCGCTCATTAACAGAAGGCAAATTTCCTTTAATATGGAAACTGGCTCATGTAACCCCCATATTTAAAAAAAAAGGAGACAAACATAAATGCGACAACTACCGTCCTATTTCATTATTGAGCTGTATCGGTAAAATCTTAGAAAAATGTGTTCAGCAACATGTGTTTAAACACCTTTTAGGCAATAATCTTTTATCAGATGCCCAGTCGGGGTTCATTCTAAAAGACTCAACTGTTTTACAACTTTTGTGTATATATGATGATTTTTGCAAATTTCTTGACTCAAAAACTACTGCACAGGTGATTTTTTTTACGTATCTAAGGCCTTTGATAAGGTATGGCACCGTGGATTACTATATAAACTTTCTGCCTTGGGTGTTAGAGGACAGCTGCTTGACTGGTTTGCTGACTATTTGACAAATCGTACACAGGCAGTAGTTTTAAAGGGAAGTAAATCGCCGTACCTCCCGATATCGGAAGGCGTCCCCAAAGGTTCCATTCTTGGACCAATGTTATTCCTTATTTATATAAATGATATTGTTCATGACATTGAATCTGTGGTAAAGTTATTTGCTGATGATACCAGTATATATTTAGGTCTTGGAAATACTCATCTTAGAACAGAAATCTTAAACTTGGATCTTGAAAAAATCAATACTTGGGCTCTCAAATGGAAAAAACATTTAACCAGTCTAAAACTGAATCATTGACAATTTCTAACCATGCTGTGCCACAAATTCAACCTCTGAGGTTTAATAACGTGACATTACATGATACAGAATCCCACAAACACCTAGGAGTTATCATTCAAAATAATTGTAAATGGGATCGCCACATCAAATCCATTTTGTCAAAATGTCGTGTTCTTGTTGCCTGCCTCCGCTCATTTAAATACCGTCTTAGTCGGAAATCACTTGAAATAATGTATAAGTCATTTATTTTGCCCCATTTCGATTTTTCGGATGTCGTGTGGGATAACTGTACAAACAAACAAGCTGAAAATTTAGAAAATGTGCATCTGGATGCAATTAGAACTATTGTCGGCTCGGTCCGAGGGACTAGCCACCAAAAATTATACAAGGAATCCGGGTTTACATCATTAAAAGAGAGACGACGACGTCATAAAATCATTCTGTACTACAAAATTGTCAACGGTATTGTTCCTATTTACTTGTCTAATCGACTTCCCCACATTATATCTTCTGTAAACCCTTATCACCTCAGGCGCCCCCTGGAGAGGCAGATGCCAAAGTGTAGATTAGGTATGTACAAATCTTCCTTCTTTCCTTCATCTACTGCTCTTTTGAATGACCTCCCTGACAATATTAAAGTATCTAATTCTCTTAGTTTTCTCAAGCGTTTCCTCAGTAGTACCGATAGTATCGTACCTAGATATTATTACTTTTCTGATAGGACGTCAGAAATAATCTTGTGTAAGTTGAGATTGGAAATGAGTGACTTAAACCACGATCTTTTCAGACGACATCTTAGAAACAACCCTTCATGTGACTGTGGCACGGCAGTTGAAGATGCAGCCCACTTCTTGATTAATTGTCCACTCCATCAACAGGCCTGTGCTCTGACAATAGAAACTCTACACGACACAGCAAAACGCGATATCTCAACATTATTGACTGGCAACCTTGATCTAGATGTTGACGCAAACACAGAGATACTTGCTATGGTTGGAAATTTTGTTAACCTTCCTAATAGGTTTAATAATAATAATAATGAATACTTATATAGCGCCTATTCTCGGCTAGAGACCAAGCTCTAAGCGCTTTACAATCAACACTCGTTTACACAACGGGCTGCCTACCTGGGTAGTGCCGACTGAAGAGCTGCCAGCTGGCGCTTCATTCAGTCGTTTCCCGTGTCATCCAGTCAATATTGTTCAATATCGTTCACTCAGTTTCTTTACTTCCTTCATTCTTTCCATTTCTTACGCAGGGTGCATGCTGTGTGTAACGTGTCATCCATACCAACGGCCAAACTGGCCTACTCTTCCGAAAGTTGGTGATGGGATTTTACGTGTGTGCAAGATATTATGCGTGCGTTCACACACGGAACCTCGGTTTATAGTATCATTCGAAGGACTGTATGGGAAATGGAGTCAGAACTAATGTTAACTCCGAGGGAAAAATCCCCCTGTACCGAAACGCCCCGGCGGAGATTCGAACCCGCAACCCCAGGATCACCAAGATTACGAGTCAGGCGCTCTACCAACTGAGCTATTAACTAAACATATTCGGCTTACCACATTTACCTTCCCGGTCTTCTACCTGGTATAGAATACTATTGATTGAAATGGCATGGTGTGGTTCAGGCGTGGTGGGTTATTTTATTATTGTGCTGTAGTTTGAGTGTACTCTTGTGTGTGTAAACGTTTTTTTCGTTTGTTCGCTTGTCTTTGTTGTTGTTTTGTTTTTGTTTGTGTCTGTTGATTTTCCTCCTTACCAATTCCATTTTGATAACTTTTTGACGCAGCCACTGCAATGTACTTTTTTTTTTGTAAGAGTACGGTTTATAAGCCTATGCTTGTTGTACTCCATGATTTGATGAATATTGCTGCAAAATTGTTCTCGAACAAATACAATTTGTTTAAACCAAATGGTTAAAAGTGTTTTGCCTGCCAAGCGCTTGGCGCGCGGTCAGGAGTTCGAACCACAAGTGGGGTCGGATTTTTTGTATTTCCTTGACTTTCTTTTCCTTTTTTCATTTTTTCTTCTCTCTCTCTCTCTCTCTCTCTCTCCTCTCTCTCTCTCTCTCTCTCTCTCTCTCTCTTCTGTTCTTTTTTCTTTCTCTCTCTCCTTTTCCTCTCTCTCTCTCTCTCTCTCTCTCTCTCTCTCTCTCTCTCTCTCTCTCTTGCTGCTTGAAAAAGCTCTCTGTCCACGCAGCGAGGAATAGGTACCTGATTCCTGTCAGGGAAGGTCAAAGGCTGAGGAAGGAGAGGGACAGGCCCGGCCTTCAATCATGCCGTGTCCTATGTAATGCAGACCTTTATGGGCCCGGCCTTCAACCATGCCGTGTTCTCCATAATGCAGACCTTGATGGGCCCGGCCTTCAACCATGCCGTGTTCTCCATAATGCAGACCTTGATGGGCCCGGCCTTCAACCATGCCGTGTTCTCCATAATGCAGACCTTTATGGGCCCGGCCTTCAACCATGCCGTGTTCTCCATAATGCAGACCTTGATGGGCCCGGCCTTCAACCATGCCGTGTTCTCCATAATGCAGACCTTGATGGGCCCGGCCTTCAACCATGCCGTGTCCTATATAATGCAGACCTTTATGGGCCCGGCCTTCAACCATGCCGTGTTCTACATAATGCAGACCTTGATGGGCCCGGCCTTCAACCATGCCGTGTTCTACATAATGCAGACCTTGATGGGCCCGGCCTTCAACCATGCCGTGTTCTCCATAATGCAGACCTTGATGGGCCCGGCCTTCAACCATGCCGTGTTCTACATAATGCAGACCTTTATGGGCCCGGTCTTCAACCATGCCGTGTTCTTCATAATGCAGACCTTGATGGGCCCGGCCTTCAACCATGCCGTGTTCTACATAATGCAGACCTTTATGGGCCCGGCCTTCAACCATGCCGTGTTCTTCATAATGCAGACCTTTATGGGCCCGGCCTTCAACCATGCCGTGTTCTACATAATGCAAACTTCTGGCACTTCACCGTTTCTATGGCCGATAGGCTATGGGCACTTCACCGTTTCTATGGCCGATAGGCTATGGGCACCGTTTCTATGGCCGATAGGCTATGGGCACTTCACCGTTTCTATGGCCGATAGGCTATGGGCACTTCACCGTTTCTATGGCCGATAGGCTATGGGCACCGTTTCTATGGCCGATAGGCTATGGGCACTTCACCGTTTCTATGGCCGATAGGCTATGGGCACTTCACCGTTTCTATGGCCGATAGGCTATGGGCACTTCAACCTTTTTTTTTTTCCTTTTTTTCTTTTTTTTAATCTATTCAATTACTTTTTTAATTATTTTTTTTCTTTCAGACTTCAGAAAAATGTCCGTTGCCGAGTTCTGGAAGCACAGCGGAAAAACTTTTGCTTTGCAGAGGACATCGATGACCTGGCATGCAGTGGGCAAGAACTCACCAAGCTTGTCAACAGACCGGATGACCAAGCTGATGTCCAGTCACCACGCCACCACCACCACAGCTATCACTGTCCGTAGTTCATTCACCTAGTATCCGCGAAGGTTCCAAACCAGAAATCCTCTCAATGGCAGCAAAGACAGCATCAGCACATTCCAGACTGAACCCTGCTTGGAAGGACAATGTTATCTGTATGAGATCGGCCTCCTGCGTTCTCTGGCATCTTGCATGTTTCTGCATGAACACCAGACATGGACCACCACAGCGGATACTGACAGAATCCTAGCCATGGAAGAATGATGTTGATGCCGGATGCTGAATATCAGATACGCCGATCACACAGATCACAGACACAGATCACGAACAAGGGCGTCACACCACCTAGCGGCACGTTGGACCCCCAAGAAGATCTGCGGGCAGAAGTTCCGGGAGGGTTCATAGAACAAGATGTAACGCCCTTGCTGAAATAATCCACCATGGAACTGTTGAGGGAAGGAGACAACAGGAAGAAGACCGAGGTCTCATTAAAATGGACAGAGACAAAAAAAACAAAAAAAACATCGGCAGCAACCCAAGCTTTTCACACTACCAACAGGTCAAAAGGAACCTGGTCAACAGATCTTCAGTGCGTCCCATAGTCACGGATCTCAGGGAGAAAAGAGAGGAGAAGACACAGGAACGGGAATACTATTCACAGGAAAATGAATTTCCTACATTCCAACACGAACACTATACTCGGGAACAGAAATGTCACGCATACATCGGAAATAGAATACCATACGTAAGATCTTTATCGTGTTCAACGCCTGACTGATGGATAATTCAGCTTAAACCAACCCCGTTGTCAGTCTGTCTGTCTGTCTGTCTGTCTGTCTGTCTTCTCTCTCTCTCTCTCTCTCTCTCCTCTCTCTCTCTCTCTCTCTCTCTCTCTCTCAGCCAGCACAGCCCCATCTGTCAAAATATAACGAATGAAATCAAAAACACGCTCGATAATTCAGTCCCATCCATTCAAAACTTACAACAAAAACCCCCCAAAAAACCCAGATTCTCTCTCTCTCTCTCTCCTCTCTCTCTCTCTCTCTCTCTCTCTCTCTCCCCTCTCTCCAGCTCATTATTAACACAATGACAGAAAACACAATCAGTATCATCTGTTCAAACATAT
>CM065714.1:124041174-124043674 GCA_033310375.1 Conus canariensis | reverse complement strand
TGGGCCAACGTCACTTCAGGGGTCGGCCGGCCGGCCCCTCAAACGGTCACAGCCTTCATTCAAGCCACGGAGCTGACCTGTCGTTGAGGTCAAACCAATCAATCACTCGTGGGGGTCGAAGTGTTGACGGATTGAAACCCCGTCTGTCTGTCTGTCTGTCTGTCTGTCCACGCCAGCTGTAAATGCGAACTTGATTCAGTTCGGGGAGTGCTGAAGCGGCGGAATGAGCGGATTGGCCCCCGTGCTTTTCAGAATACTGCGCACCAGACATGGTGAATCTCTGATAGGTCGTTGCCCCTACGGCTGTTATACAGAGAGAGAGAGAGAGAGAGAGAGAGAGAGAGAGAGAGAGAGAGAGAGAAATGAGCTGGCTCTTTGTGAGACGAAATTGTGCCGAAAATATGCCTCACACCGTTTCCACTGGTTACAGAACTTTCAAACGCTTGGAGCTCCGGCAGCAAACGTAATAACATTGCACAGTGTAAGCGGGCGAGTCGTCAATCACGCATGGACTAAAAATAACAACGCACGGGAGTATGTCGCTCGTGGTAGCGCAGTGGTTGATGGGGAAACTACGGCTTCTCTCTGTAGTTTGGAGAGTGTTCACGCTTGGAAAGTTCGAGGCTGTCCATATGCTGGATACCAAAAATCACAAGTACCTAAATAGCATACAGATGTGTGCAACATTTTTAACAATGATTGCTGTATGCATACGATGGTTATTTTTTTTTTTTATTATCATCATTATCATCAATAACGTCATCTTACCGTTATTTCTACCATCATCATCATCATCATCAATAACGTCAATGATCATTCCTCTTCTCCATGTATATTGTGTGGCAGGCAGAAGGGAAAGAAGGGACGGAGGTAGGGGAGAAAGGGAGAGAAGTATGTGTCCACAGAAAAAAGAAGAGCGCCTTGATGGATACCAACTGCCTCAGGGCGACGATGTTTGTTATCTGTTAGCATGAGGTGACATGCCCATCTCCATTGCTGTTTATCTTTCGTCCACCACCTCCCCTATCTTCCTCCCACCCCACCTCCACCCCCTCTCTCTGCTAAGTCCCCTCCTCCCCCTCCAGGTTTGACCCCCCCTGCCCCCCCCCCCCCCCCTCCAGGTCTCAACCCTAAAATGACACCACAGAAGACGATGCGCGTCTACTAGATCAGTATCACGGTCATAACATTCCTCCTCTCCCTCGTCTCCTTGCCCCCGCGCCTCGAGCTCTTCATCTCGTCCACTGTTTCAATAACATGACATCCTCCACTGTCGCTCATGTCATCATTCTGTAGTGTATTACGTCATTCGCTGGAGATGGAGAAACAAGGTTGTTAGTTTCGTGTTCCTGTTCGACGTTTGTGCACAGGGCGAGTTGAACGCTCCAATAAAATGTGATTTCTGTTCAACATGCTTTCGTTCTTCTGCATCTTGCATACTTCGTTTCCAAGTGAAGCGACTGCAGGTGGAGACTGAAACAAATTTTAAACTGCGAGATGTAGAAATCTTAACCGTAATTTAAAATAAATCCGCCAGTTAACATGGACAAGCAAATTACAAGACAAAAACACGACGCGTTTCGACCTCTTAGGTCTTCTTCAGGTAAGAGAAACAACTTTCGGGACAATGAAAACGAAGAACGAGCAATCACTCATCTTCTCAAATCTTCCCGTTCTTTGTGTTCATTGTTCTGAATGTTGTTTCTATCTTGACTGAAGAAGACCTAAGAGGTCGAAACGCGTCGTGTTTTGTCTTGTGACTTGTTTGTCCGTTTTAACTGGCGGATTCACTTTCAATTACCTTTAAGATTTCTCCATCTGCTGTTCTTTTTTTTTCAGAAGGTTAAGAATATAAAAGTGACGGCTGCTGGCAGCAATCTGAGGAGCATTGTGTTATGCGTGTGTTGTATGTCCGTTATTTGTGACGACTGAAGGAGATGTATTGCCGATAATTGCCCGACCATTTCCTTGTCAGTGTCGTATTGTGCGTTGAATCAGTTTTTCTCTACATCATGCTTTGTAGGTTTCTTCGTATTTTTCAGTGATTTCAGTCGCGCTGCGCTCAGTTCCAGTTCCTCTATTTTCAAATGAAATTTCTTCATTCCGTGACGAGCCAGCCACGCCTACCCCCCCCCCCCCCCTCTCTCTCTCTCTCTCTCTCTCTCTCTCTCTCTCTGTTCAGTGGGGAGGGTGGAAGACAGTGACAATGCAAGACAGGGTGAATTGAAATGAACATGGATTAAGACCACTGACATTAACCCAAGCTTTTCATCTTCCACGACATACATGGCTTTATAAATGTGTTTCAAAGGAATTAGAATGAGCGTGCAAGAATTCTCACCTGACACACAAATTCAGCAGAACAGACGTTCGTTGGACATTAGCCTTAGCCCGGTGTGGTCGCGCCCTTTTCGTGGCTTTCTGTGCAATGGCTATGACAACACGTGTTCAGCATCACACTGAGATCACACGGAACGATTTATCACACCGGTCTTAGCTT
>CM065714.1:124026174-124033674 GCA_033310375.1 Conus canariensis | reverse complement strand
TTGCGTACCCTAGCATGTTTCATCAGATCTGAGATTTTATAGTGGAAAGATTTTTCACAAAATTTCGGGTGGGTTTTTAGAAGATGTATTTTAAAGAGTTGTGTGAATCAATGACTTGTGAGTTGATTTTAACGTGGTGACAGTCCTAATGTGGCCCTTTGCGGTCGGCTGGGCTATAAGCAACAATACCTTATCTTACCTTGCCCTGGCATAAGTGTTCACATTTATTAATTTGAAAGGAAAGACACAAAAATTACAAAAATTAAACGATCTTGTTTCTTGCTCTTCCCATTTAAAGTCTACTTAATTTTGATCAGAGCAACATTGATGTTGTCTTAAAAAGGCTAGAGATTGAAAAAAAAAAAAAAAAAGAAAGAAAGAAACGGGAGCTTGTTTCAATTATTCTGAACTGTTAGTTTCCACCCACGCACCAAATATAGTAACGATTTCTGATTGGTACAAAGAGGCGTCGGATTTTTGTTGTTGTTTTTTTTCCTCTTCATCGCTCGACAACCACGTCCACACGACTGACTCCCGCCCTGGTATCCCATGTCCGGGTTCATCTATCAACCGATCGCTAATCGTCATCATGAAGCGTCCATAAACCTCCCTCTCACCCTCACCCCCCCCCCTCTCTCTCTCTCTCATTATGCAAATAACTCCATTCTCTTCGCGTGTGAACCCCAGCCTCCAGCTGAAAACGAGACTCTGTGTGTGTGTGTGTGTGTGCGTGTGTGTGTGTGTGTGTGTGTGTGTGTGTGTGTGTGTGTGTGTGTGTGTGTGTGTGTGTGACGCGCGACCGCGGCGCCTTCGTCTGAAGATCAGACCTGAGATAGCTTCCGGCACGACCAGAAAGGCAGAAATCAGCATTAAATCATACCGAAAGAAAATTACTACAGAGAGAGAGAGAGAGAGAGAGAGAGAGAGAGAGAGAGAGAGAGAGAGAGAGAGAGAGAGAGAGAGAGTTGGTCTCCCTATAATATCGTTACAAAATAGACGGAACTACGAAATACATAAACCTTTACTGTCGCATATCGTTACAAAATAGACGGAACTACGAAATACATAAATCTTTACTGTCGCGTGATATAGTCTATGTCGTTGCGCTCACACACACACACACACACACACCACACACACACACACACACACACACACACACACACACCAAGCATGGGGGGTCTTATACCTGGGGACGGTTGAAGAGGAGTTATCAAAATAAGTTTTCTACCCTAGACAAGAGTTCGATTACCGTATAGTGGTCAGCAACATATGCCATGCAGACCTTATCTGAACAAACGAACCTAGCTCTACCAACCTTGCTGTGGTCAACGAAACCTCTGCCAGCAAAGACCAACACTCGACCCGATGACTTAATTCAGCTGGGGGTTGCACAGGGGCGGATCAATTTGTTTAAGGATGTGGGACGTATGTGAGTGGGATGGGGAAGAGGGGGTGTTCCACATTAAACCACTATCAGACGGAATTGCAAGACCTTCAAAAAAAAAAAAGAAAAAAAAGATGTAAGTAAACACTGGCGAAGGCTGTGAAGGTGATGAGGAGAGAATGGGGAGAGTTGGGTGGAGTGTCAGTCGTCGTGTCACATACAAAACCCATTGACAATGCAAGTCACCCGTGTAGATTGATTAATTAAGGTGATTTTTCAATGTAAATCAAATTAAGGTAATTTTGAATGTAAATTGAATTCCCTGTCCACTCTCCTCCAGTGCCTATTCCTCCAATGAACGCAACATCACCCCACCACCGCCACCCACCCCCTCCACCTCCACTCCCACTTCCCCACGTCCTTGGTCCCGGTAAACTGGTGACTGACTCTCTCTGTTTCAAAATGGAGTGACTGACGGCGGAGAACGAAGCAAAATTTAGAAAGAGAGGGTGTTAGTTACCGCCAATGACATTGACAAACAAAGCACATGACAAGACACGATGCATTTCAACCTCTTGGGTCTTCTTCAGGCGAAAAAATAAATCACATTTAACATTTAAGACAGTACAAACAAAGAACGAAAATGACTCATCTGTTGTTGTCCATGTGGTGGGGAGAATAGCCGCTAGGCGGTTTCCCTAGCGGCTATTCTCTCCTGTTACCTCACTTCACTGCCTCTCTCTGTTACCTCACTTCACTGCCTCTCTCCTGTTACCTCACTTCACTGCCTCTCTCCTGTTACCTCACTTCTCTGTGCCTCTCTCCTGTTACCTCACTTCACTGCCTCTCCCTCCTGTTACCTCACTTCACTGCCTCTCTCCTGTTACCTCACTTCACTGCCTCTCCTCCTGTTACCTCACTTCACTGCCTCTCTCCTGTTACCTCACTTCACTGCCTCTCCCTCCTGTTACCTCACTTCACTGCCTCTCTCCTGTTACCTCACTTCACTGCCTCTCCCTCCTGTTACCTCACTTCACTGCCTCTCTCCTGTTACCTCACTTCACTGCCTCTCTCCTGTTACCTCACTTCACTGCCTCTCTCCTGTTACCTCACTTCACTGCCTCTCTCCTCCTGTTACCCTTCACTTCACTGCCGCCTCTCCCCTGTTACCTCACTTCACTGCCTCTCCCTCCTGTTACCTCACTTCACTGTGCCTCTCTCCTGTTACCTCACTTCACTGCCTCTCCCTCCTGTTACCTCACTTCACTGCCCTCTCTCCTGTTACCTCACTTCACTGCCTCTCTCCTGTTACCTCACTTCACTGTCCTCTCTCCTGTTACCTCACTTCACTGCCTCTCCCTCCTGTTACCTCACTTCACTGCCCTCTCTCCTGTTACCTCACTTCACTGCCTCTCTCCTGTTACCTCACTTCACTGCCTCTCTCCCTGTTACCTCACTTCACTGCCTCTCTCTCCTGTTACCTCACTTCACTGCCCTCTCTCCTGTTACCTCACTTCACTGCCTCTCTCCTGTTACCTCACTTCACTGCCTCTCTCCTGTTACCTCACTTCACTGCCTCTCCCTCCTGTTACCTCACTTCACTGCCTCTCCCTCCTGTTACCTCACTTCACTTGCCTCTCTCCTGTTACCTCACTTCACTGCCTCTCTCCTGTTACCTCACTTCACTGCCTCTCTCCTGTTACCTCACTTCACTGCCTCTCTCCTGTTACCTCACTTCACTGCCCTCTCCCCTGTTACCTCACTTCACTGCCTCTCCCCCTGTTACCTCACTTCACTGCCTCTCTCCCCTGTTACCTCACTTCACTGCCTCTCTCCCTGTTACCTCACTTCACTGCCTCTCTCCCTGTTACCTCACTTCACTGCCCTCTCTCCTGTTACCTTCACTTCACTGCCCTCTCCCCTGTTACCTCACTTCACTGCCTCTCTCTCCTGTTACCTCACTTCACTGCCTCTCTCCTGTTACCTCACTTCACTGCCTCTCTCCTGTTACCTCACTTCACTGCCTCTCTCCTGTTACCTCACTTCACTGCCCTCTCCCCCTGTTACCTCACTTCACTGCCCTCTCCCCTGTTACCTCACTTCACTGCCCTCTCTCCTGTTACCTCACTTCACTGCCTCTCTCCTGTTACCTCACTTCACTGCCTCTCTCCTGTTACCTCACTTCACTGCCTCTCCCCCTGTTACCTCACTTCACTGCCTCTCTCCTGTTACCTCACTTCACTGCCTCTCTCCTGTTACCTCACTTCACTGCCTCTCTCCTGTTACCTCACTTCACTGCCTCTCCCTCCTGTTACCTCACTTCACTGCCTCTCTCCCCTGTTACCTCACTTCACTGCCTCTCTCTCCTGTTACCTCACTTCACTGCCCTCTCCCCTTTACCTCCTTCCTGCCTCTCACCTCCTGTTACCTTTCACTCGTCACTTCCTCCTCTCCCTGTTACCTCACTTCACTGCCTCTCCCTCCTGTTTACCCTCCACTTTCACTGCCTCTCTCCTGTTACCTCACTTCACTGCCTCTCTCCTGTTACCTCACTTCACTGCCTCTCTCCTGTTACCTCACTTCACTGCCTCTCTCCTGTTACCTCACTTCACTGCCTCTCCCCTGTTACCCCTCACTTCCACCTCCTCCCCTCTCATTCACCCCCTGTTACCTCACTTCACTGCCTCTCTCCCTGTTACCTCACTTCACTGCCTCTCTCCTGTTACCTCACTTCACTGCCTCTCTCCTGTTACCTCACTTCACTGCCTCTCTCCTGTTACCTCACTTCACTGCCTCTCTCCCCTGTTACCTCACTTCACTGCCTCTCTCCCTGTTACCTCACTTCACTGCCTCTCTCCTGTTACCTCACTATGCCTCTCTACCCTCCTCACTTCACTGCCTCTCTCCTGTTACCTCACTTCACTGCCTCTCTCCTGTTACCTCACTTCACTGCCCCTCTCTCCTGTTACCTCACTTCACTGCCTCTCTCCTGTTACCTCACTTCACTGCCTCTCTCTCCTGTTACCTCACTTCACTGCCTCTCTCCTGTTACCTCACTTCACTGACTCTCTCTCCTGTTACCTCACTTCTCTGTGCCTCTCTCCTGTTACCTCACTTCACTGCCTCTCTCTCCTGTTACCTCACTTCACTGCCTCTCTCTCCTGTTACCTCACTTCACTGCCTCTCTCCTGTTACCTCACTTCACTGCCTCTCTCTCCTGTTACCTCACTTCTCTGTGCCTCTCTCCTGTTACCTCACTTCACTGCCTCTCTCCTGTTACCTCACTTCACTGCCCCTCTCTCCTGTTACCTCACTTCACTGCCTCTCTCCCCTGTTACCTCACTTCACTGCCTCTCTCCTGTTACCTCACTTCACTGCCCCTCTCTCCTGTTACCTCACTTCACTGCCTCTCCCCTGTTACCTCACTTCACTGTGCCTCTCTCCTGTTACCTCACTTCACTGCCCCTCTCTCCTGTTACCTCACTTCACTGCCCCTCTCTCCTGTTACCTCACTTCACTGCCTCTGTCCCCTGTTACCTCACTTCACTGCCCCTCTCTCCTGTTACCTCACTTCACTGCCTCTGTCCCCTGTTACCTCACTTCACTGCCTCTCTTGTGTTACCTCACTTCACTGCCTCTCCTGTTACCTCACTCAGCAGCCTGGGGAGGAGGATGCCTCGATGCCTCTTCGATGTGCAAATGCCGGCCACTCATTGTTGCGGAATGACGGTGGTCGGGTGGGGGAGGGGGAGCCGGTGGCCCAGTGGTACATCATGAACGACCACCGCAAGCCTTTCACTGAGGAAAGGAAGAGCACAAAAGCCCTGGGATAAAGACCACCCCGTTCCCTCGCCCCACCCCCACCCCTCACCCCTCCATCCCCACCCTCACCTCCCCACCCTTCCCATCCTTTCAGCGTGGCAATGTGGACGACCGACAGACCGGCTTTCTCGGCGCCGCGCAACTGCACAGAGTCACCTGCAGGGAGAGTGAACAGTAACCTGAAGCCCAGCAGAGATGGCAGGCGGCGGCATCCACAGGGCGGCAGCAGTGTGCTGTGCACCTATTAGACACGTGGTGATAAACGTGCATTCCATTGTGCAAGTGCCACGTCTGATTGCCATCCACGTTCCCTCCAACGAGCACAACGCGCCGACAACAATGCCGGCAGGCAGGCTTGATGCCGGAGGACAGTTCCACGTCGTCCACATTCGTCTTTTGCCCAAGCTTCGGCCCAGCGCTGTCATCCCCTGCTAACAACAACAGCCGCTAAGTTTCGGCCTTTCACAGCAGATCGCCCCTGTTCGTTGCTTCTCGTCCAACAGGTTTCCAGGTGATTAGCAGCTTTCTCCCGTGTTCAGGCCAGCATGCTAGTAAATTGGACTTTCCCTGTCTGCAGCAAATCAAACCTTTAGACCGCCCCACGACAGGCTGAGGCTGTGATTGTCATGTTGGTCAGGTAGACTGCAATGCCCGGCACTTTATGGGCAAGTCAGCCAAGCGCGCAAAATGGTTTCCTGGTCGTCATAAATCTCTCCATCAACCCCACATTACCCGGTGCCAGAGAACGGGAAGACCGGCCTGCCGATCATCAAACAATAAATCTGAAGTTTCATTTTTAATGTGTGTTGCACGTTGTTCGGTGTTAAAATTCTGTTCTTTTTTAACGACAGCTGAAGCAGCGCGTGAAAAGCGGTTCTGAAACAGTGGCCGAGCTAACGATAATTGTTAATCAATTACTTCTATACATTCTGTTTAACACCCATCTGAGACATTCTAAACTATGAATATTTCAGATGAATTTTCCATTGTTCCAAGCAGACATGCTGACGATATATTCATTTTTTTTTTAAAATCTTAATGACACAGACGCATAAGCACGTGCACACAAAAAAATGAATATGCAAATCTCTCTCTCTCTCTCTCTCTCTCTCTCTCTCTCTCTCTCTCTCTCTAGCATTTTTTGTTATGAGCGAGAGCTTTGAATCAATGATGTATGACATAATAAACACCAAATGAATGGTCTGGTCGACAAAGCAGCATCACTCCGATCACAATGCTGCAGCAAGCAGTATTGATTCCAATACAAACAGGACCCCGCATCTCCACCTAGACCCTGCTCCCTGCCATCCCTACCCACTCATCCTCCCCTTGCCCACCCCACCCCCCACCCCCACTTCATGGCAGGTGATCACTCATGCCCTATCTGTCTGATCAGTCTACCGTGCCTCATCCAATGCCTCCCCCAACTCCAGCCCAGGCCACAAACTCCCTCCCCAGTCGCTTCAGCGTCCTCCTCTGATGTTCAGGGCCGACTGGGCCTCTCCCATTACCCCTGCCAGCATCGTATGAACGCCTGCTTGGCCTCTTTGATGTGCAAATGCCACCCATTGTATGAAATTGCATTCCACGGCTCCTTGGCTGAGCTCCGGCTCATAAAAGACCCCAAAGTTGTTAGCAGGCGGAGGGGGGATGGCACAAAAGCGCCCAGGATACGAGGCGCCCTCGCTCGCTGTGGCAATCGGACACCAGAAAGCATTGCGTCACTCCGTGCCTCACAGCCCGCCACTCGGGTTACCTGTGGCCGGGACAGGGCGGGGAGGGGGGGGGGGGACAGTAACGTTAAACCATCGGCAACAGGGGCATCAAAGACAAGAGCAGGGTGTTAAAACACACACAGCGCCACGCACAATGGTGACGGATGTGCTGGTTATTGTGCACAGTCTCTGCACTGTGTATGATTGCCATCAGGAGTCCCCCCCCCCCCCCCCCCCCCCCAAACAACAACAGCAGAAGGCGCTGACAATGCCGGCTGATGCTGCAGGATGGTCGGTTGTCATTGATTCTAGCTGTACCATTCCCAGCCACTGACAAAAAGCCAGGACAATACCAGATCCGTGTACATGAAGTGGTTATCTCCCCTGTCGTTCCTTCCGTGTCGCCTTCGCACTTTTTGTTTGTTTCTTTCTTTTTTTTGACAGTTTTTATGCGCTTTTTTTCTTCATATATATTGCAACAAAAGCTAAACAAAACGAATGAAAAAAGACACAAAGGTTACTAAAGTGGCAGGGGGTTGGGGTGGGAGGTGGGGGGGGGGGGCAAACAATACTTGT
>CM065714.1:123998674-124021174 GCA_033310375.1 Conus canariensis | reverse complement strand
CAGAACTTGTGTGGATTTGCAGAATGGTCGTCAGCAGATTGTTTGGATGAACTGAGTGACTAGAGTGAATAGGACCTGACACAGAGAGAGAGAGAGAGAAAGAGAGAGAGAGAGAGGGGGGAGGTAGGAGAGAGGGAGAGGGGGGAGGGGGCGAGGCAAGTCATATTTCGGTTATGTTTCCCTTGGAAATTAAAGCTGAGAAATTATTCAATCTCTCTCTCTCTCTCTCTCTCTCTCTCTCTCTCTCTCTCTCTCTCTCTCTCTCTCTTTAAAATTTTACTATTTTACGCTGAACCCTTGTTTATTCCCAGTCACCAAGAACAGTGTAAGAATAATCTATACACGGAATTAGGAGCATTTTAAAAGTGTTCTAATGAAGTTTTAAAACAACGCTCGAATACTAGCATTGAATCATATATGTATGTATTCTTAATTCAAGTTGCAAAGGCGTCGACACTGTCATATAAGTATATTGTAATGTCTTTGACCTCACTGTCATTGTGTAACTGCATTATGTCGACTCCCCCCCCCCCCCCCCTTTTACAACGGACATACTCTCACTCCCTCCCCTCTCATATATATAGATAGATAGATAGATAGATAGATAGATAGATAGATAGATAGATAGATAGACACACTCACATATTACAAACACGCACAAACGCGCGCGCGCGCGCGCACACACACACACACACACGCACACACGCACCCCACGCACGCACACACACACACACACACACACACACACACACACACACACACACACACACACACACACACACAACACAAATATATTATTTAGAGACGCGTGGTCATGAAAACGCGCACCCAAAAACAAAGAAGGGAAGAAAGTCATCAGCTGGTTGTGTGCTATTGTCGGCAGTTCCAGTCTGCACGGTTCGCTCGGCGGAAACCACACATCAGACGGACCCGTTAGCAGTTAGAATTCCTCCTCCTCCCCCCCCCCTCCCCTCCCCCGCCCCCCCCCCCCACCTTCCTCCCTCCCTCTCTCTCTCTCTCCCCTTGCCCCTCCCCATCCCCACCCTTACCCCTCCCGTTTCTTTGCCCCCCCCCCCCCCCCCTACGGTCGCGCAAAGTTCACTGGCATCAAAACTCCATCTATATCAGAGAACCAAGGAGAAAGAAGGATGAAGAATCAGAACAATGATGAAGGTTCAGGCAAGAAAAAAAAAAGAAAAGAAAAGAAAAAGGAAAAAAGATAAAAGAAAAAAAAAGAAAGAAACGGAAAGAAAACAGAGAGAAAGCAACGGATGAAGCACAAGAACGGGAAGGACTGGAAAAAAAAAAAAAAAAAGGATAATCACAACGAGTAAGGTCTGTGAGGCTACTAATGGCAGAAAGAAAACTTGGGGCATAATAGCGCAGTTAGCGTCACAAAAAAGCACTCGCTTTTCGGACCGCTATTCATAGCCCCGGCGGAACCGGCGAGAGGGGTGGGGTGGGGGGGGGGGAGATGGGGTAGGGGGGGGAAGAAGAGCGGGGTAAAAGATGGAACTGCAAGGTATCTGCTGCCGATCGGGGAGAGGGAGGGGGCGGGGAGGGGGGGGGGAGGGAGGGTTGATAGAGTAAGAGAACAATGGGGGAGAACTCTCCATGAAGACTGGCGGGTGGTCAGGTCGTTTATCGACTTCTTGTTATGTCACAAAACCAGTCGTTTGTGGCCCTGCCTGCAAGAAGGCCATGGATCAACCTTCTGTAAGAATTGGCTGTCCTTCCGACAAGACGCTCTAATGACACGGACAGTCTTGTATACAAGAGAGAGAGAAAGAGGGAGGGAGAGAGTGGTCTAAAAGAGTGAGAAAGTTAGGAAAATGGTTCGGAAAGACTGGAATAGAGAGAGGTGGGGAGGGGGAGAGGGGAAGACGGAAAGTTCTGAGGACGGACAGACAGACAGACAGACATAACAACAGACAGAGACAGCTGCACACAGGGAGTGACGTGCAGACGTACAGCCAGACAGACAAAAAAAAATCCAGGTCCTAAAATCTTGAGTAAATGAGAAAAGCGATTCATCTCCTTATCTCCCTCTCTCCCTCTCACCCCTCCCCAGTGTAACTGAATGCCACACAACGGCGTCTGGGTTCTGCGTTCAAAAAAAGAGTTGGGGCATATTCGAAATCATTTTAGAGTAGTCATAGAAAGAAATGAAAACACTAATACTGAAATATCGTCCTCGTTTGCATAAGAACCATCCAACTGACATTGAGCACTAATGCGTATAAAAAGAAAGAAGGGAAAGAAAGAAAGAAAGAAAGAAACAACAAGCCGTCACCTCACTGTCCAGTCATTTTCCGTACATGTCCGTCTGTGAAAAGTAACAATCTTGATCCGTGATTCATTCTCTGAGAAAACGTCACTGGATGTTTGTCTTCTGACTGTGGGTTCCATGCTGCTTCCTGGAGACTTGGATTTTGTTTGTTTGCTTGTTTGTTTGTTTGTTCGGAGGGGAGGTTGTTGTTGTTGTTGTTGTTGTTGTCGTTGTTGTTGCTGTTGTT
Source organism: Conus canariensis (assembly GCA_033310375.1). Taxonomy (NCBI): domain Eukaryota; kingdom Metazoa; phylum Mollusca; class Gastropoda; order Neogastropoda; family Conidae; genus Conus; species Conus canariensis. The sequence goes on along the minus strand of CM065714.1, from coordinate 124,018,658 downwards.
GTTGTTTTTTTACCTCAACTGTTGTTTGAAATCAAGTAACTGCCTATGAATTCGCGTCAACACTTTTTCCAGTCTCTTTGCTTGCATGGAACTGTCAATCCGCTTAGTTTGTTCTCTCTCTCTCTCTCTCTCTCTCTCTCTCCACACACACACACACACACACACACACACACACACACACACACACACACACACACAGAGTGAAATGAAGCAGAACTTCCCGACCATCTCCGCCAACCGCCACCCCTACCCCTCATTTCCCCCCAGTCCGTTCCGTCACTAATCTCCCTCCTTCCATCCCAACCCCTCCCCCCCCCCCCCCCCGCCTACTCCTCCCCCTCCTCCTCCTTTAACAGCCCAGGCGGTCACCACCCATCCTCCTCCCCGCATCCACAGACATTTTCTATCAAACGGCCTAGGCGCACCGACCGGGCTGACGTCGTCCTTCCTCTAGTCGTACACACACGGTACAGAAGGATGATCCTCGTCAGCAACGCCTCAAGCCAGGGAGGGACCCAGCCGCCCCACAGCCGCCCCGCCCGCCCCTGTACACCACGCTGCTTGCTGCCTGCTGCCTCCCCACCCTCGGCAGGCCACCCTTCCTTCCCTCCTTCCAAGCCGCCTGGAAGAAGATCTGCTGGGGGGGGGGGGGGGGGAATGGGAGGGAACCGCACCGCCCTGCCCCCCCCTCCACCTCCATTACTCCATCCCCTTCCTTCCTCTCTCCTCTTCCTCCCCTTCTTCCTTCCTCGCTGGGGGGTAGAAAGAAGAAAGGAGAAGGTGGTGGAGGGAGGAGACGATGTGGATGTGGGTGTGGTGGTAGGGGGACGGGGGGGGGGGGTGAGGAAGGATAGCGATGGGGGAGGGGAAGGGGAGGGGATGAGCAAACGGCTTAGCTGAAGCTTCAGTAGTGCAATGCAGCCACGGCCTCTTTCCCCGGGGATTTCTCCTTTTGCTTTTGTTTTTGTTTTGTTTTGTTTTTGTTTTGTTTTTCTAATGAGAGTCCGCAACATGCTGGGGGTGGAGGGGGGGGGGGAGATTTGGAAAAGGATGGGCGGAGGTGGGGGATGGGGAGGGGGCACATCTGCTGGTCTTTCGCACACTTTGGCACGCTCGCTTTGTTTCACGCCTTTAGACAGACAGGGAGACAGACAGACAGACAGACAGACAGATAAAGAGCATCAGTGTCAAAGAGAAAGCATTGAACAGCACCTTTCATACCGATAAGCTGACCAGCTAGCTGAGTGTGCATGCACTGAGTCAGTCACCAGCACAGCAGCCCTGTGATACTGGAATGCATTCAGCATCAACGGTCAGTCTTATTATGATGGGATGTATATACCATCCATGGTCAACCCGGTTATATAATAGGATGCATGCGCCATCCATTGTCAGCCCTGTTATGACAGGATGTGTGCGTCATCCTTGGTCATTTTCAACTTCGCGGGTCATTGAAATATATGAATAATAATAATAATGTTTAAAAACAAGTTCAATCAAATAATCAACGACGAACATAAATGGGAAGCGCACTCGGTCTGAATTATTGTCTGTCCAAACTTACAGTCAGTCAGAAAGGCAGTCATTCTAAGCTACAACCATTGTAATCTACAGTGTGTCTGAAGTAAAAGTCAGTGAAAACTCCATTCAGTCCGAATCAGTCAGTCCAGACGATGGTTACTCTGCTTACAGTCCCATGTCCTCTCCGTATTTCGTACTGGTTTTCAACAATAATGACAGACATAAACTAAAATCCATTCAGCTCCAGAACTTCGTCAACGTTTTCTTCCCAAGCCAAAATGCACAATTTAAACTTGGTATTGTACAGACCAATTCTCATCCCCATCCCCATCCACTCCCCCTTCAAACCTCATTATATCCCTAACAGACAGACCTTTGGTGCTTGGAAGTATACAGAGACTCAAAAGTTTAAACGTTTGCTCGCCCTTCAAACCTCATTATATGCCTAACAAACTTTTGGTGCTTGGACGTATACAGAGACTCAATAGTTTAAACGTTTGCTCGCACCATCGTAGCATTCAGAATGTTCGGTATCCAATCCCTGGCGTCCAACATTTGGTAAAGAAAACGGTATCATCACAGCCAGTGTTACTGTCTTGTCGTTCTGGGGGTATCGGTGTAGTGTTACACTCCCTCCCACCTACCTTTCTGGGACAGTTATCCCCATCTTCTCATCGCCTGAGACGTGTGTGGTAGACAGTCAACCTAAACAAACCACCGTTGGGGTACCTGGAAATCTCCGTGGTAAAGGACCCTAAGTCTCAGTCACAAGCTGCGAATTCGAATGCAAACCTCTTCCTGCATGTGTAGTGTTGAAATGGAGCTCTACACCTTAATCTCCAGGGACGGTCATTCCCCTTTGCCATATCAGGTTTTGTGGTTTGGGCCCATAAACTTGAACGAAGCAGAAAGCTCTGTTTCTCTTGTTCCGAGCAACTTCGTTAATGTTTACAAAGAAGTCCAGGTCAAAATACCACGTTGACCCTACAATTCTGTTAGACTGAAACTTACGCACAAACTGTTTAGTTTCAAGCATGACAAGCTCTTTTCCTTTTATTTTAAAGTTGTATGTTAGGCATTCAGTCGAAAAGCAAAAGCAAAACAAAAAAAAAAAAAAAGGGGGGGGGGGGGGAGAAAATGCTAAGCAAATGTCTTGTTGATCTGCTTGCTGGTCGTGGTCTGAAAATAGAAGTTCCTTTCAAAATCAGACGGCGTGAAAATGATATAAAAAAAAAATTAGATATGCAAGTAGTATGAAGCATGGAAATCCTTAAAAAAAAAAGACCACCATTAGCGACAAACCGCCATTGTCAATGCTGAAGTCGTAAAAACAGAACCAACTTTAAAAGTACCCCCTCCCCCCCCCCCCCCCGGTCCCCCCGCTCCATGTCATGAGTGTTTTCCCTTTCTGCGTTTTCCCTTTCTACTTACTTTAGAAAGAGAGGGGGTTAGTTACCGCCAAGGACATAGACAAAGTACAGGACAAGACATAATGCATTTCGACCTCTTGGGTCTTCTTCAGGCAAAAACAAATAAGATTTAGGACAGAATGTCAGAATGTCCTAAATGTTATTTGTTTTTGCCTGAAGAAGACCCAAGAGATCGAAATGCATTGTATCTTGTCCTGTGCTTTGTTTGTCTATGTACCTGGCGGTAACTAACCCCCTCTCTTTCTAAATTTTGCTTCATTTCCGTCCTCAGTCACTCCGTTTTGAAACTAACTTTCTGCTTCCTGTTTCGGCTTTCTATCACTGAAGGATACACGCTGCTTGCATCAAAGAGGCCGGGGAAAAAATCGTTTTTCCATCCTCTTTGGTTACCGCTTCGCCCAGTGATAACGATCAAGCGCTCTCAGCTGGTTTGTGGCTACCCCGTCACTGCTATAGCTCTGTAATGCAAAGACTATCAGCGACACCACTAAACCAACATGAAACAGCCACTGCTATAGCTCTGTAATGCAAGACTATCAGCGACACCACTAAACCATCATGAAACAGCCACTGCTACAGCTGTGTCGTGCAAGACTGTCAGCGACACCACTAAACCATCATGAAACAGCCACTGCTGTAGCTCTGTAATGCAAGACTATCAGCGACACCACTAAACCATCATGAAACAGCCACTGCTACAGCTGTGTCGTGCAAGACTGTCAGCGACACCACTAAACCATCATGAAACAGCCACTGCTATAGCTCTGTAATGCAAGACTATCAGCGACACCACTAAACCATCATGAAACAGCCACTGCTACAGCTGTGTCGTGCAAGACTGTCAGCGACACCACTAAACCATCATGAAACAGCCACTGCTATAGCTGTGTCGTGCAAGACTGTCAGCGACACCACTAAACCATCATGAAACAGCCACTGCTACAGCTGTGTCGTGCAAGACTGTCAGCGACACCACTAAACCATCATGAAACAAACAATCTCCTCTTATCCAGGCTTCAACCTCTGACACCATCAAAGCTGGGGAAAAAAAGCAATTCATGTGCAGTTCTGCAACATTGAAAAGACCCTCTCTCTCTGTCTGTCCCTGTCTCTGTCTGTCTGTCTGTCTGTCTGTCTGTCTGTCTGTCTGTCTGTCTCTCTCTCTCTCTCTCTCTCTCTCTCTCTCTCTCTCTCTCTCTCTCTCTCACAGAAGGTTTTATATTAGTTAGAAATATTTTCATAATCTCATTAATTGTTTGTATATGGATCTAGAACACTCGACACAGAGAGAGAGAGAGAGAGAAGAGAGAGAGAGAGAGAGAGAGAGAGAGAGAGAGGGAGGGAGATTTTCGAGGAAGGGGGAGAGAGAAAGTGTGGAGAGGGAAGAGATAGACAGACAGACAGAGACTAGAGTCAGAGAAAAAGAGACACAGACAATAGATAGACAAACAGATACGAAGTACAGACAGAGATCGAGCTTGCTCTGGTTTCAATCACTGTACAATCTCCAACTGTGTTAACAAGGGGAAAGGAAAAAGAAAAGCAAGATCAGTTCCTGCTGAAATTCAAACTGCTGAAAGTCCTGTCTCCCCGCTGTGAAAATGGATGTTTGGCCTGTTGGACCCAGGGGGGTATCTTGGAGAGAATACAGTAAGCACGTCAATGAAAAACCATCTCCTACATCAGCCCACAAGTTTAAAAGACTGACAATAACCGTTTTCCTCGTGGAAACTGCTATTTCAAGCAAACTTTTAAGATGTCTGTTCTCATTTGGGAAACAGTCATTTTGGCTGATGTTGTTTCATAACCACTCGTTTTCTTGCTTTTTGTGCTGATATGATGGAGAAAACTTGATCACCATGAAAATAGGTAATTATGATTCATAACAAAACAGATCTAATTATGACCCGTGGAAACATAACAATGTCTCCTGCTTTGCGATGGCATAAAAGCCAGAAATCACTGTCATCGTTTATTGTTTTCACAAGTACTGGAGTATTGTCTTTCACGAGAAAACAGAATTCATCGTTGCTTTCTTTATAATTTACAGTGCTTCTGATCGTTGGCAGAGAGCAAGTTCCCATACTCTCTCGCTCTGCCGATGAAGTTTCGCAGCACATGTTTGGCTGGCAACCTGAAAAATGCTGTTCAATGCTAGTCTGTGCCCACTAATTCCACTCCAGCTGACCACATCACGTCCCACGACAGGAACAAACTCATTTGGACAGCTGCGTGTGTTTGATCTTGAAACCTAACCTAACACAAAATTTACACAAAAAGAAGGGGGGGTGGGGGAAGGAGGGGGGGGGGGGTCAGTCATGGTGGTAACACAGTCGTTCAATTCGGTGATATTTAACAAACACGTCCCAAAATAACCTGTCCTATACTACATCAAGCGGCAAACAAACGTTAATGTGGTTTTACCTCTGAATAACACGGACACTCAACGCTATAAGCGAAGTAATATGTCTTCACAGAGGTATGTTAATTCATTCTAATTCTGTGTGAAAATTCATACTGCTTCACTTAAACCATGATTATATCAGTTTCAGAACATGAGAAGTAAAATCTTTCGGTTTCGTACCACCGGAAAAAAAACATCCAGAGATGCTAGTGCTAACAGCCAGCCCACACTTCGTCATTCTCTTCACCAAACAAAAGCCAGAATCAGCACTGTTTCTTTAGTAAATCCCGATGACAAACTGAGCTCTCATACCTCAGTACGAGTATCTGAGTGTGCTTGACCAAAAATGACATGCATTCCGCTGACATTTTCTCCCACTTTGTTTCACAAGGGTTTAATGAAAGTAGCCATACTCAAACTTGGACAGGCTAAAACCTTTAGATGGAGAGAACAAACTGAAAATCATCTGCGCATTCATTCTTATTATCATTATCATTATTCTCCTCCTCCTCTTCCTCCTCTCCTCCTCATATTATTATTATTACTATTATTATTATTATTATTGTTGTTGTTATTGTTATTATCACTGTTTTTATTGCTATTATCATTCATACTATTACTGACACAAACAAGTGATTCTTGCTGAGTGTCTGCATCATGACGTATACGTCTAGGGACCTTCTCACACTGACTCTGGAAAAACTGTGGAAAAAGGATGGCTCTCAGTTGAACCTGAAGAAATGTGGGTAGTCAGAGCCAGAGCCAGAATATATTTCCACAATCCATTTGGGCTGAAAAGGAAAATCATCAACATTACATGTACGCAGGAAGAACATTTCTGACATATACACAATCAGTCTCGGAGACAGGTGGGTGCAGAGGAGTAAAATTAAGAACAAAACGCATTCCAGAAACGTTCAAAATCACCAAGAGAACATTAACTCCAAGCGATTTTCAGGCGTCTCTCTCTCTTCTTCTTTTTCTTCTTTTTTTTTTTTTTTTTTTGATGACATATATTAATGTTCAACTAGAGTCAATACTCACAAACGACTTCAGTTCAGTTCAGGCTCAGTGACAACTTTTCAAACGCTATCATGCAAGGATAAACTGTCGACTGTCTGAACCTTGGTGACATTCAAAGCCTTACAGCTTACTTGCACTGCAACTTATTTTCCTCCAGGATTTTCAACGGCTTGAACGAGCGAGAAAGCCTTGGGAAGCAGGGAGGACGACGAAATTGAGAGAAAAAGGATGGGAAAGGGTGGGTGGGAGGCGAGGTGTGTGTATGGAGATTGCTGTAGGTGAGACAGAGTCAGGCAGAAGGCTGCAAGACTTGTGAAAGAGGAAAGGGGATCGTGGTGGCTACGAAGGCCGCTTCTCTTGGCCAAGAGAGGCCACGAATGTTAGTCACCTTGCAGTACAGGTTTAAACAACCCTTGCCCCCTCTCCCCCTTCCCCTTCCACCCCTCCCCCCCCCCCCCACATACACACACACGATTCCCCCACACCCCTGCAACACACACACAAGTCAACCTGGTTTACTGTGCAGACATGGAGAACGAGAAGAGAGGCTGGTCTGTCTGTCCGCTGGTCACACTTCACTACTGTTGATGATGTGGACAGAAAACAAACGATGAATTATGAAGGTACGATCTCCTGAGAAGATTTCCTTTCTGTCCTTATATGCCTTACAGACAGAAGCTTCTACCTTTTGTTTGTATTGATGATGAAGTGGATAGTAAAGAGGAAAAAAGATAGGCTCTATCAGTACCCAGATAAAGTCTGAACTTTTCTGTCTTTGACGTGATGTTGGTTAGATTAATGCATGTGTCTGGCTACGTTACTTGGATTTAAACTTCACCCTGACAGGTACTTCAGATCATTGTTTAGCCCACTACGTTGCCTGAGCCCTCCACCCACCCACCCAATCCCCCCCCCCTCTCTCTCTCTCTCTCTCTCATAATGTTCAACAAGAGTCGATACTCACAACTGACTTACTTCAGTTCAGGCTCACTGGTAACTTTTCAAACTCTATCATGCAGGGATAAACTGTCGACTGTCTGAACCTTTGAGACATTCAAAGGCTTACAACTTACTTCCATTGCAACTTATTTTCCTCCAGGAATGTTCAAAAGCATGAACTGCATACAATCAAACGACAAGAAAACTTTCTTTTGAACAGTGTACAGTTTATCGTGAGCAAACAACTTAAAAAGTCTTTTTATGGCTTGTGTGAAGAAGCTGAGACTGAAGATAAGTTTGGATAGTAGGCCATGAAGAGTGAGCGAGAAAGCCTTGAGAAGCAGGGAGGACGACGAAATTGAGAGAAAAAGGATGGAGAAGGGTTGGGGGGGGGGGGGTGGAGAGTGCTGTAAGTCAGACAGAGAGTCAGGCAGAAGGCTGCAAGACTTGTGAAAGAGGGAAGGGGATGGTGGAGGCTACAAACGGCGCGCGCCTTGCTGCGCTACGCGACCCTTGGCCATGAGAGGCCACGAGTGTCAGTCACCTTGCAGTGGAGGTTTAAACGACTCCCCTCCCCCTCTCCCCCTTCCACCCCCCCCCCCTCCCCTCTCCCCCACTTCCATTCCCCCATACCCCTGCAACACACACACAAGTCAACCTGGTTTACTGTGCAGACATGGAGAACGAGAAGAGAGACTGATCTGTCTGTCCGCTGGTCACACTTCACTACTGTTGATGATGTGGACAGAAAAAAACGATGAATAATGAAGGTACGATCTCCTGAGAAGATTTCCGTTCCATCCTTTATATGCCTCATAGACAGACAGCTTCTATCTTTTGTTTGTCTTGATGATGAAGTGGATGGTAAAGAGGAAAAAAGAAAGGCTTTATCAGTGGCCAGACACAGTTTACAACTTTTGTTGTCTTTGATGTGATGTTGGTTAGATTAATGCATGTGTCTGGCTGCGCTGGTCCTTGGATTTAAACTTCACCATGACAAGTACCTCAATTTACTGCACATCCCACTGCATTGCCCAAGCCCTTCCCCTCCTCCCTCCCTCCCTCTCTCTCTCTCTCTCTCTCTCTCTCTCTCTCTCTCATGTGTGTGTGTGTGTCTGTGTGCGTGCGTGATGTGTGTGTGTGTGTGTGTGTGTGTGTGTGTGTGTGTGTGTGTGTGTGTGGAAAATGAAGATACAATATCCTGAGAAGATTTCCTTTCTGTCCTCCATATGCCTTACAGACAGACAGCTTCTACCTTTTGTTTGTCTTGATGATGAAGTGGATAGTAAAGAGGAAAAAAGATAGGCTCTATCAGTACCCAGATAAAGTCTGAACTTTTCTGTCTTTGATGTGATGTTGGTTAGATTAATGCATGTGTCTGGCTATGTGACTTGGATTTAAACTTCACCCTGACAGGTACTTCAAATCATTGTTTATCCCACTACGTTGCCCGAGCCCTCCAGCCACCCACCCAATACCCTCCCTCCCCCTCTCTCTCTCTCTCTCTCTCTCTCTCTATCATAATGTTCAACAAGAGTCGATACTCACAACTGACTTACTTCAGTTCAGGCTCACTGGCAACTTTTCAAACTCTATCATGCAGGGATAAACTGTCGACTGTCTGAACCTTTGAGACATTCAAAGGCTTACAACTTACTTCCATTGCAACTTATTTTCCTCCAGGAATTTTCAAAAGTACGAACTACATACAATCAAATGACAAAAAAAACTTTCTTTTGAACAGTGTACAGTTTATCGTGAGCAAACAACTTAAAAAGTCTTTTTATGGCTTGTGTGAAGAAGCTGAGACTGAAGATAAGTTTGGATGTTTAAAAGTACAGCAGGCCATGAACAGTGAGCGAGAGAGCCTTGAGAAGCAGGGAGGACGACGAAATTGAGAGAAAAAGGATGGAGAAGGGAGGGGGGGATGTTGGAGATTGCTGTAAGTGAGACAGAGAGTCAGGCAGAAGGCTGCAAGACTTGTGAAAGAGGGAAGGGATGGTGGAGGCTACAAACGGCGCGCGCCTTGCTGCGCTACGCGACCCTTGGCCATGAGAGGCCACCAGTGTCAGTCACCTTGCAGTGGAGGTTTAAACGACTCCCCTCCCCCTCTCCCCTTTCCACCACCCCCCCCCCCCCCTTCAATTCCCCCACATCCATGCAACACACACGCAAGTCAACCTGGTTTACTGTGCAGACATGGAGAACGAGAAGAGAGACTGATCTGTCTGTCTGCTGGTCACACTTCACTACTGTTGATGATGTGGACAGAAAACAAACAATGAATAATGAAGGTACGATCTCCTGAGAAGATTTCCTTTCTGTCCGTTGTTGCCTTACAGGACAGACAGCTTCTACCTTTTGTTTCTCTTGATGATGAAGTGGATAGTACAGGGGAAAAAAGAAAGGCTTTATCAGTGCCCAGATACAGTTTAAACTTTTGTTGTCTTTGATGTGATGTTGGTTAGATTAATGCATGTGTCTGGCTGCGCTGGTCCTTGGATTTAAACTTCAACGTGACAAGTACCTCAATTTACTGCATATCCTGCTGCGTTGCCCAAGCCCCTCCCCTCCTCCCTCCCTCTCTCTCTCTCTCTCTCTCTCTCTCTCGTGTGTGCGTGTGTTGTGTGTGTTGTGTGTGTGTGTGTGTGTGTGTGTGTGTGTGTGTGTGTGTGTGTGTGTGTGTTGTGTGTGTGTGTGTGTGTGGTGTGTGTGTATGTGTGTGTGTGTCTGTTGTGTGTGTGTCCTTCAATTATTGTATTCTAGAATGTTGCGCTTTTCAATGTAAACAGGTCGTAATGCCTGTTTAAATTCACGCTGTGATTCATTACATTTCGCCGTTACCTTCCCTAACACTCTAATCAGCACGCAGCATTTTAGAGAAGAAAATTAACAGAAACAGCTGCAACCCACCTCGCTAATTTTCATCATCATCATCATCATCATCATCATCTTCATCTCTCTTCTTCTTCTTCTTCTTCGTCTTCTTCTTCTTCTTCTTCTTCTTCGTCTTCTTCTTCTTCTTCTTCTTCTTCTTCTTCTTCTTCTTCTTTCTCTTCATCGTCGTCGTTGTCGTCGTCGTCGTCTTCTATTACTAATACTGCTGCTGCTGCTGCTGCTGCTGCTGCTACTACTACTACTACTACTACTACTACTACTACTACTACTACTACTACTACTACTATACTTCTATTCTGTCTGTCTGACTGTCTCTCTCCTTACACCCCCCACCCCCGCCCCAAATATTCCTGGTCCAAAAGATCAGATTGATGACATTATTTCCAATGACATGTATATGATCTGTGATCCAACAAAGGGAGAGAAAAAAAAACTGGCACGTGACAAATAACAGTTACACAGTATTATGCAATTTTTTTTTCTAACAAATGCATGGTCTTACACACACACACACACACACACACACACACACACACACACACACACACACACACTGAACGTTAAAAGGCATGCAGGGGCCATTCCACATCATCGTGATTCTAACACATACTCACATATCGGTTTCATGTGCTCATGCGTTCTTCATTGAGATGCTAGTGTCATAAATCTTTGAGCAGTACGGAAATAATATTCGAAAAATAATGTGGCGAAACATTCTGCTATCATCTTTTTTCGAAAATATAATGATAATGATATCATCATCATCATCATCATTATCGTTATTATTTTCATTATTATTATTATCATTATCATCATCATTATGTTGTTGTTGTTGTTGTTGCTATCATTATTATTGTTACAACCATTATCATTATTATTATTATTGCTGTTTCTTAAAGAGATCAACATTATTCATCTGATTTAAGATTTTACGAAAGAAAGATTTTTAACGAAGTTTGTGGTGCTTTTGTAGAAGATGTATTTTAAAGAGATGTGTGAAAGTTTGTTTGGTTTTTGTTGTTGTTTTTTTTTTATGACTTGTGGGTTGATTTTAACGTGGTGACAGCCCTGATATGGCCCTTTGTGGTCGGCTGGGCTATAAGCAACATTACCTTACCTTACCTGTATCAACCAGAGTATCATTTACTTTATGACAGTGAGAATGAATGAGAACAAAGCTTTTAACAGCTCGGATTTTAATGCGAGAGATGTTGTTGTAAAGACAGGCGCTGTCATTTCTCACGTTGGATCAATAGTGTTGTGAACTGAATTAATGATAAAGACAAAGAACAGAGAATGGGGGTGGTGGGGGGGGGGAGGAGAAGACGACGACGAAGAAGAAAATGAAGATGAAGACGAGCAAAAAACAACGAAGAACAATACGACAAGGAAGAAGAAAAAGAAAGCAAGGAAGGAGACCATGAAAACTGGGAAGAAGAAGAAGAAGAAGAAGACAAGGAGAAGAAGAAGAAGAAGAAGAAGAAGAAGACAAGGAAGAAGAAGAAGAAGACAAGGAAGAAAAACAAGGAGACAAAGACAAGGAGGAATAAGAAGAAAAAGAAGCAGAAGAAAACAGAGAGAAAGAAAGGAAGAAAGAAAGAAAGAGGGAAGGAAGGAACGAAATAAAGAAAGAAAGAAGGAAAGAAAGACGGAAGGAAGGAAGGAAATAAAGAGAGAAAGAAGGAAAGACAGACAGAAAAGAAGGCAGAAGGAAGGAAGGATAAAAGAAAGAGGCAGATAAATAGAGAGTCAAAAAAGAAGAAGAATTAGAAGAAAGAAGGAAAGAAAGAAGGAAAGAAAGAAAGAAGTAGAACAGGTATGAACGTGGATTAGTGGTGTCACACATACTGAAGCCTGAAAAGGCCAGCTAGCACTTTATTCCTCTCCACGGTCATTGGTACCAACGCGTGCGGCTTAGTCCATAAACGCCACACCATGTGCGTTTAGGATATAATCATATACAAACAGCAACAACAACAACATTAACAACAACAACCGCAACAGCAACATTAAAAAGAACAACAGCAACAATGACGAGAAGAAGAAGAAGAAGAATGATAATGATAAGAACACAATAATAATGATAATAATGATAACAATAATATGATGATGATGATGATAACAACAACAATCATAATAATAATAATAACGATAATGATTAATAAAACAATAATAACAAGAAGAAGAATTATCACAACAACAAGAAGAAAATAATAACAATAATAATTACTATTATCATAATGATAACAATTACCATCATAATTACAATCATAATTATAATGATGCAGAAAAACCGCAGGACAGGAGAGATGCTAAGCAGTATTACATGTATGTACATTGTGACCAGTGTGACTGGAAATTCTCGAACCAAATGGGGCCCCCGTGGTCAGCCGGGCTGAAAACATCATTATTCAAAATCATATGCATACCACATCACACGGTCCTGTCAAAACCCCATGATTCACGCTGATGCGACAAACTGATTTCCTGTCATTTGAAACAAACACGGTCTCCCCCACCCCCACCCCAGCCCCACCCCCCAAAAATCTGGCGTGACGATACAGAACAAGGTGGCACTTTTTCTGCTAATATTGTTCTTTGTGCCAGCGAACAAACTGATTTCGAGTGATTTGAAACAAACACAAGCGGACCCAAAAAAAAAGTCTTTTTTTTTTTTTTTTTTTTTTTTTTTTAACGTGACGATACCCAAGAAAATGGAACTGTCCTCTGCTGGTTCTGTTCTTCGTGCCAGAACAACCGTGTCGCAGGCTCAGATGTCTAACAACGAAAGTCTCGCCCTCCCACCTCCACCTCCCCTCCTAGTCTCCCTTCCCTCCCCACCCCCACCTCTCATCCCCCCCTCCCTCACCAGCCCCCCCCCCCCCCACACTCCCACCCCATCCCTCCCCCTCCCCACCTCCCACCCTCCTTCCCACTCACTCCACGTCCCACGTCCACTTCCCAGCCCTGCTGGTGGTCAGTGAGCCGTGGTCAGTGACTGTCAGGTGGACAAGACAAATAGCCAGTACCCCGGAAAAGGGGAGAGAACTGACGGTTGAGAGATGAAGGGAGATGGGAAGAGGGAAGAGAGTGAAGGGGAGGGAAGGGGACGAGAGGGGCGAGAGACGGAAGGGGGGGGGGGCGGGAGACGGTAGGGAGAGTACAGGGGTGGGGGGAAGGGGGAGAGGTTTCGCTTGGTCGGAGAGGTGATTTAACTTGTTCTCTGCAACCGTTTTCTGCTCCCGCCTCTGTCACTCTGGCACCATAAATTGGGTACCGCACTCCTGGGTTCCCCCCCACCCCCACCCCACCCCCACTCCCTGGCAACTCCCTCCCCCACTGCCCTCATCCATCCATCCCCCCTACCTCCACCCTCCTTTCACTCTCCATCCCTGCCATTCTTTCTCCCGCCTCCAAAGCCCTCTCTCTCTCTCTCTCTCTCTCTCTCTCTCTCTCTCTCTCTCTCTCTCACGCGACGGAAAATGGGCAGGCTGTGTCATCGATTGTTTCTGCACTGGCACTATGTCAAGGATGTTCCAAAGGCAGAGACAGAGGTACTATGGGGGTTCCTTCTGCCCGCCCTTACTCCCCCCCCCCCCCCCCCCTCTTCTCTTCTCCTCCGCGTCTGTTTCTCCACTACATGACATTCTAAAGATGCCCCTGGCATAAAACTGGTGGAAAAAAAATAGAGCGGAGTCACAAACACACGAGCGTGCGGGCGCGCGCGCACACATACACACACACACACACACACACACGCACGCACGCACGCACGCACACACACACACACACACATACACACACGCGCGCGCGCGCGCGCACACACACACACACACACACACACATACACACAATTGCTGATTTTTTTTTTTTTTTTTTTTTTTTTTTTTTTTTTTAGAAAGAAGGAAGCTGCTTTCAGATTGTTTAAGAAATATGTAAGTACATTGTACTCTGCATTACAACGATTAAACTACTGTTACTAACATCATCATCATCATGACCATCACTCATGTCTTTATAATAATAATGATAATGATAATAGTAATAATTTTTATTATCATCATTAATATTATCATTATTACTATCGTTATTATTGTTATTATTATCATTATTATTGTTGTTTGTTGTTGTTGTTGCTGCTGCTGCTATTGTTGTTGTTGCCGTCGTCGTCGTCGTTGTTGTTGTTTTTGTTGTTATCGTTGTTGTTGTCATTAATACTATCTAAAGTAAGTATGAAAATAAAATAAATCAGTGCACACTAAACATATGCATTGTTCATTCTAATATTATTGATGTTGTTTTCATCGTTGTTGGTCCTGTTGTGAATAGACGTACAAATGAACTAATCGATACATCAATCAATCAATCAGTACATATATATAAACATACATATATGCATACACCCATTACATCACAAACGCATATACATACATGCATGCATACATACATATACCCATACATACATAAACAAACAAAAATTGATCTATGAATAAATAAAATTAACTACTCAAAACAAAATAACCTTTACACTCATGAATCCATATTCATTAACACAGTGTCTTTTCATATCAAAACTGTTCCAAGAATGCAATTCCATTATGTTATAAACCAAAAAAAGAAAAATTAGATTCGTCCGTTTGAGAGCAAAACGCGTTCATATGAAGTTTCTCTACGCTGAAAACGGTCAGAAGAGAAGAGATCGTTTCTTCCCTTTTTGAACGACGAACTCTGAATTTCAAATAGCTGCCATTAACGGAAGAACTGTCAGCAATGTACGGATTTTGTCGTAACGATGAAACTCAACTAGAACACGAAAAATGCTGTTCCGATGTGTCTGTCCCATTTTTCAAGTAAAGCTTTTCACGGTGTTTCCGATTCTGAAATCAACGTGCTCGTTTCAGAGCACTGCAGAAAGTCGATATCTGTTTTTCTCTCAATAGTATGTAGGACAAATTTTCAAATTGTATTGTATTCCATTAAATTGTTTCACGTTGTGTTGAGTCGCATTGCGGTGCATATTCGTGTACTGCATCGTCCCGTTTTGTATTTCTTATATTCTACTTGATATTGTATTGTACTTTACTGTAGTGCCTAACAATGTATTGTTTAATATTGTATCCATTGTGTAGTATCGTTTTGTATTCAGTCGTGCTTTTTTGTTGTTGTTGTAATGAATTTATTGCATTGTACCGTGTAGTGTAGCACTGAATTGAATTGTAATGAACTGTACTATAATTGAATGATATTGGTCTTGCGTCGTATCATTTTATAGCGTATTGTATTATATTGTACTATATTGTATTGTATTGTACTATATCATGTCATATCCTATTGTATTGAATTGTCTTGTATAGTAACGTGTTATATGATATCGTGTGGTATCGCATCGTATTGTGTCGTATCGTACCGTGTCGTGTCGTGTCGTGTCATGTCATACCTTATTGTGTTGTATTGTGTCGTGTCGTATTATGTCGTATCGTACCGTATCATATCGTGTCGTTCGTGTCGTGTCGTGTCTTCGTGTCGTGTCGTGTCGGTCGTGTCGTGTCGTGTCGTTGTCGTGTCGTGTCGTGTCGTCGTGTCGTATACCTTGTGTGTTGTATTGTGTCGTGTCGTTTTGTGTAGTATCGTATCGTATCGTATCGTATCGTGTCGAGTCGAGTCGAGTCGAGTCGAGTCGTGTCGTGTCGTGTCGTGTCGTGTCGTGTCGTGTCGTGTCGTGTCATACCTTATTGTGTTGTATCGTGTCGTGTCGTATTGTGAAGTATCGTATCGTGTCGAGTCGTGTCGTTTTGTATCGTGTGGTATTGTGACGTATTGTGTCGTATTGAATTGTGTCGTGTAGTATTGTAAGGCGTCATGTCGTGTCATGTCGTGTCGTATTGTATCATATTGTATTGTATTGCGTATCGAATCGTATCGTATTGTATTGAATCGTATTGAATCGAATTGTACCACGTCGCACCACATTGTATTGTATTTACCAACACAACAGATTTCTGTCTTTAATTCAGGCTGCAGTCATCGGACAGAGTGTGTCGCTACAGTACAGGGCCACCCTGTTCTCTGCTTTTTGTCTGTCTTCTGCCCTGCCCTTCCCCTCCACCCTTTCGTTGTTGTTGTTGTTGTTTTTTGTTGTTGTTGTTGTTGTCTTTAACCAGTCTATGAATGTTTTTGTTTGCCCGTCAAACTAGACAAGAAAAAGAGATGAAAATCGCCACTCTCGTTCGCGGACTCGCGGGCGCGCCCGCGCAAATACACGCGCACAGTATGTATAGACCACAGACTAGTTCGACAGCTATGTTGTCAGGGTCCACTCCTTTGCTTTGAAGCCGCGGAGATTTTCTTTGTAACATGCGCTGCTAAGTGCATGCTGCCCACGCGACTTTCATTTATTGAGTTTATCTGAAAGACGAGTTTTTTAAGATGTTGCAAAAAAAAAAAAAAATGAACAAACAGCTAAATAGGTAGATAATTATCTGAAAGAGGAGTTTTTAAACTATGGCCAAAAAAAATGAATGAATGAAATAAGCAAGACCACGAAAACCAAGTTTATAAAGATCCATAAGAATTCTAGATTTCCAAGTGGTCTCATACGCTTTTTTTTCACAATCAAAAAAGATAGCAACCATATGTTGTTTATTCATGAATGCATTGCGGATGGTAGTTTCAAGCCGGACTAAATGGTCAACGATCGAGTGGTACTTCCGGAACCCGCACTGGTCATTGGTGAAAAGAATCATCGGTTTCCAGCTTCCACATCAGACGGGAGTTGACCATCTTTTCCATTACCTTGCAGAGGCAGCTGGTCAGAGCTATTGGGCGATAGTCTGAAGGGTTGGTAAGGTCTTTTCCAGGCTCAGGAATCGGAATGTTCAGGGCTTTTCGCCAGGAGGGTGGAAAGTACTCTGAGGTCCAGACATGGTTGTTGGTTTTTATAAGGATCTGGAGACAGCTCTCTGGGAGATGTTTCACAAGCTCTGGTGTGTGTGTGTGTGTGTGTGCGTGCGTGCGTACGCGCGCGCGCGCGCGCGCGTGTGTGTGTGTGTGTGTGTGTGTGTGTGTGTGTGTGTGTGTGTTGATAGTCATAAGTAAACGAGATACCGTGTACAAAGTGCTGCTCGCGCACGTAAAAGAACCCATGGGAACACAAGGGAACTGTCCCTAACCAAATTCCATAGACAGAATCCGCTCGCAAAAAAATATTGATATGCAGTCACAATGACAGAAAAACAAGAAGGAAAAAAAAAAGAAACAAAAGAAAAAAAAAGAAAAGAAAAGAAAACAAAGGAAAGAAACTAAAAAAAAATGAGTGCGTTGTTGTTCTGTGGCATCCACAAGGGAACGGCTCGAATGTCACAGAGACTAAGATCTGTTTGCGACCAAGAAGTTCGACAACTCAGAAAGTTTGTGAGATTTGCTACTGGCATTCGCCCCCTGATCGGCGACTTCCCCCTAGAGAACCGAGCATTGCACAGGCTTGGCAGTCGGGTGGCATGCAGGCAGACACCCGAGACAGTGCCGACATCTCTGACCTGGGGTAAGTAGACCAGAGACACGGTGATGCTGGTACAGGGACAACACCGTCTCTCTCTCTCTCTCTCTCTCTCTCCTCTCTCTCTCTCTCTCTCTCTCTCTCTCTCTCTCTCTGGCATGATGCAGAACTGAGGGGAGAACAAGCCGCACTCAAGTTTCAGTTGTATGCCAGCAAGATGAAGGTCGCCCTCTCTCGGTTGCGCGGACTCGCACGCGCGCACACACAAACAAATACACGCGCATACACAGCGTGTTCAGACTATAAGATGCACACTACGGTCTGCACTGACAGAAGCACTCTTGAAATCTCATTGATGTTCATATTATTTTAAAACGCATGGATAAACGCGTGCGCGCGTGAATATACACGCACATACACACACACACACACACACACACACACACCACACACACACACACACACACACACACACACACACTCGAGTCACTGACACAAAGAGAGATGTTGGAAAGGTTGGGGGAAGCATGGAGGTGAGGGACGGGGAGGGGGGGGGAGGGGGGGGTAAGAGGGGAGTACAAGAGACAGACAGACAGAGAGGGACAGCATTTTTTGAAGCTGGATGCCAGATTTAATTGAATAGACACTGAAGTGTCAGACCTACCCCACCCCCACCCCACCCTCTCTCTCTCTCTCTCTCTCTCTCTCTCTCTCTCTCTCTCTCTCTCTCTCTCTCTCTCTCTCTCCTTTAACACTGAAACACAATTCTGCAGAAAGAGACAGACACTTATCGCCATAAATGATAATATGTATACAAACAAGAAATATATTATATTATATTATATTATTTTTATATATATTATATTATATTATATTATATTATATTATATTATATTATATTATATTATATTATATTACATTATATTACACTACACTACACTACACTATATCACATCACATCACATCACATCACATCACATCATATCATATCATATCATATCATATATCATATATCATATCATATCATATCATATCATATTTTATTTTATTATATTATATTATATTAACTCATAAAAATGGAAGAAACTGTTTTAAAAATTTAAAAACAAAAAGATGGAAGGATTGCGGGCGGGGGTAATCAACGAAACACAAGGCAAACAAGCCAACTAATTACAGAGAGAAAAAAAAGACGAAAGTAACCAACAACAAAAAAGGAAACACAAATGATCAAAGATAAAAGAAAAAAAAAAAGGACAGAGAAGTAAAAAGAAAATAAAGAAAAACATTGCAAATGGGACAGAAAAAGAAAGAAAGAAAGAAAGAAATGAAAGAAATGGAAAAAAAAGAAAGGAAGAAAGAAAGAAAATGAGCGAACGAAAGAAAGAATAAAGAGAAAAATTAGCGAAGCAAAAAATACAAGAAAGATGGAAGAAAAGGAAAGGAAAATAATGAAAGAAAGAATACAACAACAAAAAAGAAAATATAAGAATAGCACGAAATGGCTGATTTAAAAAAAAGTAATAGAATAAAGAAACAGGAAAGAAAAAATGAAGGGAGGGAAAATCAAGAGAAAGAATATGGGGGAAAAAGAAAAGAAAAAGAACCAGAACACGATACGGAAAAGAAGATAAGCGTCAAAAGAACACTGAAATTAGGGGGGGGGGGGGGGGGAAGAGACAAAAAAGCAGCCGTAAAAAAAAGGAAAAAAAAAAAAAAAAGGGGGGGGGGGAAGAGACAGAAGGACGGAAAAACGGGGGGAAAAGACAGAAACAGAAAAAAAAACTTGAGGAACAATGTACAATACATTCAGGTTCGTCACATCAGGTACAAACTTAGGATCAAAACAACAGTACGTAAATTGTATCTTATGTTGATTCTTTTTTTTTTTTTTTCTTTTCCTCCTGTCATCCTTTTCTCGTTTCTTCTTGCCTGTCTTTCTCTCTTTCTCCCCTATCTCCCTTCCATACCCCCATCCCAATATTAATTAATGCATATGCTGTGTGTACTGACTAAAAAGCTATATAATAATTGTCCTAATTATCATTATCATTATTTTCAATATCATTATCATTATTATCATGAACAATGACCATACAGTGTTAAAAAAAACAACAACAACAACAACCATTCTTACTATTACTTTCAAACAGATATTCGCTGCCTAAAACTTACTCGTTTATTTATTACGCGCTTATGTTATGTTGTTGCTGACAGTGTTTTTCTTTTTCTTTTTTTCTATTTTTTTTCTTAAAAAAAAAAAAAAATTTTGCTGAG
>CM065714.1:123973674-123983674 GCA_033310375.1 Conus canariensis | reverse complement strand
GTGCTGTTGGGAGTATTATGACTTGTGGGCCACCGTGACACCAGTCTGCTTCACGTGCTGTTGGGGTAGGACCGTGGGGGGCACGCTGACACCAGTCTGCTTCACGTGCTGTTGGGGGTAGGACCTGTGGGCCACGCTGACACCAGTCTGCTTCACGTGCTGTTGGGGGTAGGACCTGTGGGCCACGTTGACACCAGTCTGCTTCACGTGCTGTTGGGAGTATTATGACCTGTGGGCCACGCTGACACCAGTCTGCTTCACGTGCTGTTGGGAGTATTATGACCTGTGGGCCACGCTGACACCAGTCTGCTTCACGTGCTGTTGGGAGTATTATGACCTGTGGGCCACGCTACACCAGTCTGCTTCACGTGCTGTTGGGAGTATTATGACCTGTGGGCCACGCTGACACCAGTCTGCTTCACGTGCTGTTGGGAGTATGGCGGGGTCCTTCTTCACTGGTCCATCACCACACCACACCTCTCCCATCTTCCCCTCTACCTCCTCCTCCCTCTCTTCCCTCCCCCCCCACCCCCCACCACTCCTGCACCTTCCCCACACCACTGTCAAACTAACACAGACACAAATGACAACGCTAATCAAGGTTTGAAAGGCAGGGAGGGGGAAGGAAGGAGGTGGGGGGGAAGGGAGAATGATAGCGAGGGGTGGGTGGGGATGGGCAGAGAAAGAGAGAGACTGAGAAGAGGAGAGGGGATGGGGGATGGAGGTGGGGGAGGGGGGTGGGGTAGGGTGGGGGGGGGGGAGGGGTCAGTTTGCAAAACGAAGCCAGGACCAATGGATCAATGTCAGTTACAAGTTGTGCAGAAGGCAGAACCCTGTCGATATGTCAGATAGCAGGGTTTTTTTTGTTTGTTTGGTTGGTTGGTTTCTTTTTTGTTTTGTTTTTAACTTTCAGCCTGACCGATTGTGTGTGTGTGCGTGCTGTGTGTATGTGTGTGTGTGTGTGTGTGTGTGTGTGTGTGTGTTGTGTGTGTGTGTGTGTGTGTGTGTGTGTGTGTGTCTGTGTCTGTGTGCGTGCGTGCGTACGTGCGTGTTTGTGCGTGCGTGTGTGTGCGTGCGTGCGTGCGTGTGTGTGTATGACGAGCAGTACGTGAAGGAAGGTAGAGAGGTGGAAGAGCGGGAGGAGAGATGGGGTGGGGGGGGGTGACGTGAAGTACCGCAGTGGGGGGGGGGGGGGGGGGGTGCGCAGCGTGCCCTGTCCCTGAGGCGAGGCCAGAGGAGGCCTAATTTGCCCCTGACAGATTGCCCTGCGCCTGTGATTGACAGTCGCGCCATGAAGCGTGCACAAGTTGGCGTGAAGGGAATTCATTTGGCCCCGCCTGGTAAATAGGCCCCCGGGCCATTTCTTTTTAATGAGAAGCAGGTTTTTTTTTTTTTTGTTTTTTTTTGGTGAGTCTGTGTTAGGTAGGAGAGGGGAGGGGGGCGGGAGGGGAGGGAGGGGGTAAGGGGCAGGGTGGAAGCGTAGGGTATCGAACATCAAAAAAAAATTGGAGGGTCTTTGGTTGGAGAAAAGAGGCGTGGGGAGGGAGGGGGCGGGAGGGGGTAGAAAAGTTAAAGAGAGAAAAAGAATAACATGAAGGTTAAACACGGAAATTCGCGTTATTTCATGTTCGTAAATCCCGCACCTGCCACGATGCTGATTTATGCATACAACCCCACCCAGAACATACAAATAGGGAAAGACAGACAGACAGACAGGCAGACGTACAGACGGAGAGGGAGACGGGGGGTGAAACGGATCCCAAGCAGATGTGAAACATTCTTTGTGTTAATATAGCCGTCGCCAGCAATGTGTGCGTGCGTGTGTGTGTGTGTGTGTGTGTGTGTGTGTGTGTGTGTGTGTGTGTGTGTGTGTGTGTGTGTGTGTCCTAGGCTGCCTTAGTACAAAATCTAAATAGGCCAGCAAAAAAATACTTCCAGCTTCACCGTGTACAACACACACACACACACACACACACACACACACACACACACACACACACACACACACACACACAACACAACACAACACAGAACCGCAAACTCAGCTGCAACTTTTGATCAAATCACTCATGAAAAGGAAAAAAGAGAGAGAGAGAGAGAGAGAGAGAGAGAGAGAGAGAGAGAGAGAGAGAGAGAGAAGAAGAAGAAGAAGAAGAAGAAGAAGAAGAAGAAGACGAACGTCACAAAGAAAGAATGAGAGACACAACAAAGACAGAAAGTAAAGACAGAGGAAAAAAGGAAGATGGCTGTGCGGTAGCACATGTCACACAGGTAGAGAAAGCCAGAAGAGGTCTGTCCGGATAAGCAGTCATGCGGATCGGTTCCTGGCGATCGCATGCTGCCAGAGAAGCGAGCTTCCCATTGGACGAGGACCCCCGGCAGAGGCGGGGACGGCACGCTTGGCGCGTTCCACCGGCAGCGGTATGTCGAAAAGAGGAGTGGCATACTGACAGTTCCAGACAGGGAAGAAAAGAAAGAAAGTTACAAAAATTCTTCACTTCGTTCATTCTGATCTGAGAGACACATATCAGATTCCTTTTTGCGTCTCTCTCTCTCTCTCTCTCTCTCTCTCTGTCTCTGTCTGTCTGTCTGTCTGTCTCTCTCTCTCTCTCTCTCTCTCTCTCTCTCTCTCTCTCTCTCTCTCTCATGTGTTAGTATGCGACCACATGGTTGTCTGCCCAGCCGTCATATGGCCCCTGATGGTCGGCTAGGCTGGGCGAAATGTAACATGGATGCTCTCTCTCTCTCTCTCCTCTCCTCTCTCTCTCTCTCTGCGTGCGTGCGTGCGTGCGTGCGTGCGTGTGTGTGTGTGTGTGTGTGGGGGGGGGGATCTAATGCTAAAAGGGAAGAAAGCCACTAAAAATTGGTTATAGAAGAGACGGAGTTTAAGGCAGTGAGGAATCACTACATCAGCCACGCTAGGGAACCAAACGAAACGAAACAAAACAAAACAAAACAAAACACTACACCCTCATTTGACATCCAGGCACAACGACGATGACGAAGAAGAAGAAGGGCAAGCAACCAACCAACTCGAACGCTAAAAACCAAAGACAATCATTTCCCCAACACCCAGCCATCCACCCGCACACAGCAAAGCCGACAACAGACGGAGCCCCTCCTGGCCCCATCGACCGACGTGTCCACCACTTCCCCTGCCCCATGCCTTTACATCAGGGCGCCGTTCTGTTTTTCCTGTTTTGATTCGGAATGTCTTTCTCTCTCTCTCTGTTCCATCGTTTCTCTCTCTCTCTCTCTCTCCTCTCTCTCTCTCTCTCTCTCTCTCTCTCTCTCTCTCTCTCTCTCTCTGTCTGTGTCTCCCCACTCCACTCTCTTCCTCCCAAACCTTGGCTCCCCTCCACCAGTGCCTCTCTCCGTCCCCAGCCCAATCTCCCTGATTTTTAAGCGCCAATGAATGTTTCACCTCTGTTGTGACGGCGAGCAGTCGGGCAAGCTGGGCGGGTTCCGGTTGAGGGGTTGGCTGGACACGGTCTCCTGATTTATTCACGAGGCGCCAGACGACAGTCGCAAGAGGAATGGAAACCAGTCACGTGACGCACTTTTTGTCGTCTTGGACGCCGCGGGAGCGATTGCGATTCACCTCTTCAATGTATCTGTGCGCGCGAGCCCGAGCGCGAGCTCTCGTGTGTGTGTGTGTGTGTGTGTGTGTGTGTGTGTGTGTGTGTGTGTGTGTGTGTGTGTGTGAGAGAGAGAGAGAGAGAGAGAGAGTATGTGTGTAAGTGTGTGTGAGCGCGTGCGCGCGCGAGCGTAATGGGAGAGAGAGAGAGAGAGAGAGAGAACAGAGAGAGAGAGAGACAGAGGAGATGGAGTAGGAGTGGGTGTGGTAGTGGGTTTGTTGTTGTGTGTGTGTGGGGTGTGTGTGTGTGTGTGTGTGTGTGTGTGTGTTGCGTGAGAGAGGTTTGTGTGTATGTGTGTGTGGCGCTTGTGACCTAGGGTACACAGAGACAGACAGACAGACAGACACAGACACAGAGACAAAGAAACAAAGAGAGAGACTGTGATTTCCGCCTTTCTTCCCTGCCACGTAGTTTGAACTCATTATTTAGTCCTACCCCGACACCCTCTCTCCCTCTCTCTCTCTCTCTCTCTCTCTCTCTCTCTCTCTCTCTCTCTCTCTCTCTCTCCATTTTTCATGACCTGTCGGAGGCAAATGACCCAGCCAGGCCATAAGAAGGATAATTAGCGTACAACAAGTGCCAGTTTGTGCACTGGACCATGCGGTCAACTCTCCAGCGACCAAGCCTGCGTTTCAGTCAGCTGTTAATAGAAGGCCCAAATCGGCAAAGCAGCCAGGCTCAAAACCCTAGTTCCATCTCAATTGTGTTATTTGTCAGTCACGAACTTCTTCTTCTTCTTCTTCTTCTTCTCTTCTCTCTCTCTCTCTCTCTCTCTCTCTCTCTCTCTCTCTCTCTCTCTCTCTCTCTCTCTCTGAGAATTTCATGACTCCTCTGCCCACGTCAGGTAGCTGAGGAAAATTAAGGAATTGCAGCCCTGAGAAAAAAAGTCCTTTTATTTTTGCCCAATCCCAAAAGCTATAGATTTCCTTATTTTCAGCCCAATCCGAGTGCCGGAGGAAACTTCAAACTCCAAGGACAACCCGAGGGGAAAAATCTGAATTCGAGACTTGCAACCCACCCTATGTGTCAAAGAAAAATTCTAGCCTTGCAGTCTATTCCATGTGGCAAATAAAAACTGAAGACTTGCAGTCCACCCTATGTGGTAAAGGAAAATTCCTGATTTGCAGCCCACTCTATGTGGTAAAGGAAAATTCCTGATTTGCAGCCCACTCTATGTGGTAAAGGAAAGGTCCAGACTTGCAGCCCACTACGCGTGGAAAAGGGAAATTCCAGACTTCCAGCCCACTACACGTGAAAAGGGAAATTCCAGACTTGTAGTCCACTACACGTGAAAAAGGGAAATTCCAGACTTGCAGTCCACTACAGTGGAAAAGGGAAACACCAGACTTGCAGCCCACTACACGTGAAAAAGGGAAATAACAGACTTGTAGTCCACTACACGTGAAAAAGGGAAATTCCAGACTTGCAGTCCACTACACGTGAAAAAGGGAAATAACAGACTTGCAGTCCACTACACGTGAAAAAGGGAAATTCCAGACTTGCAGTCCACAACACGTGGAAAAGGGAAATACCAGACTTGCAGTCCACTACACGTGGAAAAGGGAAATACCAGACTTGCAATCCACTACACGTGGAAAAGGGATATTCCAGACTTGCAGTCCACTCTGTGAGGTAAATTCAAAATTCACAACTTGCAGCCCACTCTTTGTGTTAAAGGAAATTCCTGACTTGCAGTCCAATCTGTGTGGTAAATACAAAATTCACAACTTGCAGCCCACTCTTTGTGTTAAAGGAAAATTCCAGACTTGCAGTTCACTACACGTGGAAAAGGGAAATTCCAGACTTCTAGCCCACTACACGTGAAAAAGGGAAATTCCAGACTTGCAGCCAACTCTATGTGGTAAAGGGAAATACCAGACTTGCAGCCCACTACACGCGGAAAAGGGAAATAACAGACTTGCAGTCCACTACACGTGAAAAAGGGAAATTCCAGACTTGCAGTCCACTACATGTGGAAAAGGGAAATACCAGACTTGCAGTCCACTACATGTGGAAAAGGGAAATACCAGACTTGCAGTCCACTACATGTGGAAAAGGGAAATACCAGACTTGCAGTCCACTACATGTGGAAAAGGGAAATTCCAGACTTCCAGCCCACTACACGTGAAAAAGGGAAATTCCAGACTTGCAGCCAACTCTATGTGGTAAAGGGAAATACCAGACTTGCAGTCCACTACACGCGGAAAAGGGAAATAACAGACTTGCAGTCCACTACATGTGCAAAGGGAAATTCAAGACCTGCAGTCCACTACATATGGAAAAGGGAAATAACAGACTTGCAGTCCACTACATGTGGAAAAGGGAAATTCCAGACTTGCAGTCCACTACACGTGGAAAAGGGAAATACCAGACTTGCAGTCCACTACACGTGGAAAAGGGAAATTCCAGACTTGCAGTCCACTCTGTGAGGTAAATTCAAAATTCACAACTTGCAGCCCACTCTATGTGGCAAATAAAAAAAATTACAACTTGAAGCCCACTCTTTGTGTTAAAGGAAAATTCGAGACTTGCAGCCCGCTCTAACTGTTAAAGAGAATTTTCAGACTTGCAGCCCACCTGAGTAGCGAGAGGAAATTAAAAACTTGCAACCCTCTCCAAGTGATAAAGGGCAAATTCAAAACTTGCAACCCTCTCCAAGTGATAAAGGGCAAATTCAAAACTTGCAACCCTCTCCAAGTGATAAAGGGCAAATTCAAAACTTGCAACCCTGTCCAAGTGATAAAGGGCAAATCCAAAACTTGCAACCCTCTCAAGTGATAAAGGGAAAATTTAAAACTTGCAGTCCCCTCCAAATGCCAAAGGAAAATCAAACACTTGTAGTCAATTCCGAGTGATGAAAAACTCAAGACTTTGATCCACTCCAAGTATAATGGGAAACTTCAACACCTACAACCCACTCCGAATGATAAAGGGAAAATTCAGGACTTGCAGTCCCATGCCAATGGTAAAGAAAAATTCCAGATTTCTATCCCACTTCGCGTGATCAAGTGAAAATTCGAGACTCCAACCCGTTCCGTGCACTAAAGTGAAGATTCAAGAAGCGAAAATTCAGGACTTGCAGTCCAATCTTGCTAGAAAAAAAAAATTCAGACTCACAGCCCACTCCGAGTGGGGGAAATTCCAGACTTGCAGGCCATTCTCAATGATAACGGAAAAATTCAATCAAAACTTGAAGGCTACTCCGTGTGGGAAAGGGAAAATTCTACACTTGCAGTCCTCTTTGAGTAGTGAAAGGAACACTCAAGACTTGCAGCCTACTCTGTGTGGTAATAGGAACATTCACAGGATCGTTCTGCCTGCTATCCAGTCCCGGGACTAAGGAGGCGGGGAGTATCACAAGTTCGGGCCGGCTTATGACTGGAGAACGGCTCGTGTCGAAACCCCTATGTAAATGTGTGTGTGTGTGTGTGTGTGTGTGTGTGTGTGTGTGTGTGTGTGTGTGTGTGTGGTGTGTGTGTGTGAGAGAGAGAGAGAGAGAGAGAGAGTGAGTGCGCGTGTGCGTGTGCGTGTGCGTGAGAGACAGAAAGAGAGAGTTTGTGTGTGAGGGTGCATACATAGCACCAAACAGTTACTATCAACACTAGGTTAAATCAAATACCCCACCGGAATTCATATCACGAAAAATAAGGTTATCTTGAAAGGAGAGTCAAGATCAGAAAGAATGACAAAAAGCAAAAAAAAACATTAAAAAAAAAGATGTGCGCAGTTGTCTGATATCATTAAAGTGTTTAGATATCGGCCCGTTTTTTCCCAAGCTTACAGGGCTGTACGACTGAAGGCCCACGGCTCCAAGGACAAAGCTATACGACTGAAGGCCCACGGCTCCAAGGACAAATTTGAATTCCGGAACGAAAAAACAACATTGGAATGACGCACTAAAGTAGAAAATACTAATTTCGAAGTAACACCTCTCGTACTTTTTGAACTGGCAGAGCTGAGGAGGAGAAACGAA
This sequence comes from Conus canariensis, assembly GCA_033310375.1. Classification (NCBI taxonomy): domain Eukaryota; kingdom Metazoa; phylum Mollusca; class Gastropoda; order Neogastropoda; family Conidae; genus Conus; species Conus canariensis. The sequence continues at coordinate 123,976,063 of CM065714.1, read as the reverse complement.
CCTAAGGTTTTACGCCAAGGTACCCGCAGGGACAAAATTGGATGGACCAAAAAGTACTGAAGAACTGTTTGTTTCAATCTGGATTAAAATCCGCTTTCTTCAGTAACGCACAGTGACGCCGTGTCAGATGACAAAGCTACCAATTAGTGCGAGGGCAAACCTTGACAGCAATGCTTCGTTTGACCTGAAAACCTGAATGTCGAATCGAGTCACGAAATCCTTTCTCCTCCCTCCCCCCCCCCCCCCTGTGTGTGTGTGTGTGTGTGTGTGTGTGTGTGTGTGTGTGGGTGTGTGTGTGTGTGTGTGTGTGTGTTGGGGTGTGGGTGTGTGTGTGTGTGTGTGTGTGTGTGTGTGTGTGTGTGTGTGTGTGTGTGACATGGACACATTATTTTACCAACATATTAATTAAGTAGTTAAATATGTGGGACACCAGATGTGAGTGATTGTAAACATTAATGGAAAGCGTCCGTATTTGGTTTCAGCATACGCTTGAGCGTCAAATAAATTAAAACGTCTGTAAATCAATATTTAAACAGCTATTTTGAGTTATGCACAGATAGACAGATTGACAGATAAAGAGAGAGAGAGAGAGAGAGAGAGAGAGAGAGAGAGAGAGAGAGAGACAAGACACAGACAGACAGACAGAGACAGAAAGAGAACCACTGTTGCGTCGTTCAAAAGATTGTTTCAAATCCTTTTCACAGATTTTTTTTTTAGTACACCTTACATCATCATGAAGAAGAACCAGTGATTTTACAACATGATGTTTTTTGTCATATACTGTCTTTGTCCTGACTTCCCAAATCTTTGTTCATTTCTCTGGGAAGAAAAGAAAAAGGTCCAGTCAACTGCTTCATTATACAGTCTGTCTTCAGCAGTGCCTCCCTCCCTCCCTTCCTCACTCTCATATATATATATATATATATATATATATATATATATATATATATATATATGCACACATGAGAGGCCTACTCATCTCTTCGACTCTCATCTTCCTTTCATCCCCGGCCACCAACCTCTCGACCCGACCGCTTTCCTGTCGTGTGTGGGTTTTCTTTTTTTTCGTGTGGGTTTTTTTTGTGGGTTTTTTTTTCCCCTTTAGCTTCTACGAATAACCATTGATCTCCTGCTGCTACAAGAACAAGTCCAAACTCTTGCATCATTAAGAGTCTAATAAAGATCATCAACATCAATGAATTACCAACCACGTACATCCGAACTCCGCGCCCGCCACGTGACCGGCCGACCCTGTGACTCCGAGACGAACTCTAAAGCCTGGAGCCTTCTGTGCTATCCGTCCCTCCACCTTTCCAGTCCTGAAACTTTTAATGGCTCAGACCCTGACTCGTAAACCCCTTGATTAAACACGACACCAAGTCGTAAACCTGCTCTCTCAGACTGCTTTCTGGCAACAAAGGACCCGGCGTTTACCGAACGGGTCGCAGGTTCTGCTACACGTGGCCATATCTCATCGGAAGTGTTTTGTGCGAGATTATCTGGTCGTTTCCTTTCACATCAATCAGTGTTTAGGACCGACGGGGAACACATTGACGGAACAATGAATTTGTCAAAGCAAGTAGACTTGCTGACAGGGCGTGTGCGTGTATTGAGGGCAGGGGGAGGTGGGTGGGTGGGGAGGGTGGGGGAGAACGAGAAGCAAGGGGTGGGGGGAGGGATGAACACGGCTGTTGCAGTGTTGTGTTATTGATATGTTACTACTGACTTTGGTTTCCTTTTGATGGCTAAAAACTTCAGACGTTGGAGTTGGAAATGGGGGCAAGTGGGTTTTTCTTTCTCCCCCCCCCCCCCCCCCTTCCTGATACAATAAAAAGGCGCGCGCGCGTGTGTGAGTGAGTGTGTGTGTGTGTGTGTGTGTGTGTGTGTTGCGCCTGGCTTTTGCTAACGTCTAAAGCTGCGCTGGCCGTTCTAAATGAAGATGACGTACTTCGGCAATGACACTACGTCTGGGAAATGGACTGGTTTTAGTGAAGTGTATAATAAAACAGGGAGTGTGACACCAGCGAGCCCGTGAGACCCATTTTCTTTACACACCTACAGAATACCACTCCGACAGTAGCCTTTCTATCTTGTACAAGCCAATTAGAACAGCGGTTCATCGAATTGGTCGCCATATTCAATATTTTCTCCAGTGATGATTCATTCTGGGCAATGCTGGTCTTCGACACAAACCAAAATTAATACCGTCCTTCTTCAGTGAGAAAGGATCTTCTTCTTCAGTGAGAAAGGATCTTCTTCCCTAATTCCGTACCGTAAGGCCATGATTGCATTTTCATGACCCCCCCCCCCCCCCCCCCCCCCTCCACACACACCTCTTTCTAAAAAAAAAAAAAAAGTAACATTTTCTGATTGGTAGTTGTTATGTCCG
>CM065714.1:123963674-123971174 GCA_033310375.1 Conus canariensis | reverse complement strand
TTTTTTCTCCTCAATGTTTTCTTGTTATGCGCCATAACAGGAACATCCGCTGGTTAGTAATCAATCTGTGTGCATAGCACGTGTAGATGAATGTATGTACACGTGCATGCATGACTTCAGGACCATTTTCGGTCTGCTGTCTCTTTGTATGTCTGACTCTTCGCCTTGTTTCTATCCTCGTGCCTCCCCCCCCCTCCCCCCTCCCCCCCCCCTCTCTCTCTCTCTCTCTCTCTCTCTCTCTCTCTCTCGCTCGCTCGCTCGCTCTCTGTATCTGTTTATCTGTCTGTCTGTCTCTCACCCTCTCTCACAGTCATCTATTTCCGTTTACATACATTGACCAACGAAGTACCCGAGAGAGGGACGCAAACACTGTGCGCTAAAGCTATCCCTGCAGAAATGAAGATCTGACGTTTATTAGCATCACTCATCCGAGACGTTGAAGCTTTTATGGCATACTTCCATTGATCCCAGTGTATCCAAGTTTGATTACGGACAAGCAGACAGACAGATGGACAGAGAGAGACAGACTGGAGTTTATTAAGCCTGGTATAACTGTCCGTTCAACCGGGATGATTTTTCATTGTGTCTGGAATTAATTATCAGCGCTCTGGATCCCTAATATTTAATAAGGAGGTAGAGCGTAATATAACACTCCATTGTTATTGTAATTACTAGACTGACAGACAATGCCGACAAACAATACCGCCCTTCACAGAGGAACAACTGCGCCCAAGAACAAAAACATCGACACGTTCAGTTGTCTGCGAACTCGATTAACGTAAAGATTTATTCCATATAGTGCTTTTTTTTTTCCTTTACTCTTCCTACATGATTTATGAACGAGGTAGCTAAGCTTAAACAGACATAACAGCATCAAGCTTTACATTTGATTTGTCTTTTCTGTCGTAGATAGAAAACTTAGCTTAAAAACACCTTCCATGAAGTCTAGTTTGTCTGACGTTGTTTTCAATCAAACTGATAAACTTAGAAATAAACATGGATTTTCTATGGTTGACGTTGTTTTTCTTCGGGAATTCTTATTCATCAAAATCGTGTTTTCTTACCGGAAGCAATAAAAAGAGATTGGAATGTGTTTGTTTTTTCGGGAAATCAAGTTTACCTCTTGTAATTGTGTTTACCTTGTCGCGAGCAACAAAACAACAACAACAACAACAACAAAACTTCTACAGCTCGTCTGATTTTTCCCATATCTTTTTTCAGTTTCATCTGATAAAATGGAGAGAAAAAAAACCTGGCATAAAACATGCAGTGTAGGGTATAAAAAGTGTGTTTTATTTTACCGTGAAATCCAGAAAGGATGATATCTCTGACGCGTTGGGAAAGGCGTGCTTGTAAATGTCCATTTTATCTGCATATAATCATAATGCTTTCAAAGGTTTAAGACATTCAGTTTCTTTTCCTTACCAAGCATCCATGCACTAGCGGAAGCCGAACAAATGAAACGTTTGAACCTGACCAAGTACTGGCAAAGTGCGTCCTGCTTCGGAATAACATTGTCTACTTACGGCGACCCGGATTTCTTTTCATTGTGTTTCTCGTATATCTCGACAAACACCACCTCCACCACGAACACAAACTAGAGCGGCACTCGAGAGAGCTCAAACCTCTGTTGGAACGGATCCTCTATCCGTCCCTTGATCCGGATCCGCACAGCGGAACTGCACCAACTTGTAACATGTTTTCTCTTGGGTCACGTTCCATCTTTTCACCAAGTTCCGTTAAAATCGGTTCAGTTATTTCTGCGTCAGCTAGCTAAGAGATCCGCTTTTTTTTTAAAATCCGGATCGACACCACGGATCCGCACCAATATTTAACGACTTCGTTCTTGGCCCATATTGGATCTTTCTACCGAGTTTCTTTAAAATCAGTTCGGTAGTTTTTGCAAATCCTGCTTGCAGACAGACAACAAAAAAAGCAAACAAACGCGGGTGGAAACATGACCTGTTTGACACACATAATAAAAGATTCATCTTCACTGTACTAAACCGACTGCCACCTTACAAGCACTGTATTGCCATCAATTTCACCAAAGACATAGAAGGAACAGGATCAATATCTTCGTCTTTCGCGAGGTGGAGATCTACTGCCCATATTGAAGGCATTCACCTCTTCCTGTTCGTCTCACTGGCTCTAGCTCTGCGTCTACCTCCTGTTCACAGACTGGCTAGTTCTTCACCACATTTCACAGGTGACAATGCGTCTACCTCCTGTTCCCAGACTGGCTGGCTGTTCACCACATTTCACAGGTGACGATGTCTGTTCCCAGACTGGCTGTTCACCACATTTCACAGGTGACAATGTCAAACTATCAAATTTCAAAGTCTTCATGCAGGCTGTGTGGTGACGGCAAAGTCTTCATGCAGGTTGTGTAGTGACGGCAAAGTCTTCATGCAGGCTGTGTAGTGACGGCAGTCTTCATGCAGGCTGTGTAGTGACGGCAAAGTCTTCATGCAGGCTGTGTGGTGACGGCAAAGTCTTCATGCAGGCTGTGTAGTGACGGCAAAGTCTTCATGCAGGCTGTGTAGTGACGGCAAAGTCTTCATGCAGGCTGTGTAGTGACGGCAAAGTCTTCATGCAGGCTGTGTAGTGACGGCAAAGTCTTCATGCAGACTGTGTAGAACCGATTCCGCAAAACAACGGACAAGAAGAACCTGGCAGATGTGTACATCTGATTGGGCAGCTAGGGCAGCCCGCCCTCCCTCAGCTAACTGAATACGCCTCTCATCCGGAAGAGGTTAATGACCAGTACGGGACTCTGACAAAGGAAAACAGTGGGACAAAACAAGGCGAAATACTTATCCTCTTACTTCTACATCTCTGGCTTTACCGGACCCGAGCTTAGATGTTTTCCCTGTGCTAATTCAAAATCGGTTTTATAAGTTGTTAGCATGTCCAATCCGTAGAACACAAACAAGCTCTGATTACTGAAATCTTTTCACCTGATAGCGTTCCTTGATGTGTTAGGGATGAAATTTTACACTGGGTTCCTTGTCACTAAAAAGAAGAAGAAGAAGAAGAAGAAGAAGAAGAAGAAGAAGAAGAAGAAGAAGAAAACGCTTTAATGAGAGGATATTGCGTCGCATATTACATTGCATTGTATGAATCAGTCGTCACATATGTCTCTGTATTAAATTGGATGGCGTCTCATTCCTCCCTCTTGCCATGCATTCTCCAAATAACAAGAGTGTGAGTGGAGAAATTTAACATCGTAAAAAAGAAAAGAAAGAAAGAAAAACATAAAAAAGTGAAAAAAGACCCGAAGCAAACTCGGAAACATTGGAGTTGGAAGTATTTTCAGCTGTAATGAAAACATTCGTCAATACAAACCGTGTTGCTTTAACCTAACATGCCACGTAAGCTGAAGATCTAGTTTAGAAACACAAGGACTATGCACTGGTAAAACAAATATAAAAAATTAAAAGATACATCCTTATTCAGTTTTCGATTTAAGAAAAAAAAGCTAAAAAAAACCCAAAAAAACTCCCCACTACTTTTTAAACATAACATTGATTACACTGATGTCTTCACACACCACACACACACACACACACACACACACACACACACACACACACACACACACACACACACGGAGTCCACGTGCAGCTAGCGTCATTGCACTGTCTGGAAGAAGTAACGCCAGCGTGGATGCGAAGAAAACCAGCGTCGTTCTGAGTCCGTCTCCCCTGCCGTGCCCTTTCTAGCGCCCATTCGCCCTATCCTTCACCCCATTACAGCGCCCATTCGCCCTATCCTTCACCCCATTACGGCGCCCATTCGCCCTATCCTTCACCCCATTACAGCGCCCGTTCGCCCTATCCTTCACCCCATTACGGCGCCTATTCGCCCTATACTTCACCCCCATTACAGCGCCTATTCGCCCTATCCTTCACCCCATTACAGCGCCCATTCGCCCTATCCTTCACCCCATTACGGCGCCCATTCGCCCTATACTTCACCCCATTACAGCCCCTTCGCCCTATCCTTCACCCCATTACGGCGCCCATTCGCCCTATCCTTCACCCCATTACAGCGCTCATTCGCCCTATCCTTCACCCCATTACAGCGCCCATTCGCCCTATCCTTCACCCCATTACAGCGCCCATTCGCCCTATCTTTCACCCCCATTACAGCGCCCATTCGCCCTATCCTTCACCCCATTACAGCGCCCATTCGCCCTATCCTTCACCCCATTACAGCGCCCATTCGCTCTATCCTTCACCCCATTACAGCGCCCATTCGCCCTATCCTTCACCCCATTACAGCGCCCATTCGCCCTATTCTTCACCCCATTACAGCGCCCATTCGCCCTATTCTTCACCCCATAACGCGCCCATTCGCCCTATCCTTCACCCCATTACAGCTCTCATTCCCCCCCAGCCCCTCCAGCCCCCGCCTATCCTAATCCCCCATCATGATGAAGAGTTATTGTTCTTTGACTACAATGCCAAGGGTATAAGACCTTGACTGAACAGGGCGTGGCACAGCCAGCCAGCAAACATGGAATACTTCAGAAAAACCGAGAATCGACTCAACTTGAGCATGCGAGTATTTACCATGTAAGTTGAAGTCTGCTCCGGGTCTAACCGAGAAATATGACAGGAACGCTTATATATCAAGACAGTTTCTAGACAGCTTAGGATCCATGACGTATTAGCCTTTAACCAATGGAAATGCTCGGTACATTCCAGAAATTTCGAGCACGATGACGTAGTTCAACCAATCAAATTGCATTAGAAACAATTTCAGGAACCTTTTTGTGAGCCTCTTATACTTTCAGAAGGGTTTCTGGGACTCAGGAGAAACTTCCGGAATTATTATGTAAGTCGTCTGCGTTTACGTCATCTGGTAAACTAACTCCATGTGGAACTAAACGTATTTAAGGTAAGACCAAATGTATAGAGTTGAATCAACAAGCGATGATAAGTAAACTTGATTTGTTTGAGACCCGCCCCCTCCCCCTTTACTCTCTTCACACGGCATTCTCCCCACCCCTCTGTCTGTCTGTCTGTCTGTCTGTCTGTCTGTCTGTCTGTCTGTCTGTCTGCTCTTCTCTCTCTCTCTCTCTCTCTCTCTCTCTCTCTGCTTTCCCTTATTCACCTGTCAATGGCTATCCCATCACGAAAGACTGAGAGGGATCTGAGATTACCATCTCCCCCCCCCCCCACCCCCACCCTCTCTCTCTCTCTCTCTCTCTCTCTCTCTCTCTCTCTCTCTCTCTCTCTCTCTCTCTCTCTCTCCTCTGTGTCTCTCCAAGCCATTTTCCCACAAGTTAGAGTCACCCTATGTCATTATACTTCCCGCATGTCCCTTTCGCATACATATCCATAACCTCCAACCCATCCCTCTTTCCCTTCTAACTCTTCCCAGAACCCCCCTCCCTCCCTCCCCTCCCACTCTTGCTACAGCTCACCTGTGTCCCCAGCAGGTATGTAATCTACTGTATACCAGTTTCACATCGGGGGGTGAGGGTGAGTGTGGGAGGGAGAGGGCGTTGGGGGGGGGGGGAGGAGGAGAGGGACGACTTTGTCTCGACACCTGCGATTTGGCGCAACAGCAGGGCGAGATAGTCAAGTCCTAGCGAGATAGTAAGTCCTAGCGAGATGGTAAGTCCTAGCGAGATGGTAAGTCCTAGCGAGATGGTAAGTCCTAGCGAGATAGGAAGTCCTAGCGAGATGGTAAGTCCTAGCGAGATAGTAAGTCCTGGTGAGATAGTAAGTCCTAGCGAGATAGGAAGTCCTAGCGAGATAGGAAGTCCTAGCGCGTCAACGGCCGTGCTGCGCGCAGAGTTTCTTTCAGCGTTGAGGTGCAGCAACAACTGGCAACAAACAGCATCAGGCCCCTACCACCTGCTCACCCTGCTGGGTCCGCCCGTGCTTCACAACGCAGACACACACACACACCAGCTGCGTCTGCTGACTCCAAAGGGCTGAAGACAACGCGAGTTTGAAAGAGCGCTCAAGACTATTGTCTCCTGCAAAATGGTTGTTAAGGTCTTAAAGCTTAAAGAGAAAGGTCGTCAGGTCAAAAGACTCCAGGGGGGTTGGTTGTAAAGTAGAAAAGACTGAGCTGAAATGTCTAAAGATAAGTCCAAAGTTAGAACATCTGAAGACTGGGTTGAATGGTCTATACATTGGCTTGGCACGTCTATTGACAGGGCTGAAGAGTTTAAGAGAAAGAGAGTGTTGTATCAAATGGTCTCCAGAAAGATCTAACGATCACATGATTTTAAAAGATGGAAACGTTTTGAAAGTTTGAAAGGTCTAAGTACTATGGAACTTTGAAGGATTTAAACATTGGAAGCTAAGGGGGGTGGGGGGGGGGGGAGGGGGGGGTGAATAAAGTAGAAGTTTGAAAGCTCTGTATATTGTGGAAGCTTGAAAAGTCTGGAGACTAGAAGTTTGAAAGATCTGAGGAATGTGGAAGTCTGGAAGGTCTAAGAAATTAGGAATTCTGAAGGTCTGATGAATGTCGAAGTTTGAAAGGCCTAAAGACTGTGGGAGTTTGAAAGATCTGAAGGCTACGAAAGCTTGAAAGATATTTAAAGACGGTAAGAATGTGAATATTTGAAGGATTATTGAAGAATGCTCATGAAAAGGCTATGAGAGTTTGAAAGGCCTCAAATCTATGGAAGTTTCCAAAGCCTTAAAGGTGATGAAAGTTGGAAGGGTCTTCAAGATCAGGAACTTTGAAAAGGATCAATATCATGGAAGAATGACGGAAAATGTAACGCAAGCTTGAAAGCTAACGACTATGAAAGTTCTAGGTATAAAGACTACGGAAGTTTCAAACGCCTAAAGGCTATGGAAAATTGAAACTTTTTGACACAAAAAAGCCTGAAAGATCTTTAAGGTCATGGAACTTGACCAGTCTAGAGATTAAGAGAAAATGGTGGTAAAGATTTTGGAACTGAAAGGTTTAAAGACTAGAATTTGAAAAGTCTAAACACTTTGAGAGTTCTGAAATGTCCGCAGAGTAAGTTAGGCTTGAAACGGTAAAGGGTAAAAGACAATAGTCCCACTTTAATGTATCTCTTACTTTACCGGTTTTCTTTCTTTTTTGATATTTTTTTTTCAATTTGTACATTATAAGTACAGAGTTTCAGTTTCATCAAGGAGGCGTCACTGCGTGCGGACTAGTCCACATACGCTACACCACATCAGCTAAGATTTGAGACCACACTGCCCATGATTTAAAACTGGTGAATAAATGAATTAATAACTAAGATGAGAGAATTTAAGAAGACGGTCTCGTGGCTACGACTTAGCAGATGTCTGACGTACGCATTAGCCCAACGCGCTGGTCAGACCTTGAGTACCTACCTAACATTGGTTGTGCCATTTTTATCAGTGTATGTGTGTATAGTGAATGTACACATGTTTGTGTATGGATGTGTGGGCACGGGCCCATGTGTGTGTGTGTGTGTGCGAGCGCATGTGTGTACATGATGTGCGTGTATGCTTATGCACGAGTGTGTGT
>CM065714.1:123953674-123958674 GCA_033310375.1 Conus canariensis | reverse complement strand
CCAAGCCTTATGTGCCTCCTGGCACAGAGATTTAAGGTTAAGGTAAGGTAATTCGTATGGACCTTTAAGTCAGCTTTCTCAAGAATTAGCGCCTCCAAGAGAAGGTAGTTCACTGCCAGAAAGAAGATTTCTGAATAATTTGTGAACTGCTTTGCGTCAATGGACTGTCAGGATAAAGCCTCCCCCGCCCCCTTCTCCAACCCTCCCTCCCCCCTTCACCCCCCCCCGCCCCCCCCCCTCCCCCCACACACGCACACACACACTGCGTTTGTTTTGCCAGTGGTAAGTCTTAGAATCAAAACGCTTTAGTTTGTCCTGTCTTTTGGCAGTTGAGTTACACAACTTTTACTCTTTTTCTCACGAAAGGTCTTTTTTTTTTTTCGTTTGCTACGCAAGATTTTGAATCTGACGCCCCTTCCTGATTGTTCTTCTCTGTCACCATCCCCATATTGATGATTTTGCCGATGTATTGGTGATTCTCCATCCCCATATCGATGATTTTGCCGATATATTGGTGATTCTCCATCGCCTTATCGATGAGTTTGCCCATATATTTGTGATTCTCCATCGCCTTATCGATGATTTTGCCCATATATTTGTGATTCTCCATCACCTGATCGATGATTTTGCCCATGTATTTGTGATTCCCCAACTGTGTGCTGCAATAGGTTCAGGCAGCAAGTTTTTGAAGCGCATGACTATAAATTGTTTCGTCTTTCAACTTTGACATGTGCTTAAGACTAACTGTGAGCTGCCATGATATAATCATTTCAGTGTTGGGCATTGGCTTTTAATCTGAGTACCCTCCCTCCCCCTTCTCGCCTGCTCATGCCAACACAGTAAACAGTCGCTCCTGCTCTGTCAGTATGCCCTCTCAAATGAAAGGACTATCATAAAGTACGTGAGAACAGCCATATGTTTTACACAAGAGTGACTATTAAATTAAATGCATGCTTTCTGTGGGTGCTTGGAGCCAAACAAAAATGCTCACTATCCTTCTAGAACTTAAACAGTACCTGCTAACAATTATTTTCACGTCATTTTTTTATGCGTTTGTGCGTCGATCATCGCAACATTCTTTGCAATGTTAACAGCTAATTTGTAATGGCGTCCTGACGTGTCGTGTCATTTGCCGACGTTTGTCGTAGTCATGTCGCTACCGCGGAAATCGTCCATGCTGAAGCCACGGTCCGGTTCATTGGAATTGTACGACAGCTGAGCAGCTCGCAGTTCTGGTTCAAACTCTGTCTGCGTCATAAGTTTCCGAGGCTTAATCAAATAACATTCAGGGGCTGGGCATTTGTATATGAATATATCGCGCCGCTGCTGTATATGTTGAGATAGCTGACATCCTACTCCCCATCTTTCCTTCCTCTCCTTTCCCTTCCCCATACAACCCCCTCCCCCCGCCGTTCACACGTACAAACCAACAACAACAACAACGAAACCGTCGACAGATGATATATTTTCTGAATCTGTAACACGAAACCCGAAAACTCCGCTTTTTAACGTAAGGAAAAGTTTGCAGCGCAGCTAATCAGGGCAGCACGCCACCTCTGGGAGGACTTGGTCTTTGCCGGAGAGCAGGCTGCTTTTGGAGTCGTTTGTGACGTCTGTACCTTGGCACATTGTTCCCCCGTGGACACTGGTGACCCTGGTAATCCGTTACGATCCCGCCCCGCGCGGGGAGCAACACAGCTTCCCCCGGCTTCCAAAGGCCGGCTATTCAACACTGGGCCAAAGAGCTTCCAATCTTCACAAAGGTCTTGCTGAGGGATCTAAAACAGATGAGAGTATTGCCTCTGCTGCCTTTTCTTCGGCTTCCTCTGCTCAAACCTTCGCAAAAAGCTTTCGACGAAAACGACAGCTTCATTTATATAGCACCGATTACTTCCCTTGGTCAGGATCCGGAAATGGAGCATCAGCTTCGACCTTTTGGGCTCTCCTTTCCGTTCCAGAAGACCTTTCTGAAAGAAGGGTTCAACCATCTAGTGTTGTTAAACATTCATGAACTGTGCACCTACCCCCTACATTACGGTAAGCCTGTTCGTGCTAGTCTGTGGAACTGACGATGTAATCGGGCCAACCGGTAATATGTTCTATCACCGAAAGAAGGTCAAGAGATCAATACCTACCCAGAATGAATGGCAACTATTCAATCTTCTGGATCTATATCACACACACACACACACACACACACACACACACACACACACACACACACACACACACACACACACACACACCATGCGCAAGCGCACATACAGAGAGAGAGAGAGAGAGAGAGAGAGAAGGGAGAGAAGATGAGAGACAGACAGACAGAAAGAGAGACAGACAGACAGAGACAAACGGAAACAGGCAAAGAGAGAGAGAGAAGAGAGAGAGAGAGAGAGAGAGAGAGAGAGAGAGAGAAGAGAGAGAGAGAGTGAGCAAAGACAGAGACCGGAAGAGACACAAAGAACGGGAAGACAAACTAACTACATATTTAACAGACATTAGAGACCAGCATTTTATCCCGTCCATATCCTTTCTCTCCTCTCCCTCATCATCTCCCCCACACCATCCCCCCCCACCACCACCACCACCACCATCCCCCCACCCCCATCGCCTCCATCCAAAGACTGAAGTGAAGATCAGAGAGAAGTAAACGAACGAAATGAATAAGGGGACGAGGTTGACCCTACAGATTAAAAGAAATATATCCAGACATCTAAAAAGACATCTTTGCTTACAACAGAGAGAGAGAGAGAGAGGGAGAGAGAGAGAGAGAGAGAGAGAGAGAGAGAGAGAGAGAGGAGAGAGAGAGGAGAGAGAGAGAGAGAGAGAGAGAGAGAGAAAGACACACACACACACACACACACACACACACACACACACACACACACACACACACACAGTCGGACAGATAGACTGACAGACATCTCATTTATAAGGTTTATCTTAGACTACTCCATGCTTCGGTGATAGAGTACAGCAGGAGAGAAGAAGTGCGTGGCGAGGAAGAAAACCCTGGCGGCAAACGAGACAAGACGCAGTGCAAGTCCATCGTTGTGAACTAAACAAGATGCAAAGCATGTAAACGTACTCCCAGTAAGTAGTACAAAGAAAGAAAAAATATATATGCATAAATCAGTCACTATAGCACTTTCTCCCCTTTTGGTGGTAGAAATGTTGTATGTAAGAGAAAAGGAACAAAAAGGTTGCTCTCCCCGCGGGGAAGTGAACACGGGTCTCCCGCGTGACAGGCGGGGACACTAACCACTATACTACCGAGGAGCTTACAGAACACGGTTACACTTAAGTTTATAAACCGTTATTGCTTAAACTGTACATCACAAAATTATCATTTATAGCCGTTAGTAACGGCTATTCTGGTAACATAAAACATCGGGCATCATCCGTGACCCATAATGAACACATCTACCAATTTTCAGAAAGATCGGTCTGGCAGTTTTGTCTGGAGCGAGTGGAACACATTTTGACCACGGACGGACACACACACACACACACACACACACACACACACACACACACACACACACACACAGCGCGCGCGCCGCGCACACACACACACACACACACACACACACACACACACACACACACACACACACACACACAGCATTTCTTCGTTCCCATTGTAAAGTACTCTCTGTTCTATAAGAACTGGGAGTACCAAAAAAAATTTAAAAAACAGCGAGGCGTAGGAAAGGCCTAGTCTTCACCAGTGCTACATGCTGTATTGCCCTATGCTTCACTCATAGTAGTTAACCTGAACGCAACTGAAAAATAGCTCAGCAGTAGTGCAGTGTCTCCTCTGGCGGGCTGCCTCATGGCTGACTTGATATACACTTCTCTCTGTCCATTCCCTATGCTGAGGCCACTAGTGGCCGGACAAGCCAGGCCGTGGCTGTGGACGGGATGCTGAAATGAACGGTGTGGATGGAACGCCCCAGATGTGACGGCATATATATATGTTGAACAATTCAGTAGGAGGGAAAACAAGTGCAGGCTAACCATTCCTCAGTCATTATATTATTAATGGCTTGGCTAAGATTACAGAAAATAGGGGGGGGGGGGAGAAGGAGGAGAAAGAAAATGAGAATGAAAAATCAGGGAAACGTCTTGTAAATATACAAGTGTGGGTGCACAAGTGCGCATTTCAAAGACAAAGAAAGGCATTGAAGAGACGGAAAGTGCAAAGGTCGGACACAGCAAAAGAGGACAATCAGATAAGAGTCTGGATTCCCGATCACGGCAACGCACACGATACAAGGTGTAAATCTTCCCCAACATTCTGATTGGGCCATTTTGTCCCACCCTTCATCATTTAGTGATACAGTACAGGTAATGCCGTGGGATAATGAATTCGCACTAATAAAGCATCGGGCCGACACCTAATCTTTACCGAACTTTCACAACCAGCGCACGCGCCGTCGGCCATGAAAAGATTTATCACATCTTTCGTCCCGGGGTCCGTTTCAGCCGCAGAAGCAGACAACATTATCGACGTCAAGCTGTGTGTGTGTCACACACACACACACACACACACACACACACACACACACACACACACAGCACACACATCACACACACACACACACACACACACACACACACAGCACGCACGCACACACATCACATCACACACACACACACACACACACACACACACACACACACACACATCACACACACACACACACACACACACACACACACACACACACACATCACACACACACACACACACACACACACACATCACATCACACACACACACACACACACACACACACACACACACACACACACACACATACATGTGTGTGTGTATCACATCATACACACACTCACACACACATACACACATCACTCCACACACACACACACACACACACACACATACATGTGTGTGTGTGTGTATCACATCATAACACACACTCACACACACATACACACATCACTCCACACACACACACACACACACACACACACAC
>CM065714.1:123936174-123948674 GCA_033310375.1 Conus canariensis | reverse complement strand
CTCTCTCTCTCTTCTTCTGTCTGTCTGTCTGTCTCGCTCTCTCTTCTCTCTCTCTCTCTCTCTCTCTCTCTCTCTCTCTCTCTCTCTCTCCTCCTCCTTTGCTTTCTGAGCACCCCCACCCTCTTTCTCCCTCCCTCTCTCTTTTGCCTTTTTCGTCCCTTCTTCTTTCTCTGTTACTCCTCACTCGTGAGCAGATTTTTTTTTTCTTTTTTATCTGGAGGTTGCGGTGGGGGTTAGTGGGGTTAGGGTGGGGTAGGTGGGTGGGGAGGGAGGGAGAGGCGCGTCGTGGTTGGGGAGGGTGAGGAAGGTTGTCCCCAGTCCTGTAGTTCTTTGGAGGAATCTGTCGTGGAAGAAAACTACACCGTTCTCCCGCGCGTTGGTTTGATTTAAAGGGGCACATGCTTTGAAACAACATTGATTGAAGGATTGCTTTACAGGGAAATGAGTGCACTGGATACACACGTGCACGCGCTAGTGCAAGAGCCTGGGCGCGCGCGTGCACAGAGAGAGAGAGAGAGAGAGAGAGAGAGAGAGAGAAAGAGAGCACGTCTACAAATTGACTTGCTTGCTTACGTTATTGCTGTCTTTTATGGTGTCGTCTTACTGCTGCATGTAAATTGAACTGTTTTTCTCCCCACCCCATCCCATCCCCATCAATTATTCAATAGTTTGATGACTTTTTGATAGATTTTTTGTAATTGATAATGATAATAAAAGAATACTGTATTTTAAAATGTGCGCGTTTAAAAGGTTACCGAGTTTGGGAGAGAGAAAAATAACTCCAGTGAGCACATCCTTTGTCTTTAAATTTTTTTCTTCCGAAGCGGAGGTCAGCAGGACAGCAAAGGACGGCTGTTTCGCTTCGTGAGCAGCTCCTCAGGCTTGCTATCCGATCACTATCACCTGCTGAGTAAGTGCCACTTCCACCTAAGCAAAAGGGAAACTCGGGGGAATCAAGCAGATCCTTCGTCTTGTCAAGGTTTCTCTCGAAAACAAACAAAGCAGCCAGCGAAGATGAACTATGGGAAACATTTTGATAAGATGGGTACATTCAAATCTGTCTGAAATTCAAAAGGCAGAAATGGAACAGACACAGCCTACAGGGACTAGTTGTTAGGGATACAAATCCACAAGGATTAAGATATATATATATATATATTTGCTCCATTCCATGAGATTTATGTGTGCGCCACTCCCTGTCTGGAAATTGAAGGCATTTGGGCCCAGGGTTTTATCATCATATGTATATATATATATATATATATATATATATATATATATATATATGGAGAGAGAGGGGGGGGGGGAAGGGAGGAAGAGAGACAGAAAGGGAAAGGGAGAGAGAGAGGGAGAGAAAGTGTGTGTGCGCGCGCGCGCGCGCGCGCGCGGTGTGTGTGTGTGTGTGCGTGCGTGCGTGTGTGTGTCATTCATTTAACGTCTTTCCACCAATCGTGATATTAGACGAGAGTGCGTGCGTGCGTGCGTGTGTGTGTGTATGTTGTGTGTGTGTGTGTGTGTGTGTGTGTGTGTGTGTGTGTGTGTGTGTGTGTGTGTGTGTGTGTGAGGGATAGGGTGAATGGGAGAAGGGGGAAGTACAGATGATACAAACACACACAGACAGAGACATTATTCGGTGTGTGCTATGACAGGAAACGTGGGGAACAGTCGGTACGCTGCCCATACAGTCATGCCTCCGGTGGCTAGTAGACACGCTGCCAGCACACCAACGGCCGAAGGAAGAGGTCAAGTGCCACACTTCAGGCCAAGTGGCCGAACACGGACCGAGTGACTCGCAGACCTACTACCTTCACTGTCCACTCCTCACGGACCCTTGCTTCTGCTCCAGACTGCTGGAGTCCCGTCTCTCTCTCTCTCTCTCTCTCTCTCTCTCTCTCTCTCTTGTGTCTTGCACAGCTTAAGGCGTTCAGAAAACCCCCACAGACACCTCCACCCCCCTCTCTCTCTTTCTCTCTCCCCCCATCCTTCTCTCTCGTTTGAGTATGCGTTGCACAGCTTATGATTTTTCGAACGCTTTTTTTTAAAACATGCGTGTGTGTTCCTCTCTCTCTCTCTCTCTCTCTCTCTCTCTCTCTCTCTCTCTCTCTCTCTCTCTCTCTTCCATTGTGTGTGTGTGAATGAGTGTGTGTGTGTGTGTGTAGTGTGTGTGTGTGAGTGTGTGTGTGTGTGTGTGTGGTGTGTGTGTGGTGTGTGTGTGTGTGTGTGTGTGTGTGTGTGTGTGTGTGACAGAGACAGACAGAGAGTGAGAATAAAGTACGGGCACGCCAGACGAAAGAACCGCGAAAACGATGAGAATCCAGCCGGAGACTGGCATTTCTGGGGCAAACCATAACAGCTTATAATAGTCCTACTTCCCATCGCCTTCACTCCCAGTGCGCCCAGCGACCCGTTCCTCTAATCCCTTCCCCCGTACAAACTACCCCTAATCGGGACATAAACCCAGGCCCGCCCTCCCGCCACCGCCTTCCGATCGATCAGCAATCGATAGCAACAGGACCGATTTAGGGCTATTCCCCCGCGTCGTAACCGGCTGTAATTCCCTCTCCTTCACGACTTTTCCCCCCTCACAATCACCCGGAGCTCCCTCCCTCTCCCCTTCCAGCCCTCACCTTCTTCACTCAACCACCTCTACCCCCCCCCCCCCCCCCTTCACAAGTTCAACCCAGCTGATGCGTGAACTCCCTGTTGGGCAACCGCACATCAGCTTAATCCCCCCCTCCCCCCCCCCCCCCCCCCCCCCCCCCCCCCCCCCCCCCCCCCCCCCCCCCCCCCCCCCCCCCCCCCCCCCCCCCCCCCCCCCCCCCCCACTAATCTGCCACTCTACTAGGGTTACTGATCGCTTTTTGACCCCCACCGCACGCTAAACATAAATTACGCAACTGAGGGGAGCCAGGACTTTGAAGGTGGCGGGCCGGGGCTGGAGTTGATATCGTTGAAGTAGTGGTTTAGGCGGGGCGGGGCTGGGCCTGCCGGCGGCCGGACTGTGGTGATAACGTCAGATGAAGAGGCAGAGCCTTGGCCGATTTATGACACACGGGGTAACACACCGAGAAAGTCTTGCGTCAAGTCGGCAGTAAGTTTACGAGTGTCGATTATTTACACAGGCGCAACCGGAACCTAAGAGACAACAGTATGGTGTGTGTGTGTGTGTGTGTGTGTGTGTGTGTGTGTGTGTGTGTGTGTGTGAAAGCTGATTCCTTCTGTTTTTGTTCATCAGTTTTGTCTGTTTACTTTTTTCAATATGTCTGTTTGCCTTTTTTTTTCTTTTCTTTTTCAATATTTCTACATTCACATACGACCTAGTTCAAAGCAGACAGATGAAACAGAATGGGGCTAGCCTATTTAAGTGAAGCCCATCAAGCACGAACGAAGATTGGGTCACACGTGAGATCTCAGATCTTACAGCGGGCGTTAGGTGAGGAAGAGGAGAGAGCGGAGGACGGAGGGTCATGACTTTATTGACTGTCAATGATCAGTATAAATCCTTTAAATCAAATGATGGGCTGGGAAGAAAGATGCAGAGGTGAGTAAGGGCGGATGTTCGGTTAAATTCTGGTCTAATGAGCACGCTACACCTCCCAACGCTTATCGGTAGATTGTATCACGTGTTGATATGTTTTCTAAATTATGGCGTGTAACCATGCGGTGCCCAGTCATACGGAAGGTTTCCACAGACTTCCCCGCGTGCTGTGCGGATGAAGACAGACCAAGATGGCCGCAGGTCACTGCAGGGCAGAGTAATTTGAAAATGACAGGCAGATCAAAGAAAATCTATTTTAGGACCCAATTATTTCGAAAGATGATCGGTTTTTCTGCCATCTCGTACGCGCGTAAAGGTATGTGAACATTACAAAAGAGCGGCAGAACTGGCCCTATTCAGATGAAAACAGTAGACTTATCAAGCAACGGAGATAACGGTGATCTCATTCTCATTCAAAAGCGAGATTAGCACTGAAATAAGGAACTTTTAATTAATTCTTTGAACGGTCCCAAACCAGTTTGTGTTTGCTTGCCTCATATCTCTTTCGGTGGAGCATTCTTGATATGCGAGGCAAAAGATGCATAATTTTGCCATCTCTCTAATTGCCAGCAGTTTCTTTACCCGACAGGATGTCTCATCAGTATTCCTTTTCTGCTGACTTTTAATTAGCGGAGTGTTGTTTGCGTGTGATCGCTCGTTCACCTCATCAGACTTATGCTGTTTTGTTGGATCGTTTCGTGACTGAGAGCTTGTTCTTCGCATCAGACAGTGTGTGTGTGCGTGTGTGTGTGTGTGTGTGTGTGTGTGTGTGTGTGTGTGTGTGTGTGTGTGTGTGTGTGTGTGCACGCACGCTTCAGGTTGGTTGTTTCAGGTTGTTAGGTTGTTCTGTGTAAGAGTAAAGTAAGGTAAGGTAATGTTGCTTATAACAGCCGACCGCAAAGGACCATATCAGGGCTGTCACCACGTTAAAATCAGTTCACAAGTCATCAAAAAAAAAAAAAAAAAACTACTTGTTTCTCGCAGACATCGTTTAATTAGATTGTTTGGCGCGTGAGGTGTCTGTTAATCGCGTTTGATAGTCATTGACTTGTTGGGTCGTACTGAGTGAGTGCTTGTTAATTGTACTAGACAGACATCGCTTTGTTTGGTTCTTCTGTGTAGAGCGCTTTTTTTTCATCGCACACAATATTTTGTTCCTTCATTTTGTGTAAGACTTTCGGTTCATGGTATTAAACGTACATTGCTTACTTAGTTTGTATTGTGAAGGAGTTTCTTTTTTTTCTATCGTATCCGACAGTGAATGTTTTGTTTGATTGTTCTGTGTGAGAGCGTTTGTTTATCAAAGAGATTGTTTTGTTACGTTATTTTGTGCATGAGCGTTCGTTTAGCTTGTCAGTCACGTTGTTTTCTTATGTTGGTTGTTTTTCTGCACTTATGACGGTGTTATGTGACCTACCATCACAACTTTGGCCGACCACAGTTATCTCTGTAATGTATATTGCCATGTCAGACAACAGCTCTCTCAAATAATCTCTCTCTCTCTCTCTCTCTCTCTCTCTCTCTCTCTCTCTCTCTCTCTTTCACACACACACACACACACACACACACACACACACACACACACACACACACAATGCAAGTCAGCCGTCTGGGCAGCTGATAACGCAGGTGTCCTTGCAAGGTATATAGTGTATGCCGCCATAAAGTTCTCGGCAGATAATATGAACTCGTATCGTCTTTTTTTTTTTTTTTTTTTTAACCCTGACAAATCACACAGAAGATTGCAGCTAGACACATAACGCTTGCTATCAATGGTGTTGTGAGGTCGGTTGCCCTGGTCGTCTTGCTGTGACCTGTCTGAAGACTTTGTTTTCCGTCTCACAGCTGATGTCAAGGGAGTGTCAAGCTCTTTTCAAGGGAGGCAAATCTCACGGCCAAGCGCACGAACAAGACTTTGTTCTCGACTTTGTGTCCAACCTCCAAGTGTGTTGCTCACTTCAAGATTCAGTGGTCAGTCCTACCTGGACAGTTCCCAAGACAGCAGCCTACAGGTCCACATGTCACGTGACAGACACATACACTGAAACGGTTCAAGTACCCGTCCGTCCCCCCTCGGCAATCCTTCCTGGGCTGACACATCCGGGGCCGAAGTGTCCGCCATTCACGCTTGACGCAGAGTTTGAAGGCTGGGGCGAATTATCAGCTGGTTTCTAAGTGAGGTGACTGCCGGCGGAAATTGAAACAATTTTTGAAAAAGAATCATCAGTGAGACCCCCAAACAACAGAGACAAGCAAATGTCTTGTAATCTGTGTGTCCCCGTTGCTTGGCGGTCTCATTAATAATTCTTTTTCAGAATCATCAGCTCTCAAACGGAGTTTGAACTGGATACTGCTGACACAACTCTATTAAAAAGAACCATCTGAGATGACGAAAATCAGTCGCCATTTTTCATCTTCACTGCAGAGTATTCAGTCGCCATTTCTCATCTTCACTGCAGGGTACTCGACCTTCAGCCTTTGAGCTGACTGGACGATTGACTCCAGCGTGTCGCCTGACCGGCTGAACATGTTCAACTCCCTCACACTACGTGAGAGTGTATTGGTGCGCCGGATGCTCACAACTGTCCAGGGTCTGAAGTCCAGCACAAGAACAAGCACAGTTATGAAGTGAGACTCGCAGAGTGTGACGGGGATTTTAGTTCTCCGTGTTTGCGCATATGGCCTCTCTAGCCAATGTATTGTTGTGACACCGCTGTGATTATCATGAATACTTTACAATTTTGTTTTTAAAAGGGGAACGGGGTTGTATACAAAACCTTAGTCAAGGCAGTGATGACAAAAAGGTGCAAAAAAGGAGAAAAGACATCAAACCATGCAATGGCGAAGCCCAGCCCGACAATTAAAACAATAATCACAAAAACGCGTTTTCTTCCCTTTCGTTTGGAAAAAAAAGCATCCGTTATCATGTCTGTTACATCTAGGGAAGCTGAACAATATCATCAAAGCTTTTCGTTCTATGCTCCTCAGTACATACTCTAGACGAGTGAACCCACAACATGGGCTGCAATCAAGGGGCACAGTGTACAGGCAAAGTCTGACACAGCAATACTGAAAGGAAGGGGAAGAAGAGTGTGCCTGTGACTGGGTCATCCAGGCCAACCATACTTTCGTGACAGAACAGGGAAGCTCGGGTGGGGGATAGAAGGGAAAGAAGGAAAGGGTATTTGGAAAAGGGTGGAATGGAAGAGAAGGTCAACGGGCTCCTTACACCGCTGTTTCCAGTATATGATCCAGGAGGCGTCATGGTATGGGGACTACCCACATACACTACACCACGTATACTAAGTCATGAGGACGTGGGGTGAAGAGGTGTCGTAGTAAGTCAATATGTGGGGTACATGAACGAAACTTAGCAAACAGCTAGCTGTAAACACGCAAGGTGCACGGATCCACCTGTTAAACACACACACATACAGAGAGAGAGAGAGAGAGAGAGAGAGAGAGAGAGAGAGAGAGAGAGAGACTGCTGAGCATTCAAGCACTTTCATATATATATATATATATATATTGTGTGTGTGTGTGTGTGTGTGTGTGTGTGTGTGTGTGTGTGTGTGTGTGTGTAATTGAGATGAAGAAGACGAAGGCGTGACTAAGAGGACAGGTGGGTGTATACAGAACAGGGAGCGGTCACAGTAAGGTTCCTGGGTGACGAGGCGGAGAGGACTGTGTGGCCTGTGGGAAGGCTTTCTCCCGGAGGAGGACGGACTAGCTGACGAGTCCCGTGACCTGCTGCTCAGCACCTGGGACGAGGAGGGGTCGGGGAGCCCAGGACACATGTCCTATCCCATCTGGATCCCTTCAGGCCTCTGTCACTGTCTTGTTCGGTGACCTGTCCTTAACTGAAAGACGGTGTTGCAGCACTGGCCTGTACTGCGCTGCCTTTAGTTCAGTGTCGCACCCACTGCGCCCATCCCAATTTGAAGAAACAAAAGCAATAGTCCTCCAAAGGGAAGAAAACAATACACAAGATCACAATTCCACTCTTCAAATTTTCGGCCACGTGGCCTTTTTCAAGAGAAAAAAACAAAAATGATACAACTACGTAATGCCCATCTTTGGCAACTGGACAGAGCAAAAACACTATTTTTGCTCTGTCCAGTTGCCAAAGATGGACATTACGTAGTTGTATCATTTTTTTTTTTTCTCTTGAAAAAGGCCACGTGGCCGAAAATTTGAAGAGTGGAATTGTGATCTTGTGCATCCCAATTTTGTTCTTTAAGTTTCGGCCACGGAGGCAGATAACAATATGTTGGGCATACAACGTGAGTCATCAATCCGATGGAGGCGACAGGTGGTGCCTGTCGTGTGTGTGTGTGTGTGTGTGTGTGTGTGTGTGTGTGTGTGTGTGTGTGTGTGTGTGTATGTGTGTGTGTGTGTGTGTGTGTGTGTGTGTGTGTGTGTGTGTATGTGTGTGTGTGTGTGTGTGTGTGTGTGTGTGGTGTGTGTGTGTGTGTTAGGGGTGGCAGTGGGGAAGAAAGGAGGTCTGGAATGGCATGGAAGGTGATGGAAACTAGGGAACACCACGGAGAAAACTGATGACGGGGGAGAGGTGACGAAATACGGAAGGGGACAGAGGGCAGGAGGAGCAGGGGTAGGTACGATATGAACTATGCTTCTGCCGCCAGTGCTTAGACGCTCATTCCTTTCACTTTACTCCTATTTTCCGGAACGCAATTTCAATGCGTTTTAAGATTTCCTCTTCTTTTATTTTCATAGGCAGACACTGTGTGACCTCCAGAACACCCTAACCTCTCACCTCGGTTCAGCCCCTGCCTTCGTTTTTTGAAGACTGTACGATGCTTCGAACATCATTCAGTAGTTCACTTTGGTACAGTAGAAATTGGGCAGGCGCAGCTGCAATGACCAAGCTCAATGCTGCTTCTGTTCAGTGAACTACAATCTTCATACAAACATAACAATATCTCTTTGTTGTAGCCGAGACCTTTATATGACAGAAAAAAAAGTCATCCATAGGTTTTCTCCAAATGCCTTTAAAAAAAAAAAAGTACATGGACTGGGTGTGTGCCGAATATTAATCACATAAGAGCAAAACGTTCCAGTCATCTTTGCAAAATTCTAAATTCAAAATGTTACATACGAGCAAAACGTTCCGACCAAATAATCTTCTCTTTGCAAAATCTGCAGACGGCCTGCGTCGGATTACTTGACGGAATGAAATTTTGATTTCTCAATTCTGAATTGTCCGAGAGAACATCCATCACAGTCCTTGCAAGAGGATCTCACTATGAAAACCAAGTTTGTCGTTTATCTTGGATGAACCTATGACATAAACATTCTGCGCTTTAGTCATCTCGTGCACTCTTAATTCACAAAAAGAACACACACACACACACACACACACACACACACACACACACACACACACACACACACACACACACACACTACATGCACCACGCACACATTCACATGTTTACGCACAAACATACGCGCGCCCAAACAGACAAGACAGACAGACAGAGGCAGAGACAAAGAGACAGCGACAGGCAGAGAGAGAGAGAGAGAGAGAGAGAGAGAGAGGCAGAGAGAGAGAGAGCGAGAGAGAGAGAGAGATCTGCTGTCGCCCAGAACTCATAAAAGTGCTTTTGGCACCAGGACTCTGACGACACCTCCCTCGCTCCGGCAACACGACCGCCACGACTCCGGCAGCTCAGAGAGGAGATAATAACCAGAAGGGGGAATGGAAGGGGGGGGGGGGGGAATGGAAGAGGTTGGAAGAGGTGGAGGAAGGTAGGGTGAGGGTGCTTGTCGGGGGGGGGGGAGAGGGAGAAGAGAGCGGGAAGAAGTGGGAAGGGAGGGGAGGGAAGGAGGAAGGGGGGGGGGGGGGGAGAGAGCGTATCGAGTACCATGTTGTCATTAGCGTCGACGTCGGATGGTCGGATTGCGTGGCAGTCACAATCGCTAGCTGGACGGGGCGGGGGGGGGGGGGGGGGGGGAGGAAGAGGGAGGCCAAGCGGAAGGGGGGGGGGGAGGGAAGGGAGAGAGGGGAGGGAGGTGCGGGGTAAAGAGGAATAGGAAGAAAAGCCAAGCAACAAAAAGAAAAGAAAAAAGAAAAAGAAAACGAGAAAAAAAAAAGAAATCGGACAGAGAAAACAGGGCGTGGGTGAAAGAAAGAAGATAGGATGGAAGAAAGGACACAAGTTGGGGACAGAGAGAAGAAAGGACACAGGTAGATAGATGAAAGAGAAAGGAAAAGCCACAAGTAGCGGAAAGAGAGAAGAAAGGACACAAGTAAAGGGAAAGAGAGAAGAAAGGACACAAGTAAAGGGAAAGAGAGAAGAAAGGACACAAGTAAAGGGAAAGAGAGAAGAAAGGACACAAGTAAAGGGAAGAGAGAAGAAAGGACACAAGTAAAGGGAAGAGAGAAGAAGGACACAAGTAAAGGAAGAGAGAAGAAGGCACAAGTAAAGGAAAGAGAGAAGAAAGGGCACAAGTAAAGGGAAAGAGAGAAGAAAGGCCACAAGTAAAGGGAAAGAGAGAAGAAAGAACAAAGTAAGGAAAGAGAGAGAAAGGACACAAGTAAAGGGAAAGAGAGAAGAAAGGCACAAGTAAAGGAAAGAGAGAAGAAAGGACACAAGTAAAGGGAAAGAGAGAAGAAAGGACACAAGTAAAGGGAAAGAGAGAAGAAAGGCCACAAGTAAGGGAAAGAGAGAGAAAGGAACAAGTAAAGGGAAAGAGAGAAGAAAGGCCACAAGTAAGGAAGAGAAGAAAGGCCACAAGTAAAGGGAAAGAGAGAAGAAAGGCCACAAGTAAAGGGAAAGAGAGAAGAAAGCAAAGTAAAGGAAGAGAGAGAAAGCCACAATAAAGGGAAGAGAGAAGAAAGACACGTAAAGGGAAAGAGAGAAGAAGGACAAGTAAAGGAAGAGAGAAGAAGCCACATAAGGAAGAAGAAGAAAGGACCAGTAAAGGGAAAGAGAGAGAAAAGACACAGTAAAGGGAAAGAGAGAAAACACAAGTAAAGGGAAAGAGAGAAGAAAGGACACAAGTAAGGGGGAAGAGAGAGCTAAGGTGTGGCTCGGGATAACGTGTTCTCTTTTCACACCCTCGAGACCCCACCCCCACCCCCCTTCCCCATCCCTCTTCAAGGGGGTATGGGAACGGGGAGGGGAAGCAGATCTTGAATAGAAGCCTGACGGCCAAACACAATACGGGGGTGACAACGATGACGGACAAGTAGAAAAAAAAAAAGAAGAAAAATTGGAAAAAAAAAAAAGAAAAAAGAAGAAAGAAAGAAGAGAAAAGAAAAGTTTAAGGCGAAAAGAAAGGGACTCGGACACAACTGACACTCGTCGTGTCGGAGAGCGCACGTCTTCCTCTCTCTCTCTCCTCTCTCTCTCTCTCTCTCTCTCCTCCTCTCTCTCTCTCTCTCTCTCTTACACTTAAGTCAAATATGTTCACACCGTCGTCCTGTTCTTCACACCTAAATCAAAAGAAAACAAAAAAAAGGAAAAAGACACCACTTCAATACAGGCAATTCAACACATAAATAACGAAAAAAAAAAAAAAGGGGGGGGGGGGAGGGAGAAAAGAAAAGAAAGAAAAGGAAAGAAAGAAAACAAAAGAAAAGAAAAAAAGAAAGAAAGAAAAGGGGGAAAAAGGATGGGGGGAAGAAAAAAAAAGAAAATTAGAGAAAAAAAAACAGTAAAGCAAACAAGAACAAACAATGACACACATTCAGACAAACGGTGAACTCGCTGACGAAAACCAACACCCCCACCCCCCACCCCCACCCCCACCTCCCGAAGTGGAGTCTTGCCATTCGGACGGTGAGGGGGGGTGGGGGGAGGGGGCGATTGACAGTCAGACAGACAAGTCAGCCCTGACCCAAAGGTGTTCGAACCGGACCGAAAGCATGGTATGTGAAGTTGACAGGGCGGCAAAACGACACGGCATTACTGACTGATGCAGCCACCAGATTACATGCAGCGTCAGTGGAGCCCCTTGAAAACTGAGAGCATTGATGTGGCCGGCCTGATGATGATCAAAGAACAACACCACTGGAACCAATGAAAGCAAGCACTGACACCCATCCACCCACCCACTCACCCCTTTCCGCCTCCCCCCTCCCCCTTCCTTTCCTCCTATGTAAAGAGAGAGGCAGGGAGCGGGAGGAGGAGGGGGAGAGCGAGAGAGAGAGAGAGAGCGAGAGAGAGCGAGACCTGTATCCCGTAGAGAGAGAGAGAGAGAGAGAGAGAGAGAGAGAGAGACAGACAGACAGACAGACAGACAGACAGACAGACAGACAGAGACAAGACAGACAGACAAACAAACAAACAGACAGACAAACAAACAGACTGACAAAGAGGGTATGATTTTTTTATGTTCTAACTTTTAAACGACTCCTAGAATTAATTCAGCTTGTACCTCGAAAATGTTGTTTACTTTATCCTCCGTAAATAAAATTTTGTTTACTTTATCCTCAATAAATAAAATGTTGTTTACTTTATCCTCAATTTGTTAAATGTCGGTAGAGCAACTTAAGGTTAATCTGACAAACAAGTTTCCAGTCTCTTCTGAAGAGCGAGAATGTGAACTTCAACAGGATGAAAAGATTCCAGCGTGAATAAAATGTACAATGGCGGTTCATGGCAGAAAATTCCGGAATACTTTGGAAGCGATCATTAACTTTCAGATAATGACTATATGAATCGGAACCTGAATTTCTTTTGTGACGAAGAAATATGTAATATGTATGTCTGTACATCGTCTATAAACTTATAATGATTTACACACACACACACACACACACACACACACACACACACACACACACACACACACACACACCACGCACGCACGCACGCACGCACGCACGCATGCACACACACTCACACACACATATACAGAGAGAGAGAGAGAGAGTGAGAGAGACGGGGGAGACAAGTGTGAACACCACGTTGTCCGCAAAACTTGCAATTCA
>CM065714.1:123913674-123931174 GCA_033310375.1 Conus canariensis | reverse complement strand
GAAATCTTTTGTATCTGTGTGCCACCATTATGACTGCAACGTCCTGTGGATGGTAGCCCACTATTCACTCTTTTCAAGGCCCACAGTTCAGCCGCCGTCCCCACTTGCATTTTGTGCAGTCCCGTTGTGGTAAGGCTACATTCATTTTTAAACACTCGATGGCGAGGGAAAACATCAGTTGGTGAAATCTGCGCCGAATACTCGAACAAATCAGCGAGCAACAACTCCATAGGCGGCGACGTTTTGCTGCACTTATCCCAAAAAGAAGTTTTAGCCCGGAATCACAGGATTTTAGTCACTGTGTTACTTACGAGGAACAAAATGTGGATAAAAAAAAAATGAAACTACCGATTTGGGATTAACGAAATAATAATAACTCAGAAAGCAACTGAGAGCTTACCACAAACCTACAATATTACTGAAGACATGCTGCTCTCTTGTCTACAGAAAACGGGTGGGAATGAACTTGGCACAAAATATGTGCCCAGACCACTTCTGTGCAAAATTCGCCTGCGAAGAGAACATTTCGCTTCTCGAAGCAAAAACAAACTTTTGGTGCGAAATCCGCGCGATGTTCGTGTTCAGAGATTTTTCGCTCACTTTTCGTTCACCATCGGGGCTGTGGAACTGCAGCTGAAATGCTAGGTTTAACAATTTTGTGCGCCTTAGCTTAA
Organism: Conus canariensis; assembly: GCA_033310375.1. NCBI lineage: Eukaryota > Metazoa > Mollusca > Gastropoda > Neogastropoda > Conidae > Conus > Conus canariensis. The sequence continues at coordinate 123,930,500 of CM065714.1, read as the reverse complement.
GGCTGTGTCAGACCAGTTGACATAGGCTGGAACACCAACGCTACGTCAAAATGTTGTTATGCTCTGCATAGTTATGCGGGGATTGTCTTCAGTCGTGACAAGCTCCTAGTATAACATTATCAGTCTCCCAAATCCCTCGAAGTCGGAGTGTGGCTGCCCACGTGGCAGGGTAATCAAAAACGGTCACACACGTAATGTCCTCATCCCTAGCTGATGCACTGGTACCATATTGTTCAAGTGCTTCGGCTGTTCGGATGATCCCTGGAGTCTTTTAGCCAGGGTACAACAACAATAAAAACAATTTTGTTCTTCAACTCAGCAGAAAATCTCAGCATTTTTACAGCACACGCAACATCTTTCAGATACTGAGACACAAGCGTCCATATATATATACATCTTTTACTTGGACTGTGTGAACACTGCAATCACATCCTGACTGACCCAGTTGTCTTAATACACAGCAACGGCTTCTTTCGCTAAACAGTCAAAGCTGAATCTTTCTCTCCCCCGTCTCGGTTCTCCCTCCCCTTCTCTCTCCCTCCACCCGGTTTTCGGCGTTGTTTATATTTGTTTGTTTGTCTGTTTATTGACTGGGATGGAGAGAAAGGGGGAGGGCGGGGTGGGAGGTGGTGGGGTGGTGGGTGAGGGTTAGCGTTGAGCTGAGAAATGGGAATTGCCATGAATTTCATTGCACGAGCTGAAAGCATTTCGTCATGAGTTCTCTGCTGCATTTCAGATAGAGCTTCCCGCTAACACCATTTTCGATTAGCCCCTGTGCTCACCGATTTTGTAGGTTTTTGTTGTTGTTGTTGTTGTTGTTTTGGGGGGGAGGTGGTGAAGGGGGCGGTAGGAGGGTGTGAGGTGGTTGTGGTTGTAAGCGTCGTTCAGGTCAAATGGGACTACTTCAAGATGAAGTTTCTCGATGCCAAAATATTTTGCTTTTTTTCTTTTTTTCTTTTTTTTTTCTTTTTTTTTGTCTTTTCCCGATTCACCTCCCCCCCCCCCTCCCCGCCTACTTTCACCTTATATTCTCCTCTCTCTCTTCTCACTGCATTCCCTTGCCCTCTCTTCCTCCTGTCTTTATCGCTTGCACGCGGAATGGGTACAGCGACGACAACATGGCTATACTTTTCTTTACAAATAAGGTCAGCTGTCCTATAGATAGTTTCACTAGATGAGCCCTCGGGAGAACCAGGCTCCCGCCGAGTCTGAACGAACCTTGGACACGCCCTCTGAGTTGGCTCATGCATGAAAACAACGTTAATTCCCGCCAAGGATGGTACATAGGGACTGGAGAAGTTACTTCCCATGTGTGTGTGTGTGTGTGTGTGTGTGTGTGTGTGTGTGTGTGTGTGTGTGTGTGTGTGCATCTTTTAAAAGCATTTTCATTTATATGTTCTTCTATGACATTTATATCATACACTACGAACTTTAAATAGTCCAAGAAATCTCTCTCTCTCTTCTTTTCTTTTCTTTTTTTTTTCATAAATAGATATCAGTTCGTGATAGTAACTTCAAGAGGCGCATCATGTTCAGTGAAAATTTGGTAATAATCTAATCAATAATGTGAATAGATCCTGGCTACACCGTCTGGTCCGGATCCGCACAATAACATGACTTTGTCTTTGGGCCATATTCTGTCTCTTTCCACCAAGCTGGGTCAATTTCCACCAAGTTGGGTCAATTTCCACCAAGCTGGGTCAATTTCCACCAAGCTGGGTTAATTTCCACCAAGTTGGTCAATTTCCACCAAGCTGGGTCAATTTCGCGTTCCAACATTTATTATAATCTAATGATCTTGATTTTCAACTTTAAAAAAAAAAAGAAGTTTTTGCTCGTTCAATTTTTTTCAATTATTATTATTTGTTTTTCTCTAGATCCGCACCAACAGTTAATGGGTTTGTGTTCGCGCGACGTTCCGGTTTTTCTTTAAACAAAATTTTGTTAAAATGGGTACAGTAGTTTGTGCGTATCTTTATTTACAGACAAAACACACACACACACACACACACACACACACACACACACACACACACACACACACACACACACACACACATGGGGGAGGAGGGGGGGGGAGCTGATCTTGGGGAGGAAATGAAAAGAGGCGTGATTATGAGTTATGTTATCTGAATCAAAGGATTTTCTTTTTCAATCATTGGAGATTATTTTTCCCTAATTACCTAGTTACCTACTACTGTCCTTAAGCTGACCTAAGTAGTCCGCTTAGATCGATCAAAACGACGCCAGTAATTCAAGCTGCTGAACCAGACAAATGGTGTGTTTAGACAGGTTTAGCGTACTGTCCTTCACTTGACCCTTGCAGTTGGCTTAGAAAGATTTAAACGTCATGTTTAATGGAAGCCCGCTGAATCCAAAGACTATAAGCTCGGCATGTTCAGACGAGTTTACCGGCCCCACGATATCCCTTTGACAAATTCTGTCCATGAAATGTTAGGTCGACATTTCCGAAATAATGTTATTTCGTATGACTGTATTGTCTGTTTTGACATTTTTAGGGCATTCTGGTCACTTTGTAATTACATTCAGATTAAAACCTGACGGAAAGAAGAGATGGCAAGAAAGGTTGGAGGAGGACATTAGTGAGTGCAAAAAACAGTTCGAAGTACGAGGCCCTTGAGGACTGACTACTACCATTCTGCTTCCAACATAAACCACACGCGCTGAGGCTGTCTGTGTCTGGAGTCCCAATCTGTCTGTGCATCTTTCTGTGTCGTAGTCACGAAGATCTATGAATTCCTCTCTGTAGCCGTCATCCTTGTCCCCAGAGAGCCCTGCCTGGCCGCCATGCTGGGGAGGTACTGCTCGGTGTTCCCTTCTCCACTTAGTTTTGTTTGTGCTATTATTTCCATGTCTGGGCATCGTGAGTTACTTCCCTCCGTGTCGTCTCTTAGGGGTCCATTTCTGACTGCATGTGCCCTTGCTCTGTGTCGTCTCTTAGGGTCCATTTCTGACTCTGCATGTGCCCTTGCTCTGTGTCGTCTCTTAGGGTCCATTTCTGACTCTGCATGTGCCCTTCTTTCTGCTGGGGCATCTCATAAGCTTAACGGTAGACAATCGAAGACAGGCTTTGTAAGATCGAATTCTGCTGATGCGTATTTTGCGCTACCCGTTTGATAAGTTTGTCGATCTATTGGCGCCAGTGTTGTCCTTGATACGTCTCCTACCCCCACTCTCCACGGATGAATATCTCCATCTGCTACCTTTGGTGGACGTGCACGTTAAACCTTAATATCATCTAACCCCCCACCCCACCCCCCACCCCATCCACCCTCACCCCCCTTTTTTTCTTACACACGACAAATCAGTGACGATTTGTTTATTTCATTATGTATGTCAAGACCATACAAAAAAAGTAGAAATTGCTTCCATTACAATTTCATATTAATTGTTGTTTTGCATAATGATGGAAGCAAAGAATCACTCACACCGCATCGTTACTAAGCTGTAAGGAATTAAAAATGATTTTCCGGTTGGGTGCTTTTGTGTGTCTGTGTGTGTCTGTGTCTGCCCGCGCGCGCGCGTGCGTGCGTGCATGCGTGCGTGTGTGCGGTGTGTGTGTGTGTGTGTGTGTGTGTGTGTGTGTTTGTGTCTGTGTGTGCGTGTGTGTGTAATTCAACTCGCTGTTGTCAACAGAGCGATAAATAAATTCTTTATCTTTTGATTTGTTTTTATAATTGCAGTATTGCAAATGCTTCGTTTTTGTCAGTTTTCTCGATCACTAACAGAGCGCAAAAAAAAAAAAAAAAAAAAAAAAAAAAAAAATCAACCTCTCGTACATAAAACGTGAGTGACCAAGAAAAACTGGAGAGAAAAAAAAACACGAAACATTTGCAAAACTGCAATAAATAAACAAATACAAATTCAATAAAGAAACAATATTTTTCGCTCTGTTGAGAATTGCGAGTTGAATCATCCATAAACACAGATTAAAAAAAAAAACCTAAAAAAGAAAGAGAAAAAAAAAGTAAAAAGAAAAAAGACGCCCCATGCTTTTTCCCCGATGTAAAATAACCCCATCCATCATCGCCGCCACAACACACCACACACACACACACACACAAAGGAGTGATCGTCCTTCGGTCTCGAGCCGGACACTATCCTTCCGCCGGATGGCGCTGCCCACCGGGAGATAACCGAGCCCAGGTTTGAAGCCAAATCACCGGCTGGGAGAGAAGTCATCAAACCCCGAACCATACGCTGCCTATTGTGAAAAACCCCCGAGATGATCCTGACTGGAGAGGGAGGGGGCTGTTATCGCCTGGAAACCCTGGCCCGCTGAAGTAGCGGTGGGCGGGGAGCGGTGGTTTGTACGTTATCAACTCCCATCTCCCTACCTCCGGCCCGCGGCTGGCTGGCCTGCATTATTTATGTATCTGGGCAAGTGTCACCGCTGGGGACGGGGCTAACTGATTGCACAAGTGGGCCCTCTGTCATTTGACACAAGACAATGCCCACTAGTCGGAGCGCCCGAGTGCCCATAACCGCTCAGGTCGGACGCTCGCTCCTCTCTTTGATCCACGGGGCCACGGCGCCCTTTCAGCGGCCAAGTTCGCCGATGAGCAGGAGAAACACTCATGTGGTGGTCTCACGGGGCTCTAACGAGTTTAGGGGCATCGAGGAGGTGATGAGATGGGGGGTGGGGTGGGGGTAGGGGGTTGGGAGAGTTGGAGGTGGGAGGACGGTAAGAGGGAAGTGCTGAACACACAACGCAGTTCCGCGTGGGTTAAAAAAACAACAACATAAAAATAATGAAACAAGGAACATTTTATTTGCGAGTATTTCGTTGCGGACAGCTAGCGGTAGCCACAGTGGGAGATAATCATAATAATGAAGATTTATACATGCGCTTACTTCATGAATAACTGAGAAGCTCACGGTGTTTGATTTGGAAGGGGGAAAAAAAGAAAAAGAAAAAACGGTATAAAAATATAAACGATCAATCTGAACGTTTATCTAATTCCCAAGTCCGGGTATTACTTGAGTAGACTTTTGTTTGAATGTGCTGTCTGGGGAAGAGAGAGAGAGAGAGAGAGAGAGAGAGAGAGAGAGAGAGAGAGGAGAGAGAGAGAAGAGAGAGAGAGCATCCATTACTTCAAACTGAAAAAGTTTAGCGCATGGGGAACAGTGTGAGGAATGTTGTTCCACGTGACGAGGTCCAATAACGGAAAAAGCTCGCTGTCTATCCATCGTTCCCTCCGCCAGGGAAGTTGTCCATTCACCCGTGTCCGTTGGCTGGCTGAATGTGGGGCGAATCCGGATCAAAAGCAGACCCATAATTTCTTGAAATATCATGCAAAAACTGCACCGACGCTTTTAACAAAACTTGGGAGGAAGTTGGATTTGGGAAGGGGGGGGGGGGGGGGGGAGCGCCACAACATGGAACGAACCCATTAAATTTCGGTGTGGATCCGTGGTGTGGATCCGGATCATTAAATGGCGGATCCGAGATCCGTTTTGTAAAATTACACAAGAACTTCTGTCCGAAACTCGGTGAAAAGACAGAAAGAGGCGTTGATGAATCCATTCAATTTCAGTGCGAATCTGTGGTTCGGATCCGGGTCAAAGGTCGGATGTGAATCCCGTGAATGTTAGTGCGGATACGTCATTCAGATTCGGGTCAAAGGGCGGATACTATCACACTGATTTTCAATGCAGGTCCATGGGTCAAAGGGTGGACTGACAATTCCAGAGTTTATCACTCTCCCGACCACCCTTCTTGTTTTGCTCACGGTTCAGAATGAAGAGCGAAGGGAACAGGACGGTATGTCTATCTGAGGCCTCTGAGAGAGAGAGAGAGAGAGAGAGAGAGAGAGAGAGGAGAGAGAGAGAGAGAGAGAGAGAGAGAATACTGCACTGCTACTACAGAGCACTCTCTAAGTTGACATATTAAGCAAAAGAACAATGACGGAAAAGTAACATTTATATCTGGAGAGACGCGACTGTGAACAGGTCTTTGACATGTCATTCATCATCGACAGTGGGGAAGAGCAAGCACCCAGACTCTCACATCAAGATGGCTCCACGGCTTTCATTTTAAACGGGCTGGGATAATAAACCCGTCTGCATGTCAGCAACTGTGTTCCTGTCAAATCCTGAGTCGCCATCTTGGTCCTTTGTCTTTCAATGTTACAGACATCCTCAAGGACTTCACCATCCAAGTTTCGTGAAGGGACAGCTCTGTCTCGATGAAACATTGTGAAAGCACGCGGGTGAGTACAGTATCTTTAGTGGAGTTGCCATGGCACCAAACAGTCGCTGTATGGTGTCGGAAAATACTTACTACATGATGTGACGTATGCTGTTTGGCATTCAGCACTATACACTCATCAAATGACATATTTTCACTATATGGCATCAATCTCAATATGGCGTCAAAATACCTATCACCTAGCTGCTACAAACATACCCCCTCTGGAGCGTGAAACAAGCTATCATGCGTCAAACATATATGGCATCAAACATGCCATATATACCGTCAAATTAACGCTCGCTATATGGAATCAAACATGCCATATATAGCGTCAAATTAACGCTCGCTATATGGAATCAAACATGCCATATATAGCGTCAAATTAACGCTCGCTATATGGAATCAAACATTCCATATATAGCGTCAAATCAACGCTCACTATATGGAATCAAACATGCCATATATAGCGTCAAATTAACGCTGGCTATATGGAATCAAACATGCCATATATAGCGTCAAATTAACGCTCGCTATATGGAATCAAACATGCCATATATAGCGTCAAATCAACGCTCACTATATGGAATCAAACATACCATATATAGCGTCAAATTAACGCTGGCTATATGGAATCAAACATACCATATATACTGTCAAATCAACGCTGGCTATATGGCATCAAACATGCCATATATACTGTCAAATTAACGCTCGCTATATGGAATCAAACATGCCATATATACTGTCAAATCAACGCTCGCTATATGGAATCAAACATACTTGTAGCATCGTATCAAACACACAACAACCTGTATGGCGTCGATCATGTGACACGGTTTCAAATATCTTATATGGTGTCAAACATATCATATGATGACAAACATACTCTCCATATGGCATCAAATATACTCACTACAATGGCGTAAAACATGCTGAGGAACGGGGGAAAAAAATAACAACTAAACGCTCTAAAACTAAACCTACAACTGGGCTGAAACAAAACACAGCTTTCAGACCAGAACATGTGTACATGAAAAGAACAGTATTCAGTCCACCCCCAGTCAGAGTCGCTGATATCGACTTTGTGACAAAGCGAAGGTCGTGACAAACTTCAGCGTTGCTTTTGTGACAAAGAAAAGATGGTGGGAAACATCAATATTGATTTCGTAACGAAGGGATGGTAACAAACATCAATGTTGACTTTGATAACAAAAAGGATATTCTGACAACCATCATGTTGATTATATGGCGAAGAGGTTGTGGCAGGTATCAGTGCTGTCGTTTAGACAATGAGAAGACTGTACCCAACATCGGTGTGTAGACTTTGTGACAAAAAGTTCATTATAGCAACACACACACACACACACACACACACCACACACACACACACACACACACACACACGTGTGTGTGTGTGTGTGTGTGTGTGTGTGTGTGTGTGTGTGTGTGTGTGTGTGTGTGTGTGTGTGCTTTGTGGTACAGAGAAGATTGTTAGCAAACATCGGTGTTGAGTTAAGGTTATAGCAAACATCAGTACTGAATTCGCGGCATAGTAAAGAAAACTGGCATTCATTATTGTTGACATCATAATACACAGAAGACTGCAGGAAATGTAAGTGTTCACTTTGTGACAAATGTAATCCAGAGAAGATGGCAGGAAAACCTAAATGTTCACTCTGTGACAAACAGAAAATTATGGCAAACATACTGTTCACTCTATAACAAAGAAACAAATGTAGCAAACATCGGCTTTTACTTTGTGACACATCAAAAAAATGGTGACAAAAATAATGTGTTCATTTTGTGACAAATAAAAGCCATTTACCATGCAAGATTCTAAACAATGACGATCGTCACAATGAGGCAGACAGACAGTTGTGGTCCAAAACAGACGTAATTATCAGCGAATGAGGGCACAAGCGCAACAACCCGTGTGTCTGAGGTAATTTTCTAAATAGTCCTGTTGAAAACAGGCTCTACGAGTCTGGGATTGTTGACGTTTAACTGCGGTTGACTGAACGCATCCGCAGCATGACAGATCGTGCATGCAAAAATTCTTGACATCTGAAACAAATGCTGCCGAGTGCTGCTTTTGTCCAAGCGCAAATCCAAGGCAAGCGACTAGAGAATGTGTTCTGTTTGTCAAAGTGGTTCATGAATATTTCAGTGACTGAAGAATCAATGCGTTTTGTCTCTCCTCCTTTTCTGACTCATCCGGGTGGTGCATCGTTACTACGTCATACATTTCCGCGCCTCCATACGTAGCTACACCCAGGCGTCCTGTCTCACTCATTACCAGCATCATTGTAACACGCTATAACTACTACAGTGCTACAAACACTACTTTCGTGCTTAGAGTGTACGCGCTACATGCACTTGTCACGTACGCTGTAAACAGGGTCGGTTTGCCGTAAAAAAAAAAATAATAATAAAAAAGACTTTAGCCAACACGCTTGCACCAGCTGCGCAAAAAAAAAAAAAAAAAAAAAAAAAAAAAAAAACTCTACCCTTCGTTTTTCTAAGCAGACAGTTCCACGGACTTTGTCTTTCCCCATGAATTTTGACATATTAGTTTCAGCCTCACAAATGACTGTATATTGAAATGATTCAAGCGCCCCCCCCCCCCCCCCCACCCCCCTTTTTTGTTTGTTTGTTTGTTTGTTGAGATTTCCGTTTGGTTCTTTGGTTCTGCGGGGAAAGAAATACTCAATAACAGTATTCGAAAATGAATCAAAATCCAAGTTCAAAGGATCCCTTTCTGCAACCCCATCTTAGTATTGTGCGAGAGTGTTTCCAGCGTGGATGGTTCGTCTGCAGCTTGAACGTAGTATGATCCGCGTGGGATGGGCTAGTTGTGTATGTATAAGATGTAAAAAGCGTCGTAATTACCGCGCACGCCACAGTCGCTATGGAGGAATTTGAAATCGTAAGCTGCTGAACTCCACAACGACTTGGGTAGTATTCCCTGCGTAGACTTTCTGGCGTTTTGTACCAGCAGTTCACGAATACCCGTGTCAGGCCGAAATGAGGCAATCCACAAGAGGACCGGCATTGCTACCGAGTCACCTAGCAAGTGTTCAGTGGTGCTGTTGAAAAATCAAACATATCCAGGACGCTATCTTGTAACTTCTTACTGACGACACTAATTACATACCCGCGGCGCCAGCCTGGATGGGTGATCCTCACTTGCACGTGCCACTATGTCCGTCCCACGACAGTTCCCATGAACTCTGCGGATACTGACTACTTTGACATGAAGTCGTCACAGGCAGAGAGGCGGAATGGAGACTGGGGTCACGTCAAGAGCAGACAATAAATGATTTTAGACAGAATCTACTTTTCCCCGCATTCTTCTTCTTCCTCTTTTAAATATTGGTCAATGAGGAGAACGACGATGAGGCCAAGAGGTTCCGCTTCGTGTCAGGACGACACGGAGGGGTGTATTCTGCGCTACCCTTCATCACCTGGCCAGACAGACACAGAAATTTGCTGTGTTCTTCAGGTCTAGTCGCTATACGTATATTACAAACAGAGTTAAACGACCTTTTTAATCATTCCTTTTGTTTTATAACGTTATACAGCCAGTGAGTACAAACAGAAGTCAGCCGAACCCAGAGAGAGTTGACATGACATACAAACAATGCTGCACCAATGTTTTTACACTTTGTCTAGGCAGCGCAAGAACAGTATCATTTGAAAGCGAGGTGTCTGTATTCAACAGACTTTTAAAACGGAAAGAAAGGTTTTGATTGGCGCAGTGTGATCGAGTGCATCATGGACTAAAACTAGTGTCCAGTGCAGGACCATGGTCTGCTTGTATAAGACATGCGACTCTCGCTGGTCAAGACACCCTGACGTCATGAAGGGAACAGATGTCACTATTTGACATCACGACACTGGACGTGTTCGTCCGGGAACATCATGTTCTTAAGGCCTCTTAATTCGAGTGAAACACGTACTCAAACCAATTCTCTAACACCCCTCTCCAACTCCCTCACACACACACACACACACACACACACACACACACACACACCACTCCTCTCTCTCTCCTCTCCTCTACTCTCTCTCTCTCTCTCTCTCTCCTCCTCCCTCCCTTCACAAGGTGATGCGTGTTGAAACAGCCATGTTGCCAGAGTAGGTGTTGCGCAGACTGGGTGGCAGTGAGTTCCAAAAATGCGGTGGGGAAAAAAAAACTGCGTTCTCCAATGGTTTTCCTTTTGTGTCTTGGGCGTCGCTAGAGCTTTTCACTGAAGGAAGGAACGTGACGAATGGTATGTGTTGAATAAGATGGACAGATAATCAGTACACATATTGTACTTGAATATCAGTGAACTGAATACCCGCCGTTCCAGGACATTTAACACTACAAATATCGTAATAAAACCACAAATAATGAGAAGTGATCGTCGTGCTTATCTTCCAAGAAATGAAAATGTCCAACACTAGACTAAGACTCTCTCTCTCTCTCTCTCTCTCTCTCTCCTCTCTCTCTCTCTCTCTCTCTCTCTCCAGATGTCAATAAAACCTCGTATGATAACGGGGTAATGCCACAGTAATGCTTTCAAATGGAGCGGCTTGAGGACGGCTCGCTGACGGGCTCTATCGATAGAGGATGTAGGGGTACCGGGAAGGAAAGACGAATGAACTTCAACCTCAGCCAATCAATCATACAGAAACTAGATAGGGATAACGACGCTTACCACATCGATCCACCACCAGTCTCTTTCAGTGACAAGCGATAAAGCGGAGACCAAATGGCGGAGAGAGGAGCACTCTCAACATTGGACACAGTAGGATGGTCAGTAGTCTTTTATCACTCGCCCCCAAGCCTCTTCCTCAACGTCCAGCCTTCCCGTTCCTTCTCCCCCCCCCCCCCCCGCCTCCCATCCCCTGTCCCCCCCCCCCCCCCAACACACACACACACAGTCCTTTGCTTTCTTCTCTCCTTCTCACATCTCGTTTCTATTTGGACCGCGTTCTCTCAGTTCTCACGATTCTTCATGTCGAGCTGTTTTTTTCGCGAGCTTTGACATTTTGCGGCTTTACCACGAGCGCTCCCACGTGTGGTCCGCGGGGTGTAAAATTTCCCTGACCAGGTCCTTAATGGCGCCGCCAACAGTCGTCTCCCTTTTATCCGCGCGGACCGCGGTACCGGTGCCGAGCCTTCTGTAACCCGAAACACCTGTGCCGCCAGTTCCTGGCTCTGACCACGGCCCTGACAAACCTCATTATTGTCGCTCCGGGCATGATGCGTGCAAGGTCCCGGCCGTCTCCTCCCCCAAGTTCTGGTTTCAAAACAAAACCACAAAGACGGCCGGAGCTGCTTTCTGATTCAGCAACACGTGATCCTGCTTCAGATGAGGAGAGAGAGAAAAAAAAAAATTAAAAAAAAATAAAGAAGAAGAAGAGGAAGAAAAAAAAAACTTTCACAAGCGTGGATTCAGCAAAAATATCAACGGGCACATTCTTTTCTGTTTAAACAACGTACAACAACAAAAACAACCACAACAACAATAATGATGATTTCATAATAAAAGGTTATAAAATAATGATAACAATAATGATTAATATTTCATGATAGATATAATAATTATATAAAATAAAGATAGTATTAATTCCTCGGGTATCGTCAAGATAAAAAACAGATGGGAGCTTTTTGTCGCTTTTTTTTGTTTGTTTTTTTCTCTTCTGCTGAGCCACAACAAATTCGAAGGAAATGTCAAATCCCTATTCGATACCTGCCCCGCCATATCGTGCGCATGCGCGTCCTCCTGGCGGAAATTGGCCGAGTACAGAGGGCACCACGGTCAATTGAAAGCCAGTGCAGTGCGTTGAGGTCGATGTACAGCCAGACGCCATGCACCGGATCAACCCCCGAGTTCACCAAGCCATGCGTGCTGTCGGTCTGACCCACGTGCAATCCGCGCTGATCTCATTAAAACATCAACCTCACCTCGCCCCGCCTGTTGGGACTGAACCAAACGTGTGCAGCACGACAGCGTGGTGGGGAGACTTGCTGCTTCCACGGGAGTGCAAAAAATGTGTGTACTGTTTCAGGTTTGTCATTCAGTTTTGTGAAATGATAGAAATCATATCAATATGGGCATCTGCGGTAATTTACATCTACAACAGGCAATAATTAAAAGAATGTTTTCAATACTGGTTGATTTAAATTGGTACCACTGTGCCTAAGCATTAAAAAGTCTCGGTTTTATTTTCTTTGTGTGTGTGTGGAGGGGGGGGGGGCCGAGTTCTTTGTGTTTGGAGGGGATCTTTTCGATGTTTCAACTATGTAATACTTTGATTTTTTTTTCTAATATTCAATTTAAAAGAGTTGAAAAAGTACAATTCACAAGAAACGGATCTTCACGCATTGTTTTGCTTATAATCATTGGTTTTAAGTGGGTCCTATAATGTTTTGATCTCTGATTTTTTACTCCGAATATAAACGACAGAAGAAACGTGTTTTTTTTTTAAAGACAATGTCATAAACCGAACCTTTGTACAGAATACTAGTAGCTTCGGACGATAACGACAAGAGATCATATGAGATATCATGAACGTACGTGGTTGTCAGCTCATATTATAGTCTACACTTTGTTTTAAGTGTGCATGACCATGATGATTAGATTTTGATATAATTACTCACTGGTGAATATTTCTGAGAATGGCATTTTGGACCGATGACTGAAGGAAGGGCAACAAGCGTGCACCAAGCAAAGTACCTACAGTGCTGCAATATTGCTAAAAGGACAGCACATTTTTTTAAAAGTAATAATTCAAAGATCAACAAGTGAATACAAAGATCTTTCCATACCCTTCACGCGTGTTAATTACGTTTAGGTGTCACGTCCACTCCCAGCAAAGGTTAATTGACGGGCATGACCATCCTAGGAGAGTGGGGAAAATGGACCTGTATTACAACACACTCTTACCACTACACGTTAAAATGGGCACAATTTAAAATGGGCTGTGAAAAACTGGCAATATTTTTATGCCCCCTAAACCCCCCCCCCATCCCCAATTCCCCCCCCCCAAAAAAAAAAAAAGAAAATGACGACACGTGTAGGCAGTTCTTTAACCGAACTGTGGGTTAACGAATTAATGACGAAGCCTTGTTTCTCTCTTAACTGAAGACCGCCATCCAGGAAACAGCTGGAAGAGTTACGACGAACTAAACTGGTTCTTTAACTTAACTTCCAGCGATCTTTCCTCAGTGGAGAGAACACAGCCTGCAATGACATTGGTGCTCCAGGAGATGCATCGTTAAGCCCATTGCACTTGCAGCTTATTTTGATATGCCATGAAATCGATTCTAACAATCTTTGTCTGAAATTGAGTAGATTTAGTTCCTAAGCTATGCGAACTTGAATATTTGACCTTCACGATGGAGAATGTCTTCTTACGTATCAAGAGTGGAAAATTAGGTCAAACAAACCGTTCTGCATGAAAATGTTTACTGACGAATTAGAAATGAAAATGTCGGTCTGCCGACCACAAACTGATCTGCATCATGTGAAAGTTGTCACAAACTGGTTTCCATTAGAGAACAGCTTCAATAAGGTTATTTCCCATTGCTCGAATCCAAACGGTTGCCTGAACATGTTGAGCGACCTTATCTTCCCCCACCCCCACCCCCCAACTCTTGCCCCGCGAACCCAGGACATCACAGATCTTGGATCGCCAATCAAATTATCTGGCAATTTACTTTTTCACACGTTGCAACACATAATAATATGCCACACCAAGCTTCGCAGACCACGTTGCACGCATATGTGTGTGGAGCTTTTGCTTTCCCTTTAACACTTTTCGCACCCATTTGGCAGTTCTGTAACTGGTGTCACTACGTGCCACTAATGGGCGGAGAAAAGAAACTCTCGAACCTGACTTCAACAACAATTCGACTATCTGCTGGTATTATCTTCATGCCTTCGGAGAGGTACGGGAACTGCTTCCTTCCAGCCAGCCTTTGAGCGCTGGTGTCGGGCGAAAAGCCACACGTGCTGAAAGAGTTAATTAAGAACAAAGACATGATGCCTCCTTGATCGCCAACAGGATGAACTAGATTCTCGACCTGGACGTTTGTTGATTTAAACACGGTTTCTAGGATGGGCAGTCAAAGCGGGCAGTGTGGGAGTTGTCCGCCGGCGGAATCGGCCTCACAACATTTGACCGACCGGCTAGCAAACAGCAATACAGATAGGCGTGTTGATGGAATTCTCCATGTCCCGCAACGCCTTGACTGGGAAACGGCGGTTGTTTCCCTTGTGGCTGTGGAAGGGTGGGCTGTTTGCTTTTCCGATTTCATCACTTTTCTACTTGTCTGAGAACCGGCGGCAGCATTGACGGTAATCTTTTTATCCAATCGTTGTGATTTTTAAAAATAATTTCTTTCTTCCTTTTTTTTTCTTTACTGTAAAAAAAATATGCCCATCTAAATATGTGTCGATCTAAACTGCAAATCAGAGATGGAGCACCATGTGCATGGAACAGGGACTGAATCTGCCCCTACGATGCAAGAAAGCTTGCAGTTCGCAGGCACTTGCGGATATTAATTAAAGTCCTGCACCAACCAAGCCGCCTTTCTTTATTCACGGCATATGACCTGCTCCAAACCCGTCCTCTGGAACAAAGCCCAGTGAACACACACACACACACACACACACACACACACACACACACACACACACACACTCCTCTTCACAGTTCAGTGTCACGTAAAAGAAAAATATTGCCCCAAGGACCTTCAACCAAGCCCAGAGTTCAAACTGTTCTCTCCCATCAACTCGTAAACTGATGGATCAACCCCCTTTTCTCTTTGTCCAGCGACGACCCAGACTTTGGCCGCTGGCGGCCGTCATAGTATTTCCCATCAAATTCGGATTGATGTCAAGCCCAAGTTTCCCCTCCAGTCAGAGCTCAGAGCCTGGGACCGCCGGTTAATTAATCAGCCTGAATCCTTAATTAATGGATTTCTCGGCAGGGTTCAAGTTTGCTTGGCTGGACTAATTCTCGAGTCATTCATTATCACCTTGTCTTGGGCCAGCTCACGGGGCGGCCACGCCTGAACGTCTTGTGATCAAACTCAGCAATCTGACTGGACACCAGGAAACGGGGAATACAGATTTCTCGTGCGAACAGTCAATTTCTCGGCATACGCGCACGCGCGTGGGCATATGTGTGTGTGTGTGTGTGTGTGTGTGTGTGTGTGTGTGTGTGTGTGGAGGCATTTGTGGGGGAAGTGTAGGTAATGGATATTAAGCGTTAACTTATTCTTTGAGGGAGTGTTTTTTGTTAGGTTGGTTGTTGTTTTTTTTCAGCTATTTGGTTTTGTTTCCAAGGGAAGAGGGGAAAGAGGGAAGCAGGCAGCGGCTGGGAGGGGGTGAGGTAGGCGGAGCCGGAAGGTGGGAAGGTGGTGACGGTTAACTGTGATTTATAATACACGATCAACACTGACCTCTTTCTGACCACCAGAGAAGACAATGCGAAGAAGAAAAAGAATGAAACTGATCGTGTGTGTGTGTGTGCGTGTGTGTGTGTGTGTGTGTGTGTGTGTGTGTGTGTGTGTGTGTGTGTGTGTGTGTGTGAATTCTTTTCTTTTCCTTTTCCATTTTCTTTTCTTCACAGGCAAAATCAGTCATGTCAGCTCTAATCATAAATACCATAAATAACTCCGAAGCCAGCAAAAAGACGATCCAAGCCTGAAGCGGATGCTCTGCTTGTGAAGAATTATTAATGATCTTCTCCTGTCTTTTCTCTTTCTTCTTTTGGCCCCAAACGACGCGGGCAATGGGCTCCCGCTTTCATGTTGGTGAAAGTTATGAACGGCATTAAAAACACTCGAATCTGTAACTGTCAAAGTGTACAAAGGCCCCGCGTCACCGACAAAGGAAGACAGACGATATCGTCTGCTTCAGCAACGTCAATAAATACTGCCCCCTGGCGGCAGACAAGGCTACCCAAGGGCAAAGCACCCCCGCCCCTCTCCACCCCCCCCCCCCCCCCACCCCCCGAAAGCCCGAAGAGACTAGCGCAGACGACACATCCGAGAGAGATTGCCGTTGTTGACAGTGGCGACGAGTTGACCTTGCGCCGGTGTCGTCTTTTTGACCCACCAGAGGATATTTGGTGCTAGGTATTTTTTCTTTTTCTTTTTTTTTTTTTTTTTTTCTTTATAAAGTTGCGTTTCTCTAACCGCAAGCCTGTGTGAGCTGTCTCGTCGTTAGGTGACGACGGCGGGACTATCTGAAGAAACAACACGAGACAAAGCTAGACGCACGGGAGCTGATTTAAAGGTGTCTCAATCTGGATCCGGTTGCGATAAAAATTAGGACTTTCGCTGGGAGAGGTGGCAACGTCCCACATTTGGTTCACATGGCGATCCACACTGACAGATTAGTGACGTTTTATTCTGAACGCAGCCTTTGTAAACGCACCTACTCACAATTCCGAGTCACTGCGCCGCCTTGTGTTTCTGGCATGTAGATCCCAAGATACGGTAGCCATAGCTAGCGAGAAGTCGCTGACAAAAACCTCCTACAGTCTACCAACACGACGGAATTCAAGCCCGTCGCATCTGTGCGAAGCAGCTCTCTCCAAGTTCTCGCTT
>CM065714.1:123906174-123911174 GCA_033310375.1 Conus canariensis | reverse complement strand
GGAGGGGAGGGAGGGGCAGAAAGGAATGGGGCATCTCCAATGACAAGTCTTTGACAGTGAGGGAAGCGGAGGTAGGGGTTCTGTTGAAGAAAGGTGGTGATAGTGATGGTGGTGGTGGAGAGAATGAAAACAACAGGGAGAGGGTTTTCTAGTTGTAAAGAAAAAAAAAAGAAAAGAAAAAAAGCAGTTGAAATACTTGTACGTGACAGCCTGACTATAAAACTGCTTTTTATGTTTATTTTCTACTTTTTTTTTACTACACAGAACTTCCATCTTTCTTTGATTTACACCTAGCCTGTCCTCTGCATCAGGTCTAACAGCCCACTTTCTAATTCAAACCGTCCAAGACGAAAGCGAAAGGTATTTTTCATATTTATTTTAAAAGAAATCAGGATTTGAGCACACTGCCAGGAAGAAACATTGAAAGACCAGCACAGACAGGCAATAGAGTGGAGAGAGGGAGAGAAGAGAGCGTTACAAAAAAACAATTAAGCACAAAAAGTGACAACAGCTGCCATCCCGTCCACCACGGAATCAATTACTTCCCTTGTGTTTGTCGTTGGCGGGCAACGTTAAATAATAATGACTGTTGTCGGTGACTGTTAGCCGCTTGCTTCAGCGTTGTTTACTTCGACGACAGAAATAGAACGCAGCGGAACTGAAAACTCGCCAAGATACAAATATGCGTTCAGAACAAGGCGCACAGTAACGTTTATTTACGATATAAATACACAACAGACGAGTGAACTTTCAACAAAGATGTCTTTTGACGTCACAAGTGACGGACATATAAACCAAAAAAATCATATATTTCATAGCTGCCTTTTTTTTTTTTTCTTTTTCTTCTTTTTTTTTCTTAAATGTCCGAGGTAGGCATTTAATCGCTTCTCTGTTTCGTGTTGTGAATGGAAGAAGCTTTAAACTGCATCTTGTTTTATGTGTTTGTTTGTATTTCGGTGTTCAGATGTGACATTGCCTGACTTTTTTTTTCTTTTAGTCTCCCTGGGACAAGGAGGGGATGAAAAGGTGATGGTGGTGCCAAGTCGGTTGTACATCTGGGTGATGATATTATTTTGTTTTGCTTTATTTCATTTTTAAGTATGTTTGCACAATCAAAGGGACAGTGAACATACAGCAGACATAATATGTAAATGATCAGATTTTGACGCGCATTCAAAAAAAAATAGGAGGAAAAAATATATCAGTTACATCGACAACAACACCAAAAAGGGACAGACAATATAAAGGGACAGACAATATAAAGGGACAGACAATATCAAAGGAAATGGGTACGGAAAAATGAAACAACATTAATGACTGTCATCAATAAAGAGATGATGACAGAAGTGAAAGATCAGCGTTCTCTATAAAGACACCGAGAAGAGCAGCAACAACATCAGAAATTAAATTCTCTCTCTCTCTCTCTCTCTCTCTCTCTCTCTCGCTCGCTCGCTCGCTCGCTCTCTCTCTCTGTCGCGCGCGTGCGCTCGAGATTGAGATTGCGTGTGTGTGTGTGTGTGTGTGTGTGTGTGTGTGTGTGTGTGTGTGTGTGTGTGTGGTGTGCGCGCGCCCGCGTTTGTGAGTGCGTACATACGTGTGTGGAGGTGGAGGGGAGCGGACAGGTAAGAGCTTTAACACGGAGGAAAGGTGGGGAGGGGGGGGGGGCAGAGAAGACTGAGTGAGTTTACCACAGAATGTTCACATGCATACCTGAATGATGTTATTGCTGAACAGACAATTCATGCGACTCTTTCTCTCTCTCTCTCTCTCTCCTCTCTCCTCTCTCTCTCTCTCTCTCTCTCTCTCTCTCTCTCTGCAGATCCACCCACGCGGGAACTCACCAGGAGAATGCATGGACATGGTCGACGGCAGGAAGCGACTCTGGTACTGCGCCAGTGACGTCATGGTGGCTGGGTGGTGGCCGTGCGGGTCAGTTCGTTGACGCCGCCGCCGCCAGCGGCCCCGGGCGGCTGAGGTCACTGCCGTACGACGTCATGGGCCCTAGAGTGCCCGCCACCGGCAGGTTCGGACCCAGCAGCCGGCTCCGCTCCAAGGCCGCGAAATCCACCCGACTGTCCATGGCCCTCTCTCTCTCTCTCCTCTCCTCTCTCTCTCTCTCTCTCTCTCTCTCTCTCTCTCCTCTCTCAGCACGACGGGTGGACAACGACGGCTACCCGGGGTGGCAGAGAAGAAGACGAGAGGCGGCGATGCTGAGGGTAGCAGGGGTGGCCGGGAGGAGGAGGAGGAGGGGGGAGAGGAGGGGGTGCGGCAGGTGGGTCAGTGAGGTCGGTATCCGCGGAATGCGGCATGATGGGGGGGGGGGGGGGGGAGGGAGGCGGGGGGGGGGGAGGGTGGGGGGAGGTCGGGATAGGAGTGGGGGTGCTTTATTTATATGTGGGTGGTGACCTGTTGGAAAGTCAAAGGTGAGGTTCCTCCTCTTTCTTTTCTCTCTCTCTCTCTCTCTCTCTCTCTCTCTCTTCTCTCTCTCTCTCCTCTCTCTCTCTCTGTGCCTGATGTCCTCCCCAGCCCCAACCTTGGGGAGGAGGCGTGGGGGAGGGAGGGGGTGAGGGGGGGGAGTGAGCGAAGATCGTTCAGCTGGAGAGAGTGTGGGACTGGCTGCCTCCTCGACTGCTGAAACAACGGAAAGAAAACAGGTCTGTTGATAATGCCAAGTCTTTTCTGTTTCCTGAATCCCCACCCCCACCCCCCACCCCAAACAGGGGAGTGTTTTCAGTTAGTCGCCTGCTTAGTCTGGATTTGTGTTTGCTCGCGAGCGTGTGTTTGCAGGATGACAGGTTAGGCGGTGCCTCTGTGTGTGTGTGTGTGTGTGTGTGTGTGTGTGTGTGGGAGGGAAAGAAAGAGAGAGAGAGAGAGAGAGAGAGAGAGAGAGAGAGAGCAGGACACAGATAGAGACAGACACAAGGACGGAAAGAATTCAAAGCAAGCCACACAGACTCTCTCTCTCTCTCTCTCTCTCTCTCTCTCTCTCTCTCTCTCTCTCTCTCTCTCTCTCTAACAGAAAACAGCAAATAAACGAAACAAAATAATAAGCAAAAATTGTAAATGCAACGAACGAAACATGAAAAGTAGAAACCAAATGAAATCAAAGGGGAAAAAACACACAACAGTTTCGCTTTGAAGCAAGAAAGTTAATTAAACAACATTAGATTTCAAAGGAGATTACTCTGAAAAATGATATCTGATCAACAGTCGGCACTAACGTGATACGCTATGTTGGTAACAGTCGTCAGGTCGTAAACATTGTTCTAGTCTTTGGTGCATCAGGTGATGGTGTAGGTAACAATGGCACCAATAACCTGACATCGTTTATTGTTGTTGCGTAGTAAAGTAATGGTGTAGACAACAATGGCACCAATAACCTGACATCGTTTATTGTTGTTGCGTAGTAAAGTAATGGTGTAGACAACAATGGCACCAATAACCTGACATCGTTTATTGTTGTTGCGTAGTAAAGTAATGGTGTAGACAACAATGGCACCAATAACCTGACATCGTTTATTGTTGTTGCGTAGTAAAGTAATGGTGTAGACAACAATGGCACCAATAACCTGACAACGTTTATTGTTGTTGCGTAAAGTAATGGTGTAGATAACAATGGCACCAATATCCTGACATCGTTTGTTGTTGTTGCATAAGGTAGTGATGTGGGTAACAATGACACCAGTGATCTGTTTAAGAGTATTGCTGATGTTGAACACATAAAGCTAATGATGATTATAACGAAGACTTTTTTTCCAACAATTCAGTATATTTCTCTCTCTCTCTCTCTCTCTCTCTCTCTCTCTCTCTCTCTCTCTCCTCTCTCTCTCTCTCTCTCTCCTTCCAGTTGATCGAAAATCTATATGTCGAAAAATGTGATCTCCCAAAATAGTGCTCCTCAGCATCCCCAAAGTCTCCATACTTCGGTCTTCAGTGAGAGCTCTATGGCTTTGATCCACACACACACACACACACACACACACACACACACACTGTCACACACACACACACACACACACCACACACACACACACACACCCTCCTCCTCCTCCTCCTGTGCTTTCACCAAAACCTCGCTCTCTGTCTGTCTGTCTGTCTGTCTGTCCTTCTCTCTCTCTCTCTCTCTCCTCTCTCTCTCTCTCTCTCTCTCCGTCAGGGCCTTGCTTCATGCAAAAATCGCCGACCGACCCCCCACCCCCCCCATTGCCCCACTCCCACCCCCATCCCTCCCGTCTTTGCCCCTCCCCCCCACCCCCCCCACTCGTCATCGGACAGCAACGTTCGATACCCACTTCAGTCCTCCGGTGGCCTCTCCCCCCCCCGCCCCCCCCATCCCCCCTCCCCAACCGGTCTCACTGAGTTCCGAACTGTTCGTCTGTTGTGGGCAACTGAAACTCTTACTCGGCCAACCTACATGGTGTAAACTGTTCCAAAGATTTGCATTTTTTTTAATATTCTGTTTTCAGACTGAATTTTAGTCTCACACGCATTTTTGTTGTTTGTTGTTTGTTAAATAACGAGAAAAGGCTATTTTTAAGTTTGTTAGTCCAGCGCACACTCGCACGCGCTCAAAAAAAAAAAAAAAAGAAAAGAAAGAAAGAAAGAAAAAAAAAAGAAAGAAAGAAAAAAGAAAGAAAGAAAAAAAAAAAAACAATGGCGAAGTTTCAATTTGCGTTCGAGATCCAGGGCATTATTTGTTACGTGCACGAGACAAATGACCGAAAAACCCAAGTGAGTTATTTGGTCAAAGTCGTCATTTCTTCCTGTCCGGTCCCATAACGGACAATGCAACGAACATCTATCGGACGGAGAGAGCGGAGACGACTATTGTTATTCAGACAAATGGTACCGATGTATTGAAGAAGAAGACGAAGAAAAAAAAAAAACGAAAACAAAAACAACAATGTCTTGACGGGGAAAAACACTCTTAGAATACCAGCAGCACCACCATTCCTACTGTTATATTATTCATAACAGTCACCGTTAAAAGTGTACTTATA
>CM065714.1:123901174-123903674 GCA_033310375.1 Conus canariensis | reverse complement strand
ACACTTGATTACAGTACATACATGTACGCGTCCGTTGAGCGCGCACATGTACACAGAGAGAGAGAGAGAGAGAGAGAGAGAGAGAGAGAGAGAGAGAGAGAGAGGAGGTGAGGGCAAGGAGAGAGAGAGAGATAGCGACGGGTAGACACATGAACAGGAGTCACGCAGGGCACATGCATTTACTTGCCTTTCTGGCAGTCGGCTTAGCCACAGTGTTGTGTTTGTCGGCGAACATGAGAAGTATACAGAACAGACTTTCTGGCAGCAGTCGATGACAAGACAACTCTTAGTTCGCGTAGTCAGTCTGTCAGGTCATTCTTTGTCAACTGGGAAGAAAAAGTGCAAAGAAGAGCAGTCGGTAGTCTATAAAAGAAGCATTCACACCGGGTGCACTGGGCTTTTTTGTTTGTTTGTTTGTTTTCTTTTTTTAAAATTATTATTAGACATGGATTCATCAATGGTCTAAGCCATGTACGTGACTACGTTCCTCGCGAGCACCGATTTGTTATTCAAATACTATCTCATCAGAACAAATTCATCCTACTGAATGGTTACTTTGGTAGACTTTTTTTTTAATCTTTGGTAGACTTTTTAAAAGTTCCATTTACAAAATAAAGAAAAACCTTAGAGAGAAACGTTGTATTAATGAAACATACAAGTTGTTCCCTAACTGCTGTTACATATTGGCAACTCCCTTCCTCTCCCCCATCCCCCCTCCTCCGCCCAATCTTCCACATGTTCTGAACTATATCTTTCTCCCCCATCCCCCCTCCTCCGCCCAATCTTCCACATGTTCTGAACTATATCTTTCTCCCCCATCCCCCCTCCTCCGCCCAATCTTCCACATGTTCTGAACTATATCTTTCTCCCCCATCCCCCCTCCTCCGCCCAATCTTCCACATGTTCTGAACTATATCTTTCTCCCCCATCCCCCCTCCTCCGCCCAATCTTCCACATGTTCTGAACTATATCTTTCTCCCCCATCCCCCCTCCTCCGCCCAATCTTCCACATGTTCTGAACTATATCTTTCTCCCCCATCCCCCCTCCTCCGCCCAATCTTCCAAATGTTCTGAACTATATCTTTCTCCCCCATCCCCCCTCCTCCGCCCAATCTTCCACATGTTCTGAACTATATCTTTCTCCCCCATCCCCCCTCCTCCGCCCAATCTTCCAAATGTTCTGAACTATATCTTTCTCCCCCATCCCCCCTCCTCCGCCCAATCTTCCACATGTTCTGAACTATATCTTTCTCCCCCATCCCCCCTCCTCCGCCCAATCTTCCACATGTTCTGAACTATATCTTTCTCCCCCCATCCCCCCTCCTCCGCCCAATCTTCCACATGTTCTGAACTATATTTCTCTCTTCTCCCCCAATACTTCCACATGTTCTGAACTATATCTTTCTCCCCCATCCCCCCTCCTCCGCCCAATCTTCCACTGTTCTGAACTATATCTTTCTCCCCATCCCCCCTCCTCCGCCCAATCTTCCACATGTTCTGAACTATATCTTTCTCCCCAACCTTTCCATCAGATGTATTAACTGCCATCCGATAGCCACTTTTCACTTGTAAAAATATTGTTTTAACAAACTCATTTATGATCAATCTAAAACGATTGCTAGCATACTGACTTGTTTAATATTAGCAAGCTACCTACAAGAAAACAAGAATCAATCTGGTACGTTTGACCGTAAACAAAAAAGAGTGAAAATAGCACTAGCACCCACCCAGCCCACTCCCCACGCACACATCCATCCTCCCCCCAAATGCAAATGTACAGACAGTTATGAGTCGTCGATGGAACAGTTGAATTCTTGTCCACAGCAAAATCAACAAAGAGTTGTTCTTCAGTATCAGACATTCAAGCTGTTATGTACAGTGTTGTTTAAGAAAAAAAAGGAAATGCACAATATGATAGATACAGAGACTGACAGGTCATAGACTGACAGACTGATAGACAACACAGATAGGTAAATCAGATAGGTACGACCAAATACACAAGATATGGACCGACTTACTTGTACATTGCAGTCCGATGCCGAAGCACAACACCGCGCGAAGCTACGTAAAGACGCCTCCAAAACATACACATACATTTTTTACAACATGCATCGTAACAGATTCTGTATCTGCCCTTTTGTTGTTGTTGGTTGGATTGGTAGCGGCGGTGATGTGTTTTTGTTTGTTTGTTTGTTTGTTATGTTTTGTTTTGTTTTATTTGGTTTTGTCTTAAACTCCTCACTCTCTGCTCAGGGATGCTATTCATTTCATGCATGACAACTCGTCGTGCGTGTGGGGAAAATGACGGCAGTCACAAACAGAAAACATTTCCTGAGTTCTTACCTCCCACACACAATACGTATCCAGAGTTTAGTATCGCGCAAGTCCAGCGGGTTATGAATGGAGAGAAGTGGACTCGGAGACCATGAGGTTCTTCAAACTTCGTTTCTCATCCCTGTCTCTTTCATTTATGTCGGGCTAGAGGATTCGCCGATTTCTC
>CM065714.1:123888674-123893674 GCA_033310375.1 Conus canariensis | reverse complement strand
TATGCAATGTGTGGGGAAAGGGGTGGAGAGTGGGGTGTGTTATGCAATGTGTGGGGAAAGGGGGTGGAGAGTGGGGTGTGTTATGGAATGTGTGGGGAAAGGGGGTGGAGAGTGGGGTGTGTTATGCAATGTGTGGGGAAAGGGGGTGGAGAGTGGGGTGTGTTATGCAATGTGTGGGGAAAGGGGGTGGAGAGTGGGGTGTGTTATGCAATGTGTGGGGAAAGGGGGTGGAGAGTGGGGTGTGTTATGCAATGTGTGGGGAAAGGGGGTGGAGAGTGGGGTGTGTTATGCAATGTGTGGGGAAAGGGGGTGGAGAGTGGGGTGTGTTATGCAATGTGTGGGGAAAGGGGGTGGAGAGTGGGGTGTGTTATGCAATGTGTGGGGAAAGGGGGTGGAGAGTGGGGTGTGTTATGCAATGTGTGGGGAAAGGGGGTGGAGAGTGGGGTGTGTTATGGAATGTGTGGGGAAAGGGGGTGGAGAGTGGGGTGTGTTATGCAATGTATGGGGAAAGGGGGTGGAGAGTGGGGTGTGTTATGGAATGTGTGGGGAAAGGGGGTGGAGAGTGGGGTGTGTTATGGAATGTGTGGGGAAAGGGGGTGGAGAGTGGGGTGTGTTATGCAATGTGTGGGGAAAGGGGGTGGAGAGTGGGGTGTGTTATGGAATGTGTGGGGAAAGGGGGTGGAGAGTGGGGTGTGTTATGCAATGTGTGGGGAAAGGGGGTGGAGAGTGGGGTGTGTTATGCAATGTGTGGGGAAAGGGGGTGGAGAGTGGGGTATGTTATGGAATGTGTGGGGAAAGGGGGTGGAGAGTGGGGTGTGTTATGGAATGTGTGGGGAAAGGGAGTGGAGAGTGGGGTGTGTTGTGCAATGTGTGGGGAAAGGGGGTGGAGAGTGGGGTGTGTTATGCAATGTGTGGGGAAAGGGGGTGGAGAGTGGGGTGTGTTATGGAATGTGTGGGGAAAGGGGGTGGAGAGTGGGGTGTGTTATGGAATGTGTGGGGAAAGGGGGTGGAGAGTGGGGTGTGTTATGCAATGTGTGGGGAAAGGGGGTGGAGAGTGGGGTGTGTTATGCAATGTGTGGGGAAAGGGGGTGGAGAGTGGGGTGTGTTATGCAATGTGTGGGGAAAGGGGGTGGAGAGTGGGGTGTGTTATGGAATGTGTGGGGAAAGGGGGTGGAGAGTGGGGTGTGTTATGCAATGTGTGGGGAAAGGGGGTGGAGAGTGGGGTGTGTTATGCAATGTATGGGGAAAGGGGGTGGAGAGTGGGGTGTGTTATGCAATGTGTGGGGAAAGGGGGTGGAGAGTGGGGTGTGTTATGCAATGTGTGGGGAAAGGGGGTGGAGAGTGGGGTGTGTTATGGAATGTGTGGGGAAAGGGGTGGAGAGTGGGGTGTGTTATGGAATGTGTGGGGAAAGGGGGTGGAGAGTGGGGTGTTTTATGGAATGTGTGGGGAAAGGGGGTGGAGAGTGGGGTGTGTTATGCAATGTATGGGGAAAGGGGGTGGAGAGTGGGGTGTGTTATGCAATGTATGGGGAAAGGGGGATCGAGAGGGGTTAAAGGGGCAAGGATGAAAATCGAGTACAATTTTTCTAGAAGAGATGAAAACAGTCGTACGTTTCCAGCCTAACTCTCCTTCAGCGTCTGTACCTGTCACTTGTGATCGGGGTGGCCTACACTACTTGAGCATCACTGCTCCCATTTCCATACGTATTAACTGACGCAGAAGAAATCACAAAATTCAAATCTACACCGAAAACAAATGACACTATGTACCTCAGCAAAAAAAAAAAAAAAAAAAAAAAGAGAAAAGACAAGAACAGAAGAAAAAGGGAAAAAGAAAGAAAGAAAGAAAGCAAGAAAGAAAAAAACGACGACAAAGAAAACCAATGTTTTGTTTGTTTCTTGTAATAACTGAAAGAACGTGACAGCTGCATGTCAGGAAAGGGAAATCATCGGAGCTATCGGAAAGTTCCATGGACCTACCACCCTCTTCGATCTATACAACCTTTGTAGAATCCTCAAAAATAGTTGTGGACCCGGTAGCAACTGAGACACACGCGCACGTGTGGAGGAGCGCGCGCTGGCGTGGACAACCGGTTGGTGCCAGCATTCATGCTGTTCCCGTGCTTTTCTGACGACGACCTGGCAAGGGCGGCATCCACGGGGAGAAGAAGAATTGTTTCAGGTGTGATGTATGTGTCCATGAGAGAGGATGGGAAGAGAAGTGGAGCGGCAGGGGAGGAGGGGGAGAGCGAGAGAAGCAAGAGAGCGAGCAAGCGAGCGACAGAGAGCGAGCGAGAGAGAGAGAGGGAGAGAGAGAGAGAGGGTGGGAGAGAGAGAGAGAGAGAGACGCTCTCTTCTCTTCCCACTCCCTCCCTTCCCTCCACCCTCCCATTCCTTATCGCCCTTGTTTGGTTTTTGCAGGAGTATAATTGACGTGGTGCGTAGGTGCCAGATGCCAAAAGAGACGTGCAAGCTATGCTGGTGGTGGGGGGGGGGGGATGAGGGTGGGGATGGGGGATGGGATGGGGGATGGGGTGGATGGGAGGTGGAATGAGTGCAACAGAGGGTGGAGTGGTGGTCGGGGAGGAGGGCGTCGGGGTGAGGGGGGAACTGTAGGGAGAGGGGGGGAGGGAAGGCTGAGTCAGATTTTTTTTTCCTAAGGTAAACCTGACCCGCGCTTTTCCTTCCAATGGTATTGATCAAGCAGTACCGGCAGCGAAGAAGCAGGATTTTTTTTTAGCTCCTTATTTTCTATCCCGACCCCCCCCCTCCCCCCTCCCCTTTCCCCTTTTCCCCACTCTTACTTTTCCTTTTCGTTTTATTTCCCCATTAACCTACCTCCCACGCTCCCCTACTTTCCAAGTTTTGAGACTGCGCTGGGGCTCCTCATTGTATTGAATCAACACCAGAAAAAAAAATGAATTTAAAAAAAAGAAAAGAAAAGAAAAGAAAAGAAAAAGCAGGACGTTTCATTACCCACACGCTGATCTGTCCCGCTGACCTAAACAGGAGGAAAACTAGGCCTAGCAAGGAAAAACGAGTGCGTCACCGAATGTAACGCTGCTCTGTACTTCTAAACGTTCTACCCATATGAAGAGAAATTTTTCGCTAATGAATGAACTTAACAATCGGCTATTTTCGACCCTATTTTTTTTCCACAGCGAATTCCAACGCTGTTTTCAGAGTGCGCTTATTACGACAAACTGTGATTAGGGGGAGGGGGGGGGGTGATAAGGCATGAAATTAAAGACACACAGCCGGAAGGAAAGAGCATGACATGAAAGAAAAGACATCACTGTCAACAGTGAGTTCAGTTTCAGTTTCATCAAGGAGGCGTCACAGCGTGCGGACTTAGTACCATATATATACGTTACACCACATCCGTTCAGTTTTGAGACCACACTGCGCATGATCTAAAGCTGATGGATAAACAAATTAAAGACTATGATAAGAGAATTGAAGAAGAAGACCTCGTGGCTACGATTTACCAGATGTCTGACCTACTACGCATTAGCCCAACGCGCTGGTCAGACCTCCGTAGGGAGTACTGTCTTTGGTCAGACCTTGAGTACCTACCTCACATTAGTTGAGCCATTATTATCAGGTCAACAGTGAAAGACAGTCAAGAGGAACTATGGGGATGGGGGCGCGGGGGGGGGGGGGGGGGAGGGAGTGGGAGCAGGTGGGGGGAGGCTGATGACAAACCCCCCACACACTGCGGACAAACTGGTTGTGACTCTTCAAAAGCCATGGAGGTCATCAGACGAAAGCAGAGTGGAGCTCCACAAGGGTTTGGGGCTGGGGGGGAGGGAGGAGGGGGTATTATTATATAGCACGGTATGTTCCGGGACACGGGGTGGAGGTATGTTATAGGGTGGCTGCTGCTTCCTCTAAAGAAGGGAGACTCAGCACTGGCTCACTGCCAGACCGCTGTGTTGTGAAAACAACGTCAGCCATGGAGAGAGCAGGGAATGAAGATGGAGGGGAAGGGGGGAGGGAGGGGAGGGAAAGGACGGGGGGGGGGGAGGGGACAGGGGTAGGGGTAGAGGATAGAGATGGGGAAGGAGAGGGAGTGCTGTGTGTAGTGCGTTGGTGCTGTGATCCGGTGGAATGGGAGTGATCTGGTGAAGATCTTCACCATCATCTTTTTATCATTATTATCATCATTATCATCATCATCATCATTATCAGTATCATTATTATCATTTTCATTACAATTAGTGTTGTTATCATCATCGTCATCATCATCATCATTATCATTGTTATTGTTATCATTATTACTGTGCTGTAATCGAGTAGACTGGAAATGATGATGGCGACAATGATAATGACGTTAATAATCAACATTACCATCATCTTTATTACTGTTATTATTATTATCATCATCATCATTAACATCATTACTATTATCAATATCATCAATGTCATTATCATTATTATTATTACCATCATCGTTGTTGTTGTTGTCGTCGTCGTTGTTGCTGCTGTAGTTCTTGTTCTTATTGTTGCTATTTTCATTATGTTTAGTGTTGTTGCTATTATTAACAATATCATCATCATCATCATCATCATCATTCATCATCATCATCATTGGTGTGTGGCAGAGGAGTGGAAGGGGTGGATATTCAGAACCCCAGCAGAGGGGAATGGAACAAGGTGAGTTGTTTGTCGTCGTTGTCGTCGTCGTCGTCGTCGTCGTCGTCGTCATCATCGTCATCATCATCACTATTGTTTATATGATTGTTATCATCATCATTATTACTATTATTTTTATTATTATTATTATCATTATTATTACTATCATTATTACAATCTAGACCTCTTCAAAATCTCCTTTGTACGACTGCATGTTTCCAGTGAACATGCTACCATGTTCTGTAATACTGTGTGTTGTATTTCTATTTATTTCATTTCAGTCTGTACAATATTGCTCAGTTTTTGTGGGGTTTTTTTTTAATTTAACATGGCGCTAGTATTATGTATGAGTGCAAAGATGGACG
>CM065714.1:123881174-123883674 GCA_033310375.1 Conus canariensis | reverse complement strand
TCAATGAAAACAAAACAAAAACAAAACAACACAAAACACAAACACAAACAAAACCAAACGGGACCAACGACAATAAAACATGACGCCACAAAAATCATAAAAAACACGGACAGAGAGAGACAGGTTTCCACATCCTGGCAAAGTATTAATGACAAGGATAGGAGAGGGGGGTGGGGGTGGAAGAGAGAATTGGAGATGAAGGGGAAGGGGGGAGAAGGGGAGAGGGAGGGGAGAAGAGGGGGGGGGGGCACTGATCAACCCCTCAAAGGGAAACGGACACCAAGGGGGAGGAAGGGGGGGGGGGAGGAGAAAGATTGACGCTTCGGCGGTAATGTAGGTTTGTGGCCGATGATAAACATCACACCTTGCACACATCGGCAGCCGAGCGTGGCCCCATGATTAATTAATAGAGCCTGATGATCACTATCGATGGGCACTGCAGCAGCCCCCCCCCCTCCCCCCTCCCCCCCGTCCCCCTACTACTGCCTCCACTGCTGGAATCACACGGAACACAGGGCTCTCCGGTGTCGGTGTCCGATTTATGGCCCGTAGATCGCCAGCACCCTGCCTGATGTAAAGAAGGTGGGATTGAGGGAGTGTAGTTTATGATGTGGAGAGCCAGCACCCTGCCTGATGTAAAGAAGGTGGGATTGAGGGAGTGTAGTTTATGATGTGGAGAGCCAGCACCCTGCCTGATGTAAAGAAGGTGGGATTGAGGGAGTGTAGTTTATGATGTGTAGAGCCAGCACCCTGCCTGATGTAAAGAAGGTGGGATTGAGGGAGTGTAGTTTATGATGTGGAGAGCCAGCACCCTGCCTGATGTAAAGAAGGTGGGATTGAGGGAGTGTAGTTTATGATGTGGAGAGCCAGCACCCTGCCTGATGTAAAGAAGGTGGGATTGAGGGAGTGTAGTTTATGATGTGGAGAGCCAGCACCCTGCCTGATGTAAAGAAGGCGGGATTGGGGGAGTGTAGTTTATGATGTGGAGAGCCAGCACCCTGCCCGATGTAAAGAAGGTGGGATTGAGGGAGTGTAGTTTATGATGTGGAGAGCCAGCACCCTGCCCGATGTAAAGAAGGTGGGATTGGGGGAGTGTAGTTTATGATGTGGAGAGCCAGCACCCTGCCCGATGTAAAGAAGGTGGGATTGAGGGAGTGTAGTTTATGATGTGGAGAGCCAGCACCATGCCCGATGTAAAGAAGGTGGGATTGGGGGAGTGTAGTTTATGATGTGTAGAGCCAGCACCCTGCCTGATGTAAAGAAGGTGGGATTGAGGGAGTGTAGTTTATGATGTGGAGAGCCAGCACCCTGCCTGATGTAAAGAAGGTGGGATTGGGGGAGTGTAGTTTATGATGTGGAGAGCCAGGACCATGGCTGATGGAAAGAAGGTGGGATTGGGGGAGTGTAGTTTATGGTGTGTAGAGCCAGGACCATGGCTGATGGAAAGAAGGTGGGATTGGGGGAGTGTAGTTTATTGTGGAGAGCCAGCACCCTGCCCGATGTAAAGAATGTGGGATTGGGGGAGTGTAGTTTATGATGTATAGAGCCAGCACCCTGCCCGATGTAAAGAATGTGGGATTGGGGGAGTGTAGTTTATGATGTGGAGAGCCAGCACCCTGCCCGATGTAAAGAAGGTCGGATTAGGGGAGTGTAGTTTATGATGTGTAGAGCCAGGACCATGGCTGATGTAAAGAAGGTGGGATTGAGGGGGTTGGGGAGATGGTGGGGAGTCTGTAGTTTATGGTGTGGAGAGCTAAGACTATGGCTAATGTAAAGAGGGTGGGATTGGGTTTGAGGGGGGGGGGGTCTGTAGTTTGTGGTGTGTAGAGCCAGGATCATGGCTGATGTAAAGAAGGTGGGATTGAGGGGATTGGGGAGATGGTGGGGAGTCTGTAGTTTATGGTGTGGAGAGCTAAGACTATGGCTAATGTAAAGAGGGTAGGATTGGGTTGGGGGGGAGGGGGTCTGTAGTTTGTGGTGTGTAGAGCCAGGATCATGGCTGATGTAAAGAAGATGGGATTGGGAGAGTGGGGGGGTGGGGGGGTCTGTAGTTTGTGGTGTATAGAGCCAGGACCATGGCTGATGTAAAGAAGGTGGGATTGGGGGGGGGGGGGGGGGGTCTGGAGTTTTGTGGTGTGTAGAGTCAGGACCGTGGCTGATGTAAAGAAGATAGGATCGGAGGAGGGAGTGGCTGATGTAAAGAAGGTGGGATTGGGGGAGTGGGGGTCTGTAGTTCGTGGTGTAGAGAGCCAGGATCGTAGCTAATGTGAAGAAGGTGGGGCTGGGGGTGGGTGGGTGGGTTATCTGGAATTTATGGTGTGTAGAGCCAGGACCATGGCTGATGTAAAGAAGGTGGGATCGGGGGAGGGAGTGGCTGATGTGAAGGTGGGATTGAGGGAGAGGGGGGGGGGTGGGGGAGGTCTGTAGCTTGTGGTGTAGAGAGCCAGGATCATGGCCGATGTAAAGAAGGTGGGATTGGGGGAGTGGGGGGTCTGTAGTT
>CM065714.1:123868674-123876174 GCA_033310375.1 Conus canariensis | reverse complement strand
GAGACAGACAGTGAGACAGACATGCATACAGAGAGACCGAGACAAAGAGACAGAGAGAATGAGAGAGAGACAAGGAAAGAGACAGAGACACAGAGAGAGAGCCAGAGACACAGAGAGAGACAGAGTCACAAAGAGAGAATGAGAGAGACAGGGAGAGAGACAGAGACGCAAAGACAGAAACAGAGACAGAGAGAGACAGAATCACAAAGAGAGAGAATGAGGTAAGGAGAGATGGAAGGGTGGGGGTGGGGGGGGGGGGGGCTGAGAGTAAAGGGGCGAAGAAAAAGAAAGAAGGAACTCCTAGCACGAGACTATACACAAATAGGAAGATAGAAGAGTTGAGAGTAAAGGATTGCAGGCACACAACACACACACACACACACACACACAACACACACACACACACACACACGCACGCACGCACGCACGCACGCGCACGCACACACACACACACACACACACACACACACACACACACACACACACACACACACGAGCGCGCGACGTGTTCGCGCTCGCGCTCGCGTGAAATTAGCCACAATTCATAAGAACTTCTTCTTTAAAGCAAACTTATGACGAGGAGTCTCGCTCTCAGACACCAAAATAGTTCCTGGTTCATGACTAAAGGGAGACTTGTTGACCTTTTAAACACAACAGAATGAGAAAGAGGGAATGGGGGGGGGGGGGGGGGGGGGGGAGAGAATAC
Source organism: Conus canariensis (assembly GCA_033310375.1). NCBI lineage: Eukaryota > Metazoa > Mollusca > Gastropoda > Neogastropoda > Conidae > Conus > Conus canariensis. The sequence goes on along the minus strand of CM065714.1, from coordinate 123,875,468 downwards.
TTATTGTACAGACAGAAAGGCATCATAAAGATAGTAATGAGGAGAGAGAGAGAGAGAGAGAGAGAGAGAGAGAGAGAGAGAGAGAGAGAGAGAGAGAGAGAGAGAGAGAGAATTGTCGCTATTCGGTCCTTTCGAGAGAAGGTGGCCGAGAGCAGGTTTAACACAGACAGAAAGGCATCATGAAGATAGTAATGAGGAGAAGAGAGAGAGAGAAGAGAGAGAGAGAGAGAGAGAGAAGAGAGAGAGAGAGAGAGAGAGAGATAGAGAGTCAGAGAGAGAGAGAGAGAACAGGAACAGGTTGAACATAGCGGCATTAGAGCAAAGTGAAGCTTGCCCGGAAAATACGCGATAAACGTGAAACAAGGTAGACATAGCGGGGCGACCCGCCCGGACTTTGGTCAGAAAATGCAGAATAATAATGAAACAGGGTTGGAGTTAGCGGCGATCAAGACGAAGTAAATGTTGCCATGAAAACACGAATACAGGGTCGAGGCATGATAGCAATACACGAAGCTAACCTCGCCCTGAAAATGCCGAAGAATGACGACACCCGGTAGGCTTAGCAGCGATACGCGGCGCAAATCTCGCCCACAAAATAACGGGATAATGATGATACAGAGTAGGTATTGCAGCAATAGGCAAAGCAAACCTCGCCCACAAAATACTGAATAACTATGAAATGGGGGGTAGATATTGTAGTAATAAGCAAAGCAGAACGCCCACAAAGTACCGGATAATGATGAAACGGGGTAGTAGGCATAGCACTGATAGGCGAAGCAAGCCTTCACCGGAAAAATACCGGTTAATGATGAAACAGGGTAAGCATAGCACTGACAGGCGAAGCAAGCCTTCACGGGAAAATACCGGTTAATGATGAAACAGGGTAGGCGCAGCACTAACAGGCGAAGCAAGCCTTCACGGGAAAATACCGGTTAATGAAGAAACAGGGTAGGCATAGCACTAACAGGCGAAGCAAGCCTTCACGGGAAAATACCGGTTAATGAAGAAACAGGGTAGGCATAGCACTAACAGGCGAAGCAAGCCTTCACGGGAAAATACCGGTTAATGAAGAAACAGGGTAGGCATAGCACTAACAGGCGAAGCAAGCCTTCACGGGAAAATACCGGTTAATGAAGAAACAGGGTAGGTATAGCACTAACAGGCGAAGCAAGCCTTCCCCGGAAAATACCGGTTAATGATGAAACAGGGTAGGCATAGCACTAACAGGCGAAGCAAGCCTTCACGGGAAAATACCGGTTAATGATGAAACAGGGTAGGATAGCACTAACAGGCGAAGCAAGCCTTCCCCGGAAAATACCGGTTAATGAGGAAACAGGGTAGTAGGCATAGCACTGATAGGCGAAGCAAGCCTTCACGGGAAAATACCGGTTAATGATGAAACAGGGTAGTAGGCATAGCACTGACAGGCGAAGCAAGCCTTCCCCGAAAATACCGGTTAATGAGGAAACAGGGTAGTAGGCATAGCACGATAGCAGAAGCAAGCCTTCACCCGGAAAATAGCGGTCAATGAGGAAACAGGGTAGTAGGCATAGCACTGACAGGCGAAGCAAGCCTTCCCCGAAAAACACGGTTAATGAGGAAACAGGGTAGTAGGCATAGCACTGACAGGCGAAGCAAGCCTTCCCCGAAAAACACCGGTTAATGAGGAAACAGGTTGTAGGCATCTATGCACAGATAGCAGAAGCAGCCTTCACCGGAAATAGCGGTTAATGAGAAACAGGGTAGTAGGCATAGCACCGACAGGCGAAGCAAGCCTTCACTGGAAATTGCGTTAATGAGGTAGGTTCTTCACAGTCTTCGCTGAGACCGCCTGTAGAGCGAACGCGGACCCCTTCTTCTTTTTGAGAGATCCCTGATAAATATAACGACGTCCTCACCCACCCCACCTCTCCAACTCGCTCATCGCTGCTTTAGAGCAAAACACACAGCCATAACTTGTTTTATATTCCAGCTCTCTCTCTCTCTCTCTCCTCTCTCTCTCTCTCTCTCTCTCTCTCTCTCTCCCTCTCTCTCTCTCTCTCTTCTTCCCAACCCCCATCCCTGCCTTTATAATGTCGTACACTCTCTGACTGCCATAACCTTTATTCTTACCCCCTACCCCCTCCAATCTCCCCGCCACCCCTTCCCCACAACACCTCTCTCTCCTCTCTCTCTCTCTCTCTCTCTCTCTCTCTCTCTCTCTCTCTCTCTTATGATATAGTATCAGCCGTTTCTTTTCTTTTCATCTACCAGGAACTGTTGTCTGAGAGCAAGACCTGTAATCAAGTTTAGACAGGTGAACCTTTCGTATCTTGGGCTACTTCTTCTTTTTATCGTGTGTAGATTTTCGTCAGTGCTGCGTATTTTATTCAATGCCGGTTCTCCCATTTTTCCTCCTCCTTCTTCCCCCTTGCCCCCCCCCCCCCTCTCTCTCTTCTCTCTCTCTCTCTCTCTCTTTGTATGTGTCAGTGTGACTATGCGCATGTGCGTGTATTATAGTGAGCATGGTGAGATAAAGATCTCTGTGTGGGAAAACGAGAGGGGGGGGGGGGGGGGGCTTGAGAATTCAGTGGCTGAAAGAGAGAGAGAGAGAGAGAGAGAGAGAGAGAGAGAGAGAGAGAGAGAAGAGATCCTTGTGTGGGAGAAAGGGAGGTGGTGTTTGGGGAATCAGGGGCTAACGGTGATAAGAAGAAGAAGAAGAAGAAGAAGAAGAAGAAATAGAATTTAAAAACAAAGATGGAAAAGAAGAAGAAGAAGAAGAAGAAGGAGGAGGAGGAGGAGGAGGATGAGAAGGAGAAGAAGAAGAAAAAAAAGAAGAAGAAGGGAAGAAGAAGGGGAGAAGAAGAAGAAGAGAAGAAAAGAAGAAGAAAAAGGGAAGAAGAAGAAGAAGAAAAGAAGAAGAAGGGAAGAAGAAGATGATAATGATTATCATCATCATCATCATCATCATCATCATCATCATGACGATGATGATGATGATCATGATGAAGAAGAAGAAGAAGAAGAAGAAGAAGAAGAAAGAAGAAGAAGTAGAAGAAGAAGAGAAAGACGAAAGAAGTAGGAGGAGGAGGAGGAAAAGGAGGAAAAGGAGAGCAGAGGCAAAAAAAAAAAAAAAAAAAAAAAAATCCCATTCCAGTGAGAGCCACAGTGAAAAGATCCAAAGGCAACACCATGAACAGGCCCCAGATCACGGTGACCTGCGCGTTTACTGCCCCTCACTTCTGACGTCGTAAGGAGGAATGTTTGTTCCAAAAACAAACTTTTTTTTTTAACTCTTTCTTTTTTTACCCCTGAAAACAGTACGTACGCTACACTTGTAGCACAAGTCTCTCTTTCTCTCTCTCTCTCTCTCTCTCTCTCTCTCTCTCTCTCTCGTCTGTCTCTCTCTCTCTCTCTCTCTCTCTGTCTTCTTCTCTCTCTCTCTCTCTCTCTCTCTCTCTCTCTCTCTCTCTGCTCAACAACCTTTTGTTTCCTTAACTAAGCTAATCCACTTTATCTCCAACACGTAATCCCTTTTTATCGATCAAACCTTTTTTTCTAAGATGAAAACATTAAAGAGAAAAGAAAGAAGAGAGAAAGAGAAAGAACGAAAAATAAGCTGTCTTCCTGGCCGCAGTAAATGCCGTGACAAACCTGTCTTCCTCACCGTATCAAATGCAATGAATTTGTCCTCTTGTCGCAATAAACACAACGTGCATGTCTTTTTTTTTTAATAGCAAAGAAACAACAAACAAACAAACAATAATAATGACAAGGCAGAAAACATATCTTCCTTGTCATAATAAATGACGCTTATCTGTCTTTCACGTCATAATCAATGCAACAAATCTGCCTTCGGTATCGTTATAAACGCAATGAATCTACACTCTTTCTCATAAATTCTGTCTTGCTTGTAATGAACGCACAGTCGGTCTGCCTTCCATAACGCAACAAATGCCATGAAGTTGTTTGCTTTTTTTTCCTTATTGTAACGAATGCACTAAAGCTGCATTTCTCGTCACAATAAACGAAATAGCTCTGCTTTCCTTGTCGTAACACAGGGAAAAAGACCGCATGTCGTAATAGATGCAATAATGTTGTCTTCCTTTTCGTCATCAAACCAATAAAAAAAAAAAAAATCGTCTTCCTAATCCTTAATAAACTTAACAAAGGTGTCTTCCTCGTTGTCATGAAAGAGGAAAACCTGTCTCCTTTGTCGTAATGAATCTAGCAAACCTGTTTTCATTTTCATACTAGATGCAATGAATCTTTTCCTCGTCATCTGATAAATTTGCTTTCCTTAGCATTACGCACTAAATCTGCTTTCTTGGCAACTCATTAAATCTGTCTTCCTGGCAACAGTTACAATAAATCGACCTTCCTCGACGTAATAGGTCCAACAAAACTGTCTACCCTGTAATAAATACAATAAATAGGTCATCGTTCAAAAATAAGCCTGTCTGTCTTCTCATAATCCATACAATAAATCTGCCTCCTTTGTTTGTTAACCCCGGTGTCGCACAAGCCGTATTTATTCATGAACATGATTTTCCTACTCCCTTATGATATGTCTTACTTGCGCTTGAACATTGTTTCAAAACCGCCTTGAGACATAGACGTTATTTGTTTATGAAGTACTGTTTCTCTCCTCCAATGTGACACACACTTTATTATTTGTTCATGAACACTGTTTTGTGACTGACATCCTTGTGACATAGGCTAATTGCCTGCTCGTGACACTAATGTGATTTTTGAGTTTCTGAAAAAAATATACATTTCTCATCTGATTGAAGATTTTGAGGAAGAAAGCCTTTAAGCATTTTTTTTTCGATAACTTGTTTATGTATATGAAACATTTTCTTTAACATTTGTATACAGAGTGACTACAACCCTGATATGGCCCGTTGCGATCGGCTAGGCTGTGAACAGGTTGAACTGAACTGAACTGTGACCACTGATGTGCCTTATTCAAACATGATCACCGTTTTGTCATTCCTATATGTGACAGGCTTTATTGGATCATAAAGTGACTTTGAAAAAGCACCTTTCCTTAACTCACTGTTGACACGGTTATTATTGGGACACGAACCGCTGTTTTTTCCGAACCCCAAGTGACGTATGTTTTATCTGGACATGAAGCACACTTTCACTTACTCCCTTGAGACACAGGTTTCATTTGGACATGGAGCATTATTTCGCTGCTCCCCCTAGACTGGGACATTGTTTCATAGCTCCCATCTGACAGGGGCCTCATTTGGACATGGAGCATTATTTTGCCGACTCCCTTGAATTACAGGCATTCTATTGCGGCTCCCTTCTAACATGGGCTTTATTCGGCCATGAAGCATTATTTTGTTGCTTTCTGGTGACATGGGCTTTATGTGGACATGAAGCATTATTTTGTTGCTCTCTGGTGACATGGGCTTTATCTGGACATGAAGCATTATTTTGTTGCTTTCTGGTGACATGGGCTTTATTCGGCCATGGAGAATTATTTTGCTGTTCCCTTCTGACAGGACTTTATGTGGACATGAAGCATTATTTTGTTGTTTTCTGGTGACGTGCGCTTTATTTGGATATGAAGCATTATTTTGCTGCTGCCTGGTGACATGCCCTGTATTAGGATATAGTATTACTTCGTTGCCTTTTGACATGGGCTTTATTTGGCCATGAATCTCTCTGTTTCGCTGCTCCCTAGTGACGCGGACCTTTTTTTTTTTTACATGAATCACTCTATTTTGCTGCTCCCTTATGGCTTTATTTGGCTATTTCGATGCTCGTTTGTGATGTACGCTTTGTTGGGCCTTAAATCTCTATTCCTACTACTCCTGTACCACATGGGCTTTATTTGGCCATATGAAATCTTTATTTCGCTTCTCCCTTCTGATATGGGGTTTATTACGGGCATGAAGCACTCTTTCTCTGCTCCTATGTGACGTAGGCTCTCTTTGGTCATGAATCACTGTTTTGCTTTTTCCTTGTGACATCGGCTTTATTTGCGCGAGAAGTACTATTTCTCTACTCCTATGTAACGCAGGCTTTAGGCGTGAAGAACTATTCCCATGCACTCGTGTGAGACTGGCTTTATTTGAGCATGAATCACTAATTCGCAGCTCCTTGGTGACATGGGCTTTTAGTTGAGCTCAAAGCAGTGTTTGGCGACTTATACGTGACATGTGATATACCTCATTTGGGCTTGAGCACTATTTTACAACCCCCCCCCCCAACTCTCGCCCGTGTGACGTAACTAACTAACTAATCGCCGATCTCCACCCCTCTGTTCCATAAGAAAGGGACCGTGCCCAGTCAACTACTTGAACTGGCTAGCTGGAGAATGGCGCTGTAGCCGATCCAATGGAACAACAGGCGACAGTACCGCCCAACACACAGACAGCCCGTGTGCGTCAGATAGATAGATAGATAGATAGATAGACTGATAGAGAGAGAGAGACAGAGAGATAGAAGATAGATGGATAGATAGATAGATAGACAGACAGATAGATGGATGGATAGATAGATTGATAGACAGACAGATAGAAAGACAGATAGACAGATAGATAGACAGATGGACAGATAGACAGAGATAGATAGACAGATAGACAGATTATAGATAGATAGATAGATGAACACATACACACATAGACATACAAACAGACAAACAGATACATAGACATACAAACAAACAGATACATAGACATACAAACAGATAGATAGATAGATAGATAGATAGGCAGGCCGTGTGCATCAGATAGATGGATAGATATATAGATAGATTGGTAGGCAGACAGACAACAAACAGATAGAGAGAAGTAGGT
>CM065714.1:123838674-123851174 GCA_033310375.1 Conus canariensis | reverse complement strand
AGAGAGAGAGAGAGAGAGAGAGAGAGAGAGAATGGGGACAGGGACGAGGAAACATACAGGAAAACAACAGCAGTATAATCTTCGCGTATAAATCGCAAAGTTAGGGGAGGAGGAGTGGGGGGGGGGGGGGGGGAGGGTATCCTAGTTTGGGAAACCTCACATTTGTGGATCTATCTCATCTACAATCCTTATATAACATGACTCATTTGCAAGTTAAGATGGCGGGTATTCTAGCATTCACGCCCCGTTCTAGTTCCTATGCTTATAATGACTATGGTCTGGGAGTGAACATGCTTGACTGTGCTTTGCCCCCCCCCCCCCCCCCCCCCCTAGCAATGTCACGTTCTAGCTAGACACGCTCGTGTCCGAGACTTCTCCTCGCGGACCAGTGGACAAGTCGGGTCAATGCAACATTCACAGGATTAAAAAGAAAACACCGAATGTAGAAGAAAAAATGGAACCAGAGAGTTTAAGTGCAGAAGAGATGACAAGAAAGAAGAAAGACAAAGGAGTCCGTGAGAGCTAGTGATATTTTGATCGGGCACTTGACTTCCATATTTGTCAGCAACACCGAGGGAGAACCCGCTGGTCAAACTATCGGGGGTCGGGGACAGTGGGGTGGGTGGGTAGATGTTACTGTCTTCGTTTTTTGTTGTTGTTGTTTTTTAAATGCTTTCACACACACACACACACACACACACACACCACACACACACAACACACACAAGCGCGCACGCACGCGCACGCACACACGCAGGCACGCTCGCGCGCGCGCGCGCGCGCACACAACACAACACACACACACACACACAGATGCCCCTCTACAAAAAAAACTATCAGCCGTTCTTTCATTATAAGCAAATGGGGGCAATGGGGAGCAGAGAGAGAACTAATCAAGCAAAGGCATGTGTTATGAAATTGAATCAAAACTGAACGAGAGAGAGAGAGAGAGAGAGAGAGAGAGAGAGAGAGAGAGAGAGAGAGAGAGAGAGAGAGAGCGAGACAGACAGACAGACAGACAGACAGAGAGCAACAGTAACAGCAACAAAAGGCGCGGGGTGAGGCCGAGGGGCAGGCAGGCAGGAGTGAAGAGAGAGAGAGAGAGCCAGTCAAGCGTGCCGCGGTCCGTGCGGACACGGGACCTGTTCACGCGTCAGCGAGCAGCACACAATGACGCAATTACTGATGACGACTGGGTGTCCTCGCCGGCCAAAAGTGAAGCGGGATTGGCGGTGGTCTAAAGCCTAGTGACATCTATTCTGTGAAGTCAGAAAGACCTGCCCTCGCTGCCCCTTTTCTCTCTCTCTCTCTCTCTCTCTCTCTCTCTCTCTCTCTCTCTCTCTCTCTTCTTCACAGGATTCTAGCAGGTTATTTGTCGTTTTTTGTTTGTTTGTTTTTTGTTCAGTTCGTTACCAATCTCTCTCTCTCTCTCTCTCTCTCTCTCTCTCTCTCTCTCTCTCTCTCTCTCGTTTTGGTTTTTGTGGTGGTCTTGTACAATGTAGCAGTAATGAAAATAAGTTCAGGCTAACAAATCCTGCACCATTACATTGATGACTTGGCGATAAATTACAACAACAACAACAACACAAAGGAATAAGAAGAAAGAAAGAAAAAAGGGAAGGGGGGGTAGGTGGATGGGTGGGGAACGGGGAAGAAAGAAAATGAGAAAAAGATATATATTATTTACACACACACACACACACACACACACACACACACACACACACACTCACACAACACACACACTACACACACACACACACACACTACAAACACATATAAATATGATATATATATATATATATATATATATATATGCTGAACAAATGAATAGTGAAAGCAAGAAAGTGCAGGCTAACAATTCTTACAATTTCTCTTTCTCAAAACAATGGCTTTTTGAAAATCAAACAAACAAAAAACACAAGGAAGGGGGGGGGGGGGCGGAGGAGAGTTAGGGCAGCGGTGTGGATGGAGTGGAGAGAAAGAATGAAGAAAGAAAAAAAAAGCAGTAAAAATCTAATAAATCCTCAGCCAGCAGCATATGGGGGCCATCAAAGTGCGCCCTGTAAACAGAGCCATTTTCTATCACCCGTCCAGAGGCGCCTTTCGTCCGCTGATTCGGAATCATCAGTGGAACCCCAGCTAATTGTGTCGACCCTCCCTTGGCATCAGATGGAGAGTTTCCACTCCACATTCTGTGATATTATCACCACCTAGGGCTACCAAAAAAACAACAACAACAAAACAAAAAAAAACAAAAAACAGAAATAGATAAATAAATAAATGAGTAACACCTCAATATCCAACAGTATCCTAAAACCTGCAAGTCAAAGAAAGAAAGAAAAGCACAAATGACAAGAAAGTACTGTAAGGAAAAGCATAACGAGAAAAGAAAAAGTTGTAACTTGCATATTTTTTTCTCTCTTTTTTTTCCTTTTTTTTTTTTCTTTTTTTGGTCCCCCCCTTCCCCCCCCCCCCCCCCCCCCCCCCCGGCACTTTTTCCCCCCATTTCTTTATTTGGCCCTTCGCTTGTAGTGTTGGGAGGCCGTTCGCATTGCGCTTGTTTTGTTTCTTTTTTTTTCCCATGTGGTAGTCGTTACAGGTGGTAGGTATGTCCAGGTGAGATACCACTGAGGTGAACTTCAACAACAACCAGCAGGCCGCGGCGAGGCACAGAAGCCTCACGCAGGAGACGACAATCGACACGATGCAGCCGGAACACACGGTTCTCTTCACCACCCAGACCGGACGCCTCCCATACTTGCTATCCGCGAGGGGTTTCATGTTTTACACTCTAAAACTCTCTTCTCATACCCCCCACCACCCCCATCCTCCACTCCCCTCCTCCCTTCCTTCACTGTCGCACTCCCACTTTAAAAAAAACAATCTTTGCTAAATCGTTATCATTATGACAGATGAATTGTCTTGCTTTCTCTTATCTCCCCTTCCTCCCCTGGTTATTTTGTTTAATACACACACATACACACACACGCGCGCGCGCGCTACATTTTAGAAATCTGTCTCTTTGTATCCTACTTAGTATCCCGTGTCTTTGACAACACCTGGGACCAGCACACCACGTGCAGGCAGTCAGCAAATCACCAGATATGGATGATGGCACACTGAGACCGACACTTGCGCACGTGCAAATCGTGATTTAGGATGAAAACCGTAAAGTTTCCGAGGCAAAGGTACAGTCGCTCACACATTGTTGGTTTGGTTTGGTTTTATTTTGTTTTTTCATGGGTCACAAGGTGACATTTCACCGTATCTGTGTATTCGGCTGAACGCCGGTGTTTTGTGCCGATATTTTGTTTCTATTAATAAGTTTGATTTCAAAGATTTGAAAGAAGAAAAAAAAAATTAGAAAACGGTTCTATGATTCTTTTGAAAAGTAGACAGGTTGTGTCGAGAGTTGACTTCAACGAGGTGACAGCCCTGATACAGCCCTCAGCGGTCGGCTGGGCTATAAGCAATATGAATTGAATGGCTGGGTCCACTGACGTTTGAAACAGTGGCTGAAACGCCCGCTAAGAGAGGTCTAACTCAAAGGCCACGTACAGCAACAAGATCCGTCCTTGGCAGATTCTCAAGACAAAAATCTTTCGTGAATAAAAACATTATCAATGGTAAAAAAAAAAAATAACAGTAATCTAAAACGGCTAAGAAACAAACCAGAAAGAAAAGAACAAGCCTAGGGCTTGTTGTTGCTAAGTTGTTCAGATAAATGTGAAGGTATTCTGTTTATTTGTTTCTTGAATTAAAGTTGTTTAAGCCACACAAAAAAAAGAACAGAAACAACCTCAGTAAAACAACAGAAGAAAAAAGTTTTCTCGTGCTCGTTTTAAGGCCAAGGCAAAACTGTTTCTAATCACGGACAGTGAGAGAGACAGAGACAGACAGGAAGGGAGATAGTGTACAGATAGTGTTGGCTTCGTTGAAATAAACATTCAATGTCAAGCCCTCGGAATCTGTGACCTTTTCGGCAATCACAGACGTTTTCTGAGACCAGATTCTGCAGATTTCTCTACAATTCACACTCTAAAGGCATTTACCTTCATCTTGATATGCAATATGACATACTTTCACGCATCACTTTCATCCTCAATAACGAATGAATCCCAATTGGCACCAGTGTCCGCGTTGGTGAGAATGAAGGCTGTTGTTGACTGAACGAACATTCAGATGGACGACTTTGTTCGTCTAGTTCGCAGTCTAGGCGATCTTGTCTTTGTTCTCAACCGCCCGATCTGTGGGTTCACGATTCAAAATCAGTCAAGTTCGCGACTTTCCTCCATCTGGATTCACGGAGACATAAACAAAGAAGGAAAGAAAGAAAGAAAGAAAGAAAAAAAAGAAAGACAAGACAACAACAACAACAAACAACAACAACAACAAAGGATCGCTCGACTTGTTCAGGGAACCATTAGGATTCACGCAAAATGAAATAATATGCAAGCTTTCCCGTATAGGAAAACGATTTGTGACAGCCCTTTACCTTGAATGTCCATTCTCGATTCGTGAAACGAAAACTTTCAATCAGTATGACCGAACTTTACAAAGTCTCGGAATTTTTCTATTGTTCCCGATTCAGCAAATCACAAACCGTTTTTTAATCAGACTCTGCAGACTTCTCTACAAATTCAGAATATGAAGACATCTGCCTTCCTTTCCATACATAACATGACAAATTTTCATGCATAATTTTTGTTTCATGAACAGTAGACCGTCAACCCAATTCTGTTCCCCCCCCTCCCCCCCCCAAAAAAAAAACAAAAAAAAACAATCAAACAAACAAACAAAAACAGCCGCACTAAAATGCCCGAGCTGGAAAGAGTGACATCTGTTTGTTCTAAACTGAACGAACGGACTTTCAGATCGACAACCTGGTTCGTCTTGTTCGTCATCTCGGCGATCTCGTTTTTATTCTTCACAAAGCCGATCGTTTGGTTCACGATCGCAATCAGTCAGATTCCAAACTCTCCGTCGACCCTAGATAAGCGGAGGGAAAAAAAAAAGGACTGGGTCAGCTTGGTCAAGGATGTGTTTCAATTCATGCAAACAAAAACCAAAAAAAAAGGAAAAAAAAAAAAAGAAACGAAAAGAAAAAAAAAAGAAAGAAAGAAAAAAAAAAAAAACGACCAACCAATCAAACAAAACAAAACGAAGTCCTTGTACTAACATGAAAGCTCTCCTGTAGTGGTCTTATGCAGGTTGTGTTTCCTCTTGCCCTGAGAAAAGTTGGTTCAAAGTTCAATCAATGACTTCAGTCTATTGTGAATCGTGACTCTGGGGAAGCAGAATCATGAATCGAGGTTAAAAATGAAGGAGGGAGGGGAGGGGGGGGGAGGGTAAGGAAGGAAAGGGAGGGCGTGAGTGCAGGGGTGGGGGGGGGGGGTGGGGATGGGTGTGGTTCAGTTTTGAAGAGAGAAACTACGCTTCGTCATTCGCCCATGATCTAGGTTTGCAAACCAGTCACGGGTTCAAAGCAGACTGGCCTTTACACAGCGCTGTTTCGTTCACTGGATCCTGGTTCCAGTCCCAATTCGGATCACCTCTTACCAGCTTGCAGATCCATGTCTATACATCTACATATCAATCAGCTTGATGGACTCATTTGTATGTTGTCAAGATCCATGCGCAACACAACCCCCGCCCCCCTCCTTTAAAAAAAAATAAATGTACTACAATATCAAACGAGTCCCCGTTTTGAATAACAAAAAAGAAAGTTAGAAAACAACAACAACAACAACAACAGTCCCCCCCTCCCCCCTTTTGATCCAGATTCGTAACAAACTTCAGTGGGATCGTCCGCGCGCCATCTTCCATGTATCCACCTTTCTATCAAGTTTTGTTGATATCGGTTCAACTGTGTTTGTTTTTTTCGGAACCTTGCGCGCGCGCTCGCGTGCGCAAACACACACACACACACACACACACACACACACACACACACACACACACACACACATACGCGCGCACATGCACACACACATACATGTGCGCGCGCACACACACTTACGCGCGCGCGCGCGCTGTTGCAGAGAGAGAGAGAGAGAGAGAGAGAGAGAACCTATCCTTTCATTACATTCAATATTCCATTGTACAACCACAAAAAAATGTTTCTGAGTGACAACAGAGAGAGAGAGAGAGAGAGAGAGAGAGAGAGAGAGAGAGAGAGCTTTCAGTACAATGTACGCATGACGTGTACTACTACACTACTTGACTAACCAGTTGCCTAACAAAGTGGACAGTATTTCTATGTTCTTCTTTCCGAAAAAAAAAAAAGAAGTCTTTTTACCTCTCTAAACGCCCTTGAGAAACCAGAAGCATTCGGCCACAAATTCGTCCACATTCCTGCCACAATACACCCACCCTACACAGCCGTCCACATTCCTGTCACAATATACCCACCCCACACAGCCGTCCACATTCCTGCCACAATACACCCCCACCCCACACAGCCACGTCCACAGTCCCTGCCACAATACACCCACCCCACACAGCCGTCCACATTCCTGCCACAATACACCCACCCCACACAGCCGTCCATAGTGCCAGAATGCATCATTAAAAAAAATATATTCTGTTTTTTTTTCATTGATTTTGTTACAAGTCTGACGTTGTAATCCGCTGCTAAAGAATCCCATACTGTCAGTCTCAGGGTACATATATATCCGAAGTACATATCAGACACTGGCATCACCGTCTGAGAATAGTTACTTCTTTATTTCATGTAACCAATCATTCAATGTTTACTTCGAAGTTGTTTTGTTGTTGTTGTTTTTTTATTGTTGTTTATTTCCACGCGCTTGTTTATTTCTTTGTTTGGATTAATTCGTTTACTTTTTTTTTTTTCCACTTCGTTTATTTGTTTCACGAACATTTCATTTCCATTCCATTTACTTGTTTCATACGAAATTATTGTTTTCCGATGAGCACTCTTACCAAGCGGAAAGCAAAAGCAAAGTAAAAAAAAATAAAAAGAAAAAAAAAGAAAAAAAGATCGACTCTGAAGAAACACACAATAAACAGACGAACAATACACACACGCGCGCGCGCGCGCGTGCACACACACACACACACACACACACACACACACACACACACACACACACAACACACACACACACACAAACTTGTCATCCAGGAGACCAAAATGGGTGATTGTTGATGGAAACACAGACTGGCAACAGACCACAGACAAGCAGGAGACCACAATGGGTGACTGTTCATGATGGAACCACAGACTGGCAACAGACCACAGACAAGCAGGAGACCACAATGGGTGACTGTTCATGATGGAAACACAGACTGGCAACAGACCACAGACAAGCAGGAGACCACAATGGGTGACTGTTCATGATGGAAACACAGACTGGCAACAGACCACAGACATGCAGGAGACCAGAATGGGTGACTGTTCATGATGGAACCACAGACTGGCAAAAGATCAGGAGACCACAGAGGATCAGCGACTCCAAGAGTCACGTGAAGAAGGCTGAAGATGAAACAGGAACGGCAACACACTGGAACGAAGGAAGAAAAAGGAAAAATAATAATACATCTGATGTTGCTAATTGTACTCATAATAAAACATCATCATCATCATCATTATCTTTACCGTCATTATCATATCATCATCACCACCATTATTGTTATAACAATATAATAATAATAATGATTATTATAATTATTATTTTTACTATTTTATTATTATTATTGTTAATATCATTATCATTTATCATTATCATTATTATTTTTTTATCATTATCATTATTGTTCTCATTATTACTACCAGTAATGTTATTTTTATTACTATCATCATCACCATCATCATCGTAATTATCATTATTGTTATTCTTAGTATCATTATTATTATCATCATTGTTATTATCATATCAAAAAACTTCCAGACAACTGTCAATATGACAGTCATCACTTTTTGAAATCGGCGGTGTGTCTTTGGTTTCCAGGACAGAAAAGATCTCTCCACAATAGCTAAGGGTTGAGGAATTTTAAACTTGCTTTCTCATTCTGAAGACACGACTACAACATGCACTGCTGCTCTCCTGAGCCGCCACTGTTTGTGAAAAAGATTTTTGAATAGAAGCATGAATGAGCCGCGAGCCAGAGAACAAGAAAGCGTGATAGACTGAGACGTGCGCTCACGTACGCACACACGCAGACGCGCGCACGCGCGCATGCATAATATACAAACACACAAATTGAGACAGCGCGCGCGGCGCGCGCATGTGAGAGAGAGAGAGAGAGAGAGAGAGAGAGAGAGAGAGAGAGAGAGAGAGAGAGAGAGAGAGAGAATTGCAGTCAGCTCATTATACATCGATGAAACCAAACTGCGCAAAATTCACTGAAATGACATTATCATAAATCATTCCCTCATCTGTCTTCACCTCTCATCCCCCATCCTTCCTTCCCCAAACTCTTCACCTTTATTCCTCTTCTCTCTCTCTCTCTCTCTCTCTCTCTCTCTCTCTCTCTCTCTCTCTCTCTCTCTCAATCGCTCGTATGTCAGTCTGTAATGAATATGCATGACTGTGTGCACTCTTAATAGTCTACGTACGCATACAGATCACATATTGGTTTTTCGTTCGTTTGCTGAAAGCCCTTCCGACCAGCCCCCCCCCCCCCCCTTCCTCCCCCCCCCCCCCCCCCCCCCCCCCCACACCCCTCCTTTTTCCTCTCGTCACCACTCCTCCCTTCTCCCTCAACCACTCAGAACACTGATAGCTTTTAAACGTGGTGTACTGAAGGATAAAAAAAATGAACGAGAAGATTTGGCCAGAGATGGCGATGTCTTCTCATACACACAGACACGCGCGCGCGCGCATGCGCGTTCTCCCCACAGATTTACAAACAGGCAGACAGCGTTAGTGCATGCTTAAGACTTGCAAATAAAAAAAAAAAAACACATACGCGTAAGCGCAAGCGTAAGTGCGCGGGAACACACACACACACACACACACACACACACACACACACACACACACTCTCTCTCTCCTCTCTCTCTCTCTCTCTCTCTCTCTCTCTCTCTCTCTTACACACACACACACACACAACACACACCTCTCTCTCTCTCTCTCTCTTCTCTCTCTCTCTCTCTTACACACACACACACACACACACACACACACACTACACACTCACTCCTCTCCTCTCTCTCTCTCTCTACCACACACACACACACACACACACACACACACACACACACACACACACACACACACACACCACAGCGCCTACAGCCACTATATTTACTAGCATTGACATTGATGACGGAGATCGTCAGCAGCGGCCAGGGGCCGAGTCGGGAACTGGGCCCACGTCAGACAGAACGAATTACGCGCTGCGGCAGGGAGAAGGCCAACACAAATCTATACGCAGTTTACACACACACACACACACACACACACACACACACACACACACACACACACATACACAGAGAGAGACAGACAGACAGAGAGACAGAGAGAACTTGGAAGAGAGAAGAATCTACGCAGACGACACATACTAAATGGAAGAGTTTATTTTCAATTAAAAAGAAAATAAACAACAACTAAAAAAAAAATCATAATAAAAGACCTCTCCCTGCTCTCTGTCCCAATTCATTACGCCTTCGTGTCCACCGGGTTCAGATTTCCGAAACAATTTCCGAGATATTGATCAGGGGGGAATAATATCACACTAAACGATGCGGAGATTTGTGGCCCACACAATGAAGTTACAGCCAGAATCACGCTGGATTACACGCCATGCGAAATCCTCTTCGATCCCATCAAAACGGGAATGACCAAACACAAAACGACAGAGAGAGAGAGAGAGAGAGAGAGAGAGAGAGAGAGAGAGAGAGAGGAGAGAGAGAGAGAGAGAGAGAGAGAGAATGTTTTTATATTTACATATTAGGGGCATATCTTATTAAGAATGTTAATCTCGCACACGAATATTGCTCTTAATTAAAACGAAATGCTGCACCTTCTGAATACTTATACTAAGTTCTCAACAGTATTCTCACTTAATGGCTGCAAGATTGCTCTTGGCCAAGCAAGGATATTTGAATAAAATAATACTTGTGCTGAGGTATATTGCTCACGAAGATATGGGAACAAACAATACAAACTGAACGCTTCACTTTTGTCCTAGGATCGGTAACAGATTTCTATTGTCAGTGGCAATATCAATGAACGGTAATGCAGACAGAGTCGAACTTGAGACGTTTTATCTGCGTAAGTTCATGCGAATGGTCATTTCTTTGTACGTCTTACGCATGTAAAGCGTATACACTAATATCGCACTGAGAGAAAGCGCCCAAGAAGTGAAAAAAGTGTCCTTTATCCCCATGACTATTTCATTTACGCTGGACTGTATGTGGGTGTTTTTTTTGTTTTTTTTTAATTGATATCCATCGTACACTGGCAAGTTATCTTATTGACTGTGTATCTACTTTATACTGCTGTTTGATAAATTCAATGAGCACAAAATGCTATACTTAGAATTCAAGGGCAAAGCTTAAAAAAAAAGATTTTTTTTAGATGATGCTCTGAATTTAACTTCGGCACTCGCACGGGAAATATTGATGATAACTTATACATAAATCTGTAATACATAACAAAACTTTTTTTTTTTAATCACAAACCTAAAATGAAATACACCTAGATGAATGTAATTCATAAATACAAACTGCGTGACTAGGCACACAAACTAAACGACAACGGGTTAATGAAACAGGCGGAAATGTTGCTGATCAATCTGACCTGGCAATTTCAGGTA
This sequence comes from Conus canariensis, assembly GCA_033310375.1. Classification (NCBI taxonomy): domain Eukaryota; kingdom Metazoa; phylum Mollusca; class Gastropoda; order Neogastropoda; family Conidae; genus Conus; species Conus canariensis. Next base: position 123,840,383 of record CM065714.1, on the reverse strand, counting down.
CCGTTTCATCATCTGGGCCACTATGCAAAGGTTACCACCAGTTCCAGGATCAAGCAATAAGTGAACGCATTATGCAAAGAATATTTTGAAGAGAACTGGGCGCGGGATCATTTATTCATTTCACTCCATCGACCATCATCAATGGAAAACCAACAACATAGTGACAAGGATGCACATCGCCCAGGGCCCAGACGGCTAACAAGGCAAGTAGTTCAACGGCCCGCCGACTATGGAGGCCATTTCACAGAGCTGGCAGAGCCTCACATTTGTGATGATCGGCAGCGGCCCTGTGGACCAATCAGATTTCGTTACTATTTTGGGTGTAGGGAGATAATGAGGGCTGTACATTATTCGGTAAAGATTTCCTCATTGCACGAACCGGGGGAATCCGGAATAGAGCGACTAAAATACCCGTTAGCCGTCAGGCTGTGTTCAAAGTCCCCCATCTTTAGTGCATGATTGATTGTAATAGGAACGGTCGCCGGTGATTAGCTCACAGTTTTCTCTCCTTTTATTTTTATTTTTCTCTTTCCTTTCCTTTTCTTTTTTTGTTTTTTTTTGTTTGTTTTTTTTTGTTTGTTTTTTTTGTTTTTGTTGTGTTTGTTGTTGTTGTTGTTGTTGTTGCTTTGTAAAACCTTATCGCCCTGTAAGGTAACATTTCTCTTGTTTGAATCGAAGTGCATGCAGATTTGAAAACTGTGTTTCAGCTTTGTTCCTCTCTTTGTGTGTGTTTGTTTTGTCTCTTTATTTACAAATAAAATAATTCGGGCTATGTTATTCGTCCAGTGATGTTACCTTCCCTGCGATTGAGACGCTGAGCCTGTGCCCTACATTTCATCATCGCATTCCAAGAACAATTCTCATCAAGTTAGTATGTAAGCGAATAGAAGTTTAACTGAAAACGAAAAAAAAATTGGAAACTGGGTAGGCCTACACCACACACACACACACACACACACACCGCACGCACACACCACGCACGCACGCACGCACGCACGCACCACACACACACACACACACACACACACACACACACACACACACACAACGCATATACGCACGCACGCGCACGCACACGCACGCGCTCACACACACACACCACACACACACACACACACACACACACACACACACACATACACGCGCGCGCGCGCAATCAATCAATTACTTCAGTATCTATGTTTCTAGGGAGTTAAAATATTACCATTATTGAATATCATGAATCAAACTGAAAACGACAGAAACATATAGATAAACAAATAGACAAATAAATAAACGAAATAAAGAAGTAGACAGACAAATAAATAAACGTCGCCTTTTCTCTCAGATAAGACCGACCCGAGGTGCCGCAAACAACAAGCACGCGCGTAAACAAAACACACAAACACAAAAACAACGAAAATGAAAACGCAGCGACAAAAGATTCCCCACTTGGAGAATCATTTTAAACTTTGAAAAAATCCATTTTAATCCATAGGCAAAAACACCACCACCACCACCACCACCACCAACAACAACAACAACAGGTAGAAAACAAAAAGGTGTTACTGTGCAATACCAGTGCGTCCTCCTCGGGGCACGACAGCAACTTGAATTTGACATGACACACAAAACAACACAAAACGATACAACACAATAGAATACAATACAGCATCTATACAACACAATACAGTTTAACACAGTACGACGGAGTACAACACAGCAGCACA
>CM065714.1:123816174-123836174 GCA_033310375.1 Conus canariensis | reverse complement strand
GTAATCTTGGGGTTGCGGGTTCGAATCTTCGCCGGGCCATTTCGGAACAGGGAGTTAACATTGGTTCTGACTCCATTTCCCATACAGTCTTTCGAATGAGACTATAAACCAAGGTTCCGTGTGTGAACGTACGCATAACATCTTGCACACACGTAAACTCCCATCACCGACTTTCGGAAGAGAAGGCCAGTCTGGCCGTTGTGTATGGATGACACGTTACACATAGCATGCACCTTCTCCGAAGATGGAGTATGGCTGCCTTAATGACGGGATAAAAAAAAAACCCGGTCAAACACACAAAACACTCCCCTTGTTGGGTAGATGGGATTTATAATCCCTGCCTGTCTATAAAGGGAGTGTCTGCAGGAGTATCAGCCTGCGTACGCAAAAAAAAAAAAAAAAAAAAAAAAAAAACCCCCCCCCCCCCCAACCCCTAATCCAGTTTCCCGCACAATGAACAAAATAAAACAACACTGACATGGCCTGACCCTTATTTCACGGGACTGATCCCACAAACAAATGAGCTGCCCGACAAGGCAGCAACAACAGGAAAAGTGGGTTTAGTCACAGGGCGCGCCGCCAAGGTTATCAGAGAGCCGATGACAGGTAGAAACCTCCCCAGCCTTAAAACAGGCACCGAGGACAGGTATGTGCACATCATCGGCCTGAAAACAATCTCCAGGGCAGGTGTGTGGAGGGACCCGGGGCACTAGGGATCATAGCGTGCCCTGGGCTGGGCGACTGAGGCTGCTGTTGTCACCTTGGCACCGAGTGCCTGTGAAAGGCAGACCTTTCACCTTTCTTCCTCCTTCGGACAGAACGACCAGAGCTCGGTCGGTTGACCTGTGTCATAACCTCGTCGTTATCAGTCTCCGACAATTAAATTTGTCGTCACTGCATCTGACACGTGTTGTCTGGCGGGAAACTGGAGGGGAGGAGGGGGGGGGGGGGGGGAGAGGATGGGGGCGGAGAAGGAACGAAAGAAAAGTTGCTGAGGGGAGGGGCGGGGGAGGGATGTAGACATGGGGGGAGGAGGGGGGGAGAGGAAGAGGAAAGAGGATTGAGCACGGCACGACCATCATACTGCATCGAATTGCAAAAAAGAAAAGACAAAAAAGGCGTGTGAGAGAGATGTATGGAGTTGTGCACGCGTGCGCCTACGATTATGAGTGTGTGTGCGCTGCGTGTATGTATGTATCATATGTATGCGTGCGTGCGAGCGTGTGTGCGTGTGCGTGTATGTGTGTATGTGTGTGTGTGTGAGTGTGTGTGTGTGTGTGTGTGTGTGTGTGTGTGTGTGTGTGTGTGTGTGTGTGAGTGTGTGTGTGCGTGTGTGTGTGTGTGTGTGTGTGTGTGTGTGTGTGTGTGTGTGTGTGTGTGATGTGGGAGGGGTGAGGGGATGAGGGGTGGGTGGCGATGGGGCGATGATGGGGGAAGGAAGTTAATAATATAAAGATGAAGAGGGAGATCAGGAGCGGATGGGGGTAATGGCTGTTACGAGGGAATGACGGTGTTTGATAGGACGAAGCGTGCTGAGAATAATGTTTGTGTTTAGGTTGGGGAATGGCATTGACAGGGAAGGGAAGGGGGGGAAGGGGGAGGGGGGAAGGGGGGCGACGGGTTCTGGAAAGGACGGGAATGGTGTGTGTGTGTGTGTGTGTGTGTGTGTGTGTGTGTGTGTGTGTTGTGTGTGTGTGTGTGTGGTGTAGTGTGTGTGTGTGTTTGTGTGTGTTTGGGAAAAAAAGGGGGGGGGGGGGGAGGAAGGGACCGAGTTTAATGGCGATTTCATGACAACTGTCAGACTAGTCAGCGCCTGACAAGGTCAAGGTCTCTCCCTTCCTCTTCTCCCCCCCCCCCCCCACTCTAGCCCCCTATCCCTGTATCTCTCTCTCTCTCTCTCTCTCTCTCTCTCTCTCTCTCTCTCTCTCTCTCTCTCTTCACCTGTCTACGCGAGAACAATATTAAAGCAAATAAGGTTAAATACGATTAATCACATAACAGACAAGTAAACCAACGAATAAACAACAACGTATTCATGAATAAATTCTGAACATGTAAATAATGTTTTATCAAATTATCAACTTTTATTTTAAAATACGTTAATAAACAAATAATAAATGAATAAACATTATGATCAAGTAATAAATAAATCTTGAACAATCAGAAAATGAACGGAATAAATTCGAAATAAACAGATAAAGACCCTCCGCCCAGCTGGGGCTAGGCCGTATACGTGCGATGGCTGGACAGAAATGGCGAGACTGGCGCCACCACCGCATGTATAGAAAGTCTGTGTATCTGTCGGGCCTGGCTGACGCCAGGGGTCACAGGGGCACGGAAGGAGTGCAGTATACACACAGTAGGCCTGCCAAACCTTTACTTCTCCAGCCCAACTGGATCGCGTTATCACCCGCAGCCTAATCGATTATTTAAAGCAAAAAAAAAAAAAAAAAGAAAAAAAAAAGAAGAAGAAGAAGAAAGAGCAGGGAAGAAAAAAAGAAAAAAGACAAGGAAGAGCAATAAAGACTCTCTGGCTCGGTAGGAAAAAGTTTTTTGTTTTTTTTTAAACAAACAAACAAAAAAAGCCTAACACAAAGAGACTGAACTAGTATATTTCACCACAGCGCAACATGAAATTCATTTCACCACTTCGGCTTCACAAGGGGAGTATTGTGCATGTTAATGTCTGTACTGTTTTTTTTTTTTTTTTGTTTTGTTTTTGGGGGGGGGGGGGGGGGGGGGGGGTCGCTGAGGAAGGCATATTGCCGAAAATTTCTTGTCCTGTTTTGTGTCGTGCATTAAAACTGCGTTACTTCACACTTTGTTTTGTGTGCTCTTCTGCTTTTTCGTCTGGTTCCGGTAACGCTGCAGTTTGTTTCATTTGCCTTATGACATTCTGATTCAAATATATCTCACTGATAAAAGAAATAACACATAATATATCAAGTACAATAAATGAATAAAAGTCATATCCTTAGTACACCTACTACTTCGAAGGAGTAATTCAGTCCGTCAGTCAATCAGTAACTACTTACCTTACTAGTACACAACTTCTGCTACTTCTACCTTTTGGTTGGAGACGGCAACGCTTGCCGTTGCTGACTTTTCAATTCATTCTAGACTGTCAAAAGTTTCAAACCATTCTGTTACCACAACAACAAAAAATTGAACATTTTAATGTCAAGAAAACGGTCCATGTATTTAGTTACAGAGCAATTTAGCATACTAGGCCTACATGAAGTGTTCGATTTTTCTTTAGCTTCAGCCTTACTGAATGAAGTGAAATAATCAATCAAATACAATAAGAACAACACGCTCTTTGACGTAAAGCTAAACAAGGTCATATTCTTTACCATTTGGTTCGTTTACAAGAAATCTTCAAAAACAGTTACTTTAAAAAAATATATATATATGACTACTTTCATAAGCCACAATTTTTATCTTTTTTTTTTTCTCGTAAGTAATTTTCAACACTAGTTCTGCCCTCCCACAAATACTAAATCTACACCTAAATCATGACAATACTTGCAGTTGTGTTTGTGTACCTTCTCTACTAAACTCGTGTACATAAATAAAATATGCATAATATAAACAAAACTAATGTGACAGAACAGATCGAATCTCACAAATCTTTCTATAGACTAGAACCCTTTAGCTGAAAATCATTCATTAAAAGAAATATAAAAAAAGAAAAAGAAGGAAAGTAAAGAAAACAACAGAAAAAGAAACAGAAAGGAAAGAAAAACAAAGAACATAATCAACGAATAATGACTGACATTATGATTAATGCACAAGAAATTAATCTGAAACAAGACAAGGTTTGCGCGCACTTGCACCTGATACCCACTGTAAGAAATAAACAAATAAATACTATTAACAACATAAAAAAAAGAACTTGAAGAACAAGGTTGGGAAAAGGCAGATCGGGGCTAACACACACGCACGCGAGCGCGCGTGCACACACACACCACACACACACCACACACACACACACACACACACACACACATGGACGCGTGCATACACATGAACTTAACATATACAGACTAGCAAGATGATATAACAAAAAAGAATGTGTATCAAAAATAACTGAAAACATACTCGTGCGAATCCTCCCGCACGCGTTTATCCACTACACTGAGAGAGAGACACGCACAGAGAGAGAGAGAGAGAGAGAGAGAGAGAGAGAGAGAGAGAGAGAGAGAGAGAGAGAGCATTTTAAAACATTGGCAAACGTACGTGAGTTGATCCCAAGAATTGCGCTATATAAAATCCATACATTATTATTATTATTATTATTATTATTATTACATCATTGTTCCTTGACCACCCCCTTTTTTTTTTCTTTTTTTTTAAAGATCACCCAGACTTGCCTCGCGTGGCAAATTTAATTTCGTGGCCTTAATTATCAGGCTCTATTATAGTGAGAAACTGAACTGAGGCGAAAGAGCGAGGAGGAGGAATAAAAGCGGGGTAGGGTGAGTGAGGAGGGTGGTGGGTTGGAGGCCAGACAGACACAGCCTACTTATCATGACACCTGCGGACGTAGGGCCAGTCTCTGACCATCACCGCCCGTTCTGTGCTGTATCCAGTGGCAAGTCACACTGGCTCTAGCTCAACTGACTGGCTCCAGGCTTTCGCGGGGGTCGGCTCAAAGGTGGAATGGGAAGTCTGACGGAACGAAGTCGTTCCTCGCTCGGGTCGGATTGAGATGTTTTTCAGTTTTTGTATACATGGAAGTTTCTCTGTTTGTTTATTTATTTGTTTGTTCGTTTTTGTTCCTCTAGGGGAAGCTGCCTTGTTGGCTGCCTAACACGAAAGCAAGCGCATGCGTGCGTTCGTGTGAGTGAGTGGGTGAGTGAGTGAGTGTGTGTGTGTGTGTGTGTGTGTGTGTGTGTGTGTGTGTGTGTGTGTGTGTGTATGTGTATGCGCGCGCGCGTGTCTGTCTCTCTGTCTGCCTATCTCTCTGTGAGAGTACCTGCGTGTGTAAATGTGTGTGCATGAACGCAGGCGTGTGTATGTGTGTGTGTGTGTGTGTGAGAGAGAGAGAGAGAGAGAGAGAGAGAGAGAGAGAGAGAGAGAGAGAGAGAGAATCTATGTAGGCCTAAATGTATGAGTGTGTCTTTGTGTAGAAACGCGCGCGGGCGTGTGTGTGTGTGTGTTGTGTGTGTGTGTGTGTGTGTGTGGTGTGTTGTGTGTGTGTGCGCGCGCGCGCGCGCGAGTCCTAACTCGCTCGTTCGTTCAAATTTACATCCTTTCACTTTCAGGACAAGCCAAATGGGTGGTTGGGTGGGTTGGTTCGGTGCGCAAACGCGCGCACGCCAATGCGCACTCACGCACACATGTGTCTGCCATTCATGGGTATGTAAGTGGAATAGATTGCTGATACATCCGTGCCTCTGTATGCACGTGCGTGCGCGTGCTCGTAGGCACTGCGTGGATGACACGCTTTAAGCGTGTTTGACTTAATGACGGGTGAAAAAAAAGGGACTTGTCTGGGACAGCCTGCATTCTCGTGCGTCGACCGCCTATCCAAACCCACTGAAATGTAGGGAACTTATCGTGGACATAACTGACAATATGAACAGTTTCTTTTTATTGAAATAGTGAGGTCAGAACTTTTTTTTTTCATTCTTTTCCCTTTTTTTTTTTCTTTTTTTTTTTTTTTTGCCTATTAATGCACTTCTACCGACTTGGATTTCAGAAAGAGGGAAAACTTTGGCGCACTCTTGTCGTGGAAAACCGTCGAAGTCGAACACGTAATTGAGCTTTGAATCGTTTGTTTCTTGCCCCCCTCTCCCACCCCCACCCCCACCCCCCCACCCCACACACACACACTTGCATGAGCTATTTACAGCCTCTTGTTCACAAAATTCTTTTGATCAAACTTGATGGTTAAAAAAAAATCTGGAACAATCCAAAATAAAGCGAAAATAACTTTCGTAAAATGAAGATATTTTGATACAAGCTTGTATATTCAATTAGAAATGGGAACTTTAAAAACAAAACCTGTGGGTTCTAAAATACATGAAAAAAAATCGAAACAAAACAAAGATCGTTGTTATCAAAGTCTTTAAAAGTAAAGTGCTGTTGATTTAAGTCAGTACCATAATATCTCGACATTCAACTTGAGTTCGTGTGGAGTGTGCTTCAGCTCATATAAAGATTTCACCACCGGGATATTCAGTATAAAAGTATTGTTATTGTTATTATTATCATTAGTGTTATTCAGTATAAAAGTATTGTTATTGTTATTATTATCATTAGTGTTGTTGTGTTACTGATGATGTTATGTCCAAAGTTTTCTTCTAGCTATGAACACAAAACCTGTCACCATTACCCTCTGTGTGTGTGTGTGTGTGTGTGTGTGTGTGTGTGTGTGTGTGTGTTGTGTGTGTGTGTGTGTGCTTCACACGCGCAAGCGCACTTATCTGTGGTCATTACTTAGTAACTATTGGTAACTTAGAAAATGCTTCCTGTTCCTTTCTGGGATAAAAACCTTAATTCAGCAACTCATGGTTTGTTATTCGACCTGTTTACGGAACAACGGAAAACAAGCACAATGTTTCACAGACAGCAGAGAAAACTAAACACTTACCTGGATTTCAGACTAAATCCATTATTTCATCCACACAGAAAGAGTTCCCACATACTGCACTATAGAAGCACAACTTGAACACTGAGTTTTACAGGATATTCCGTAAGGTGGGTTGTGATTTTTTTTTCTTTTCTAAATCAGTCCAAATATTTTTCAAGGTATATTCTTGTGAAGTATGGTGATCACATATTTTCTCACAAGATAAACCATCCACCTCAACGTACACACACATCGCACATCACAAAATGACCCATATTTCCTTGAATATTTTCACTGAAACACACAACTTGAATCGTAATCCATGCTCTGACGCTGGCACCCCTTTCCACAACACGGCAAACTTGAATGACAACAGAAATTGGACAACGGCGAAATGCTAGACTTGGAGGGGGAAAAAAAGGAAAGTGAAAGGTAGTAGCCTAAGTCCTGATAAAGCAGGCCTTTCCTTCTGGGCTCAGTGGTTACAAAACCTTGAAGCCCACTGGTAGAAAACTCCGATGTCCCGGACACGTGAAGGAAGAGATCCTCCTCGAACACACGAACGAACGAGAATGTACACGCGACAAACGCATTCTCCTCCGCACCAACAGTAGGTAATAGAAAGACTGTGGAGCTGAAGAGGGGTGGGGTGGGGGGTGAAGGCTTCGAAAAGGAGGGGTAAGGAAGGGGAGGGAGGGAGAGCACAGCAAACACACTCCCCCGTGCTCGCGAGGTGGTGCATCGTTAGGGGCTTGTCACTCACGGCACTTGGCCAACCTGTCCAGCGATTGGTCTAAACCCTCGACCCCCACCCCCAGCTTTCCTGGCTCCTCTTTCCCCCTATTTCCTCTCTAGGAGGTGGGAGGCAATCCAGGCTTTCCCTCCCACCACACCAAACTACCACTCCGCTCGCGCGCGGTTCACACACAGGCACACCAAACACGCGCGCACGCGCGCATTTGCGCGCGCACACACACACACACACACACACACACGCGCGCCTGCCTTCAAGTGACCTTTCTTTTATTTTTTTTTTTTTATGTTGTTGCTTTTCTTTTTCAGCGTGAAACTTTACCGTTTCCCTCCACCCTCCTTTCCCTCCACACTCCTTCACTGTCGTTCTTATTCTTCCCCTCTCGCATTCCTCAGTTTCCTAGATGACTGTTTCGCGGCACTCCGCGCACTGATCGTGTAAAAACAAGACCGTTCCATTTTCTATATGGGGTAAGGCCTCTGTTACTTTGAAGCAAATAAGTTGCACGAGTACAGCATAAAGTGTTTGTGAATCAAAACACATTTGCTGGAATCAGATCATTGATGGTTTTCCTTTGAACGTAGAAATTTAAAAAAAACATCTGGATCCCAAACCGACTACTAAGTCTACTATTTTACATTTGTACACCCATAAGATGGACTCGGCAGAAGTGCCGAGAAAAGTTATATTTAGATCCAATCACGTGCTCTCAATGGGTAACCCGTTTTCACACCACACGCCTGCAGGGTCGGGGGTGGGTGAGTAAACACGCCTCCACTCCATATCTACTTTGATGGAAAATTCGAATCGTGAAGAAGGAAAGAAAAAAGCGTACTTGAAGACTGATATTACCCAACAAGAAAGATGGAAAGTCTTCCATTTGAGTTTTTATGGGGATAAAAAAAACATCGCGTGTACAGGGCCCGGAATCGAGGATTACCAAGCGTCCTGCGCGAGGTGTAGCGTTGCTGAAGCCTTCACCAGCTGTGGACATTCGAGTTGAGCTGCCATGACAGTTCTCGACAGGAGAGAAGAATTGCCCATGGATGATCTGGTTCTTTGCTATGGATTGGAATACATTCATATACAAAGGATTAACAGAAGCGTGGTGCAATGCCCCGAGTGGTTGCATGGAAATGTGCACTGTGCAATCGTTCGCCCTCGGCAGGTAGCTCGTTGAAGACGAATTGCGAGGGTGACGCAGTTTGGCGATGCGCCAATGGCGGCTCTTTGTGCTCGCATTACTGCCAGGTCAGTGCTATCGATTTTTTCTTCTTCTTTTTTCGTCTTCTTTTTCACTTCATTGCTTCTTCTCCTCAATGCCTTTCATTTAACTGTGTGCATCTGTGCATTTGATCGCTTTTCTGCATTATAACGACTACGGCAAATGCACATAAGTCTCCGATATTTGCGGGTGGTTGATTCCTTTTGCCGAGAAGAAAGTCCAGAGAGAGCTGGGTAATGGAGTCGGGTTGTGGTTGTCGGTTGTGTCGAGCTTGCTGGCTGCCCGGGCGGCTGGCTGGCTGGGGTTCTGTTGTGGCATACTTTGTTGAGGAGAAATAACGGGGGTCGGCTCAAAAGCGTCACGGAGAAGGAAGACGCCAGCTTGTTGACTCTCTAATTCCCAAGAACATACACGAATATATTTCGGTATTTTCATGTTGTTACACAGACCCTATTACCATTATTATGTCATTATCTCTGTGCAAACAATAACAATTAAACGCTGAATAAAAAAAAGTCCGGAAGTGAATTTAATACGAATCAGATGTAGATCCTGTTTGTTTTTTTTACAACTGTTCATACGTGTTCAGCGAAAAAGATATTCTTACTGTTATTTTTTTTATGTCTGTTATTTGTCATTTTAGGAAATGCCACGAAGAATCAAACCTGTCTGCATCTACATCAGTACATGCATTCATTTTCAGGGGGAAAAAAACTTTTAGTATTGATGTTCTTGTGGCCGTTGTTGTGGTGGTAGGCTGGGAGTAAATGTAAAGTTGAAATGTAAAATTTATGAGGAATCACATACATTTCCCATTTTGCAGCTGGTTAGATATTTCATGAGTTAATAATTTATTAAGGATTGGCTACCTTATATGTTATAACTGTGTTGCTGGCATGAAGTGGGCTGGGAAACTAAAATATATATATATATATATATATATATATATATATTGATATATGAAAGTGGGTTTTTTTTCTTTGTGCTGTATTGTTTTTAACAACAAAACTTTTACAGTTTTCTGTTCATATTTTCATTTATTTGAATTCTATTATGTACATAATTTGTTTCGTCCCCCCCTCCCCACTTCCTGCGCTGTCATATAAATGTCACAGAGTTAATCATGTTTTGAGCCCGAGTAATGTATGTATAGGCCTATCAAACTGTAATTAAATGTGACTGTGGCGTTTGATTGTGTTGCAGGCATTCTGTGATGTAAAATATATTACAAATGTAGCAAATATTTATGGATGAAGAAAATGATATTAAAGCAATTGTAAATCTGAGACATTCATGAATGAATTATTTTGTTTGATCAACATGTTGAGTATTTCTAACATATATCATTCGTCAGTGCTTGTCCTTTTGCTTTTTTTAAAATTTTTTTTATTTTTGAATATTATTTCAGGCCCCCCCCCCCCCCCCCAGTCCCCCCCCATACCATTGTTGCTTTTGGTTCAACGTTTGCTTTATGATTTGACCTGTTTGTTTGTTTTCTTTAGAATAGTAGTGGATCATCCAGTGATCAGAAATTTCTCTCTTTTTTCTCTCTCTCTCTCTCTCTCTCTCTCTCTCTCACTCTCGCTCTTTTTCATTGTAAAAGTGTGCATCAAAAACCTGCAATAACTGTTTGTAAAGTTGTGAAAACTGATGGAAATTCTTATGTTACGGTAGGTGGTGAAGAAAATATAACTATTATGTATTAGCAGTAGTAGTAGTTGAAGTTCATTATTAATATTACTTTGTTCTTGATATCACTCTGTTCACTGTTAGTGTATAATAATGCTTTTGTTTTAAAACAGGAAGAGAAAATAATGTTTTTTTCAAAGGTTTTGTTTTCCAAAGTATCGAAATTTCCAAATATTTCTATAAATGTACTGAACTGCTTTGTTATGTTTGTTTCAATCATTTGTTATGTGTAAAATATTGAATGATTTGTTACATGTATCTTGAAAACACATTTTGTTTTAAGAGTAGATCTGTTATTATGTGCCAAATTTACTGTTAATGCCATTTATTACCCCCTAGTTACTTGGTGCAAGAGCATGTGTAGTGTGTGTGTGTGTGAGAGAGAGAGAGAGAGAGAGAGAAGAGAGAGAGCATGTGTAGTGTGTGTGCATGTTTGTGAGTATGTGTAGTATGTGTGTGTGTGTGCACGTGTGTTTCCTCTTGAATTTTATTCCTTGTATACCCACAGTGAGGTACATACAAAGAATTTTATACAGGATATGAAATGTTACTCTTCATTTTTCGTCCTTTTGAAACTTCATCTGAAACATTTTAAATGCACTTTTCTTTGCATGCAAATCAGTTGTATTTTTATTTTTTTATGTCTGAGGTAAAGTTCTAAAAGAATTATTATAATATTATATATCACTGTAATGTTTTAAGAATAATTGTACTGTACATGAAATATATTACTGTTAAAAGTGTTATTGTTCTAAAGCAGAATTTATATAATTTTCGCTGTTAATAGTTGTGCGAAGGACTTTGTGACCCAGACGTTCTGTAAAACTGTGTGATATGGTATCCTTTTTCGCATGTGTGCATTAGAAAATTATTTATGTTTACCTGCCCTTCAAATGTTTTATTGAACCTCCCAACCAAATATTGTGCAGTTGTGTTCATATGTGTGTGTGTGTGTGTGTGTGTGTGTGTGTGTGTGTGTGTGTGTGATTTAAAGGAAGACAAGAGATAAAATGAGAGTGTGACTATATCTATATAGTGAAATAATGCAGATTGCTGCATGTCTGGTATGGCCAACAATGCTGGTTAGAGAAGCGGGGAGTGGGGGGGGGGGGGGAGAATACTGAGGTAGAAGGAAGAGCTGTATCTCAGGGAAATTAGGTAAGGGAGCAGTTGAGTCCTGCATGGGTGTGACATTACATTTTCACTTTTCAGTGGGCAGTATATGCATTAAATATACAGCTCAATGAGTCACCGAGTGGCTGTTTCTGGCACAGGTGAACCTTTGATGGACTTGTATAAATTTAGAACTGTGGGTATGTGTCAGGGAACATTTGTATGGTCTAACTTTTTTGTTAATCGTTGCATCCTCCATTTTGAATGAATAATCTGTAGAAAGATTGTGCATTTCAAATGAACAATTTTTTTTAAAGCTGAAAATCATGGTCATTCATGTTACCCATAAATAATAATAATAATGAATACTTATATAGCGCCTATTCTCGGCTAGAGACCAAGCTCTAAGCGCTTTACAATCCACACTCGTTTACACAACAGGCTGCCTACCTGGGTAGTGCCGACTGAAGAGCTGCCAGCTGGCGGTGGTTGTCTTTCACTCAAGATTTTAAAGTGATTTGCATATATTTATAATGCAATGCTTAAATGAACATGAAGTTTTTTTTAACGTACATTTATAATATTTTATCTTTTCAATGTATGAATAATAAATGGTATATTATCTTTTTAATCATGTTGTCATTAGAGTCATTGTTTTAGTTGTATCAGTAATCTGGTCAGTTACTACATATGTCTGTAATGTTGTTAAGTCAGATATTGCTACAGACTCTTATTAGTCTTAATGTTGCAATTTGATAACAATATCTAGATCTATTCTGTCTTACTGCACTGCAAATGAATCTTTCGAAAAGGGCATCTATCTGCTAAAGCATAGCAACTCAGAAAATTAATGTATTTTATTTTAATTGCAGTAATATGTCAGTAACTGGCAAAAATATTCTAGCTGTAAATTCTCAGTGTATTATGAATTTGATTTTAAGGCAGTACCAGTTATTTTCTTCATTTTCATCTAAGTAGAAGTGTTATACTGTTAATAGATTTCCATATATGATTTCAGTGAAAAGGATTTTTTTTCCCTTCATTTTAACACTGGGTGGAAAAAGGTGGGAGCAAATAAATGATCAGTTAATACTTGAATATTTGAAGTGATTACAACACCAAGGACAAATTAAAGCATGAATGGAATAATAGCAGTATGTGTACAAAGCTCTATTAATAAGACCCAAAATATGTGATTGAAGGAAATTGTTTTGCCAAATATTTGATAATTAACCAAATATAGTAATGAGACAGTTATATGGTAATTAATGAAACACGAAATTAGAAAAAAAAATCAATGCAGAAAAATCTGTTGAAACAACCAAACTAAAATGAATTCATGAGGGCATATGGTCCAATGGCATAGAGAGAGGGGGACAGAGAGAGAGTGTATTTTATAACACAATAAAGAAAGAAATGAATGAATAAATGAAGAGTACTACAACACTGTTATTATAAGAGATTTCATTGTTTTGCATGTTAAGAAGAGAACGGAACATAAGGTTTTGCATGTTAAGAAGAGAACGGAACATAAAGTTTAGACTGTGAAATCTGTTTGAATTTTGCAAGTCCTTGTATAAAAGATCTTGAGTTTAAGAACCTCATGTCAGGAACTCAAAATTTGAGTCCTTAAAATTTGGACTTAAGTGTTATCAATATTTCAGAGTGCTTCAAAGTGCTTTAAAATGTGTTTTTTGATGGAGCGTCACAAAGTTGTTAAGAGAATTAAAGTATGAAAAAAGTTCGTCTTCATATCTGTGGAAAATCTCCGCTTATCTATAGATAGGGTTCTGCTGAAACAACCGATTACAGCCTTGAAATTTTTACAATATATAAAAGTCCTTTGAAAGGTCCTTTAAAAGCCTTTGAATTTCTTTTGTTTGTTTGGAAATTTGCTGGACCATGTACAATATTTCATCATGATGCATGACTTAGTAAAGGTTGTTCACCTTTTAGTTTTACCTAAAGCGTGAGGAGTTGCATATATAGATCTATTAATTTATTATTTGTTGTCAGTGGTTTGTTTCATGGATGTATGACTGTGCGTGTTATCAATGGCATGTTATCAGTGGTTTGTTTTGTGGGTGTGTGGCTGGGTGTGTCTCTGGAAAACAAGTTCTTTTGATTGAGAAAGTTGGCAGAAAAAAGTCACAACACCTCAGTACATATTAATTTTTATTACAAAGGTTCAGATCATGTGAAAGTTATTTTCTGCATGATCATTTTTAATGTTTTCGGAAAATGTAAATTTATCAAATTTTAAAAGAAATCAGCTTTTATAGAACAGAAAAGCGTCTAAAATATAGCATTCTGAAGGAAGCAGAAAATAGAATAAAATGAAATTACTGAAGCACTGTTGTGAAATAAACATAATGAATGTGCTACAATTTTCCCCTTATATTTTACCTTTTTTCATCTAGTATCATAGATCTTTTTATTTGTTTGAAATTTCATTTGTGGATGACCAGTGTGAATTTACACAACAGTGCACTGTTTCAGCTGTGCTGTTTATCCCATCTGAGTGATAACTTCAAGGGTCTGATCTGACCAATGGCCAATCATAACATCAGTTTTTGAGATGGTATCTAGGCTTTGAATTTGTTCCGGAATGGATGATTTTTGTTTTAATCATAGTTGATATTTTTTCCACTATTATGATCCCATTTTCTATATTTCTGCGTTTGTGGTGTGTGTGTGTGTGGGGGGGGGGGGGGGGGGGGGGTAGTGATTGCATGTGCTTTCAATTACAAATGATGATTTACAAAAGTATTATTTCTTTCATTGCCACGCCTGATAGATTAATTGTTGGATGACTCTGTGTGTGTGTGTGTGTGTGTGTGTGTGTGTGTGCATGTGTGTGTATTAAAGCGATGGAATGGTATGGAGGCACTGTATTATTCTTCTTACTGATATGATTGGCAATGCTATTACTAGTATTAGTGTCAAGTGTCATGCTCACAGTCTTAGGCCTACTGATTTGTAAACTGTCAAAGTTTAGGCCAGTGTTTTCACTCGTGTTTTTCCGTCTGCTTCAGTTTTGGCAGGAAGCTGACAGACAGTGAATGGAGCAAGGATTCAGTTTTAAAACTGAATTCATGAAATACACACACATATACACTGAGATATTAAACTAAGGGAATAGGAAATGAATACAGAAACAAAACAGTGAAAGTAAATTTGCAAATAAACATTTAAAGTACCCATTGTAGAGATGTATGATGCCTCCCTAGAACATCTCCAAATGTGTGTGTGTGTGTGTGTGTGTGTGTGTGTGTGTGTGTGTGTGTGTGTGTGTGTGTGTGAGCAGTTCACAATTTTGGTACATTGATGACATGTCAATGAATAAATAAAAAAAGAATATTTGTACATCAATTATTTTGAACTTTTTCTTTATGTAAAGGCTTGTGTAAAAATGATTTAAGGACCTCAAGTAAGCAATAGAAATTTTGCATTTTATTATTAGTGATTGTACGGTCGACCCCAGATAGCCCTATATTGTGTTTCTTGACTTTGCTGAAAGCCTTGAAGATCACAGCCTGATTTATTTATGAAAGAAGGTGCCCAAAATGTCCTCTGTGGTCAGCAAAAAATAAAGGTAATATGACAATGTTTCTCAAAATAATAATATTTGAATTAAGTCTTATTAGTGGGTAATTATTTACATGTTGCACATTCATTGTTTCAAGATGAATGGTATCAATGTAAATATATTTAAACTCTTCTTCTCAGCAAACGTTTTGTATATCTGTTGCTTGTCACAAACCGCATATTTTAGTATGCCTTTTTCTATATTAGCCTACAGGTATTCTTTTGAATAGTAGTGGTTTTTTTTGTTGTTGTTTTTTTTTTTTGGGGGGGGAGTAGCTACAGGGGGAAAATTAATGTTTAAACTTTGTAATATTACAGCAAAGAAAAAAAGAAAATTAAACCTCAGAGGAGCAGAGCATTGATACGAATATGATCTTTCTTTCTTTCATTCTGTCTTTCTCTTTTCTTTTTTTTTTTTTTTTTTTTTTTTTTGCTCATCTGATTTGTGTATATTTATGACCTGTTTAACGTTGGCGTTATTTTTTATTTTATTTTTTTTCCCAAATTAAATACTTATGGCTCTCAACGGTGCCATAGAGTTTCCCGTAGCAACCAGTCTCACGTGACCCAGGTTTTCCACCAAATCACCTTTGTCCACCAGTCATTGGTCTTGACCTGTCAGTTGACTTGTGATAAATAACATGAATATTTTTCCTCCTAACTTCAAGAAATTTTCTTTTAATGTCAGTTTTGCTTGGAGAAAAACGGGGGTTTTGTTTTATTTGTTTACTTGTTTGTTTGGGTTGTTTTTTGTTGTTTTTTCAAATTTTGGATGTCATTCTACATTTCAAGTTACCAGTGATGATCTGTTATAAAGTAATACTGATGTAAAGAAAGAAATGTTTGCTTATTCTCTCCCTCTCTCTCTCTCTCTCTCTCTCTCTCTCTCTCTCTCTCTCTCTCTCTCCTCTCTCGTGCGTGTGTGTGAGAGAGCGCGCGCACGCTAGCAATCTAAGTAGACTTGTACATTCGCATGAGTACATGGTTCTCTGAAGTGTATGCAGAGTGCTGCTTGTATGCCATTTGCCTTGGGCTATAAATAAAACTGAAGTGCGCGCTCGTGTGTGTGTGTGTGTGTGTGTGTGTGTGTGTGTCCTTGCAAGGCTTGAGCGAGGAGATGGAGCGGAGGAAAGAAGGGGGATGGGGGTTGGCGGGAGGGGGGAGAAGAGGACGGAACGGGTGGGGGTTGGGGGTCGGTAACGGGAATGCGCGAAGTGTGCCATCAAGATTTTGAAGACTGCAGGTATATTATTCAGTGACGTGCCTGATGAATATTCATCGCAGGTCAGATCTCTACATCATCCTCTTGGGCGGACGTATAATCACAGGTCAAACGAAACTGCATCACAGATCTGTCATATCAGGCTTGCAGACACTGAGACTGAAAGAGACTTGTAAAGCAATGGACTTGAGTGAATGAACGAAAAGGTCTTCTTGGTAAAAATGTGAAGGAAAGATGGGAATTATAGGAGTGGCCCGTTATTGATGTCCTGTCTAAAACTGAAAGAGAAAAAAATTGAGAGAGAGAGAGAGAGAGAGAGAGGGCGGGGACGGGAAGCGGGCCGGGGAGGGGAGGGATGGGGGGGGGGGGGGGGGCGAGATCGTTTAAAGACAGGCAGATAATATTGGAAAATCTCACGTCTCATTTTAGAGATCGAGAGAGAGAAGAAGAGGGAGTGGGGGTTGGGGGGCTTTTCGACACAAATTGATTGTGAAGCTGCTCTTAAGAAGCGAAAGAAGAAATGAAAAGCTGCAGAAAATGAAAGGTTTTGACAGTCGTTTTAAAGCTTGCTTCGGCATCCAGTACTAGTTTAGTTTTTATGTCACCAAAGACCAAATCTTATTCAGCACAAAAATCTAAGGTGCTGTATTTCGTGTGTGTTTTTTTTCACAAACTTTTGTTCGTTGGGCAGAAGCTTATAGAAATAAATATAAGAAGTAGCTTGTAGTGGACACCAAAAATGGCGTCTCCGATGTCCAACTGAGGACGCGGGATGGGTGTTCAGGTGGGGGATGGAGGTAAGGAAAGATGGGGGATAGAGGTTGGGAACTTTTTACATTTTTGAAATGGAACCGATCTATTTATTTTGTATGGAATAAAATCCCCCTCTCTCTCTCTCTCTCTCTCTCTCTCTCCTCTCTCTCTCTCTCTCTCTCTCTGGATGAAAAAAAAAGCCACTGACTGGTGCTTATTCTTTTCCCTCATTAAACAACATTTCGTTCGTTCGTCGTTCTCTATACATATCCTCTCATGGTCCGCCACTCCACACTATCCATTTAGGCTACATTTTTCTGCTCCTCGGACCTGATGTTTGATTACTTATGTTCACGTCTGTTGATTTTAACACGCATGCAACTTGGGTAAATGTAGTGAGGATGGTTCATTCACGTTTGATGCTGTAAATGCACGCGCGTGCGTTCGATTGGTGTGCACGCGCGCACGCGTGCGCGCGCGTGTGTGAAACGTTTTCTTAAACTTTGTAAGAAAGAAATGTCATATGAGGGAGGCGTCTTGAAAGTCTTTGCTATAGAGGTCCAATCCTGACGGTGTCACCGTTCGTCCCATATAGGCCTACTTTTCCATGCGTTTGTTTGATGTGTTACGTTTTGAGATTTCTGTTGTCTCGTTTGACATTTCTGTTGTCGTTTGGCGTGGTGTGGCTTTTGTTTGTGGACTGCCTTGCGGTTGTTGACATGATATTTCTACGGTTTGGCTCAGTGTAAAATAAATATCGGCAAAACATCAAAGCTGCACTAGTGCCAGATTAGCACGGTGGTCCCAGCTGAAGTTTTGAGTTCGAATCCCACGCGCCTAATATCATATTTGTCATTTTCATTTCCCATCTGAATGCCTTGTAGTTCTGGTGGTGGCAGCGTCGTGTATGCTAGATTCCCTACGCTGCCCTCGACTTCACGCGTTTCGTTCTGGAAATTAGGCATCGTTTATGACGGTTTCTCATTCCTTCTCTGCTAAAATAGTCATCTGAAAATGACTGTCACCTGTGATAGCGGAGGGGTAGGGGTCGTAAAACTATAGAATGAAGCTTGCGCCATGCAGCGAGTCGAGGAAAGGTCAGTCGAGGCTGGACATAACCACACACACCCCACCCCCAACCTCCGGCGGATCAGTGGAAGTCGGAGAGAAAAGCGACAGTTGAATACCAGTTAGTCCGTGTTGAGATCGAATGGTGACAAAGACGAGTTTAGCAAAGGACCAAACGGGTTTGGAGACAAGTGTTGATTGCGCCGTGGGACTTTGAGATCAGAGAAGTGGCAGAAGTCGATTTGAATGTAAAGCCAGTCTCAGCGTATAAGTGAACGTAGGATATGGCATAGAGTGAAAGGCTTTTGTCAGAGTATTCCAGTCGCTCGGAGCCCTCTGTAAAGCAAAATGGGAAAGTTTTAACTGATTCAGATACTGTCTACATAGCTGTTTACAGTCTTGTACTAGTAATATTGATTAGTAATTCGCTTTTGTAAATTACGTATTCATATTGATGCGAAATCGCCATATTCACCACTTTGGCTTCACAAGGGGAGTATTGCGCATGTTAATGTCTGTACTGTTTTATTTTTTTGTCGCAGAGGAAGACATATTGCCGAAAATTTCTTGTCCTGTTATGTGTCGTTCATTAAAACCGCGTTACTTCACACTTTGTTTTGTGTGCTCTTCTGCTTTTTCGTCATTGTAGGTAAGGCAGCAACAACAAACAAAATCAGTTAGGGTTAAGATGGTTGTCGTGGAAAAGAATCGGTTTTTTTGTTTAATTTTTTTTTTTTCAAACCACTTCTTTTTCTCTTCTTTGCTAGTAGCTTGGCTTTCTTGTCTGAGCGGTACGTGTGTGAGACGGGAGCGCGAAGTCACTCGCTTCTTTTCTTTTTCTTCCTAGTTGGCAGAAGTCGGACAGCAAAAATTGAGGCAGTCGTTCAACCTCGAATCATATTATCACTTTCTTTGTCTTATGACGTCACAGTGACGCGATAGACGACGCACCAATCCGCTTTCAGTTCCCGCCCTCCAAACGCCAGATCGTCCAATCGCTTGTCACAACGGACACATGTTCGTCATTGCCTGACCGGCAGACGGAGTAAACAGGAAACTAGAATGTGAGGAAGACTGATAGAATAACGACTAACGACTCGCGTTGAAGACACAATTGAATAACGAAGAACGTTGAACGTTGAAGTTTGTCACAGAAGAGCAACGAACAACTGACATTTCCCAACAAAATTAATTTTGCGTATTTTGTACAATTTAGTTGTCTGGAAGCTGAGCTCATTTTAACCAGAACAAAAATTCGAAGACTGTAACAGAAAGCACTGTAGAGAGAAATAGGGGGGAAAAAGTTCTTTTTCGTTTTTCACACTTTTAAATTCTTTCTTTCCATTAGCGGCGTCTGATAACTAGCTGGACTATTGGTCCGGAACATAAAAAAAACTCCTATTCAACGATTCTTTTTTTATTCTGCCAGCAAACATTTATTCATCTAACATACTGTTAAATATTACCATAATGCCTCTGTGTAACAGAATCTCTCTCTCTCTCTCTCTCTCTCTCTCTCTCTCTCTCTCTCTCTCTCTCTCTCTCCCTTTTCACCCTTTTAATGAATTAGCCTTACCAAAAGAACTGCAAAGGAACACCACACCTTTGCTCATTTGCATTTAATATCCTATTATGTTTGCCTGCCCTATCTCATACATATCCACTTTCTGACAAATCTCTTATCAAATACACGGTCTTTTGTGTGAGGTGATAAACCGAGGATGCACTATGCGCTCGGCATTCGTAAAATAACCCAATGCAATAAAGGATTGCTCGTGACCAGAATTCTACAGGTTAGAGAGAAATCTAATTATGTAAACAAAAACAAAAAAGAGAAAAGCGATCAGAAACAAAGAAACAGAAAAAAAGAAGATGTGGCTACGATGACCCGCTTTCCCTCGGGAAAATAACTTTTCCCACAGAAGACCCTGTTTTGACGGTAAGTTGTAAAGTGTAATTAGCATATATTATTTAACATACGAGTCGTTTAGAAGTTAGATTATATAGACGA
>CM065714.1:123781174-123806174 GCA_033310375.1 Conus canariensis | reverse complement strand
TAATAAAGAAAGAATTTTTCGGTATTTAATTAAAGAACAGCACAGGAAAGAAGAATCTGAATGTCTTTTAATGAACAAAGCAAAGAACAGCACAGGAAAGAAGAATCTGAATGTCTTTTAATGAACAAAGCAAAGAACAGCACAGGAAAGAAGAATCTGAATGTCTTTTAATGAACAAAGCAAAGAACAGCACAGGAAAGAAGAATCTGAATGTCTTTTAATGAACAAAGCAAAGAACAGCACAGGAAAGAAGAATCTGAATGTCTTTTAATGAACAAAGCAAAGAACAGCACAGGAAAGAAGAATCTGAATGTCTTTTAATGAACAAAGCAAAGAACAGCACAGGAAAGAAGAATCTGAATGTCTTTTAATGAACAAAGCAAAGAACAGCACAGGAAAGAAGAATCTGAATGTCTTTTAATGAACAAAGCAGGTCGGCAAGGAAAAAAATAAACTAAACTCAAAAAAATTGTTTTAAAGGAATAAGTGTGATGAAAAGAAGCGAACCCCAACATGTTAATGAGCACAAAAAGGGACGAGAATGGACGGATTAAGACGTACTGCAATGAACAAAACGAGCGAGGAGGAACAGATCTGAATGCACTGTAATGAACGAGACAAACGGGAGAAATCTGAACGTATTTTATTGAATGAAATTAACAGGAGAGACCTGTTAGAATGATTTTACTAAACAAAACAAAACAAACAAAATGAAACGAAAATTATAATAACAACAAAGTGACCTTATGGAACTAAATTGGAAAGAACGGCTCAAACGTTTTGAAAGAACAACACACAAAGAACGGACCGAAGCATACTTCAGTGAATAACAGAAACGGGAAAGAACAGACATATATTGGAAAGAAAAGACCTACACGTATTTCAGTGATCAACAGAGGTAGAAGAGAACAAAACGCACACGTAAATATAGATGAACAGTATCAACTGGAAAGAACGGATATCTTTAAGACTAAAGCAAAAGGGGAAGAACAGACCTAAAGTTATGTAAATGTTCAACACAAACAAAGACGAACAGACCTAAACGCATTGTAATGAACAACGGAAACTGGAGTGGGGGTGGGGTGCGGACTTGAACATATCCATGACCACCACAAACAGAGAAGAACGGACCTAACAACGCTTACATGAACGACACAAACCGGAGAGAACTGACCCTAATGTGTTTTAAAGAATAACGGTCGGGGGGGGGGGGGGGGGTGTTAAAATATTACCCAACGTATATAACAGAACAAAATGGAGGTGTAATGGGCGTAAGCGTATTCTAACACTTGCACAACATAAACAAAAAGAATCAAATGCATTTCCATAAACAAAACAGGAGAGAAAGGACCTAAATGTGTACGAATAAAAACAAACAGGAAAGAACGAACATACACATATTCTCAATTCAGTTAACAAAACAGTTAAGACAGGTGGGACCTAAAAGACTTGAAACAAAAACACAAACAGCAAAGAACAACCTTAAATGTATTTAAAATTTGATTAACAAAACGTAAAGGAAAGGACGGGAGGAACAAAAGTATGTTGAGATTTAATGAACAAAACAAACAGGAAAGTACGGACGTAAACCAATTTAATGAACAAAACAAACAGGAAATTACGGACGTAAAACAATTTAATGACCAAAACCGGACAGGAAATAATGGACCTGAAACATTATATATATATATATATATATATATTTTTTTTTTTTTTTTTTTTTTTTTTTTTTTTTTTTTCAGAAGCTGCATGGAGATGGAAGAACGGGTCTGTGGTAGACCATTTTGATGAATAAAACAAACGGGAAAGGACAGACCAAAACGAAATTTAGTAATAAAGAAATAAAGAGGACATAAAAGAAGGGACCTAAATTTTACTTCAACGAACAGATCAGGACAGGAAAGAACTGACTGAAACGAATTTAACGACCATGGATAAAGAATGGGCTTGGGATTTACTCGATAAAATCTAAAATACGTGTAGTTCCGTTCTGCCCTTTATGGTCCGTTAATTAATTTCAAAATACGTTTGAGATACGTTTGATCACATGCAGTATGCGTATGAGATCTTTATTACTCAGTCTGCATAATGATCAAAGGTAAATGGGTTTGCTTCAAGGCGCTGTCGGTGCCTTTTCACTAGGCTACTGAAAATCACACTCGCACGTGAAGGAGGCAGGATGTGACGTTTGACCTATTTTTCCAATAATTTGATGTGTTAATGCGTCAATGGAAGGCAAATGAGTATTGGTTTCTGTCGGTGAACTTTATTTTGATAATTTTCTAATGATGAAATTAATTCTTGAATAATTAATCAAAGGGTTAGACACACAACACAGTGTAATTATTGAAAAATAATCGACCTCGTCACCATCTTTATAACAAGAGTTGTAACCACAGTAGTATGTGTTAATGGTGTTTGTGGTATTTTAACGTATTGTAATGAAGACACTAGAACAGGAAAGGGCGTTCTGGAAGGGTTTTCAGAAACGACAGGGAAAAAATGAACGTGGACGGCTTTCCAAAGAATTGTCAATGAAAAAAAAGAAAAAAAAAAAGAACGGCAAGGCCTACTAAAATTATGTTGACAAACAAAATGAGAAAGAACGGTTTCTAAATGAGTGTTTATGTTTGCGCGAGCGCGCGTGTGTGTGTAAACAAACTGTTGGAGGACTGGGGGGGGGGGGGGGGGGGAGTGGCGTGGTTAGTATAGTATAATGTACAAAAGGAAAGAACGGAACATCTGTTTGGTGAACAACTGTGTAAGTCGCATACATGCGCGCGCGCGCGCACACACACGCACACACGCGCGCACGCACGCACGTACGCAAAGAGAATTAAACACGCTTCAGGTGTGAAGGAATGGGACTGGGAAAAACGATACAAGACTTATGACAGGGAACAGAAACTGTGAAGACAGAACTGTGCTGGGTACACACATTACAATGAACGAAACGCTCAGGGAAGTACGGTTCTTGCCGAGTCTAAATGAACGTGAGCACGACAGTCTTTGGTGCATGTTAAAAATCAGACAAGTCCTAGAAAACTGGTTCTTGACGAGACGAAATGTACAGGATGGAGCCAGAGCGGTTTTTGCCATGTCAAAATGAACAGGATGGAGCCAGAGCGGTTTTTGCCATGTCAAAATGTACAGGATGGAGGCAGAGCGGTTTTTGACATGTCAAAATGTACAGGATGGAGCCAGAGCGGTTTTTGACATGTCAAAATGTACAGGATGGAGCCAGAGCGGTTTTTGCCATGTCAAAATGAACAGGATGGAGGCAGAGCGGTTTTTGCCATGTCAAAATGTACAGGATGGAGCCAGAGCGGTTTTTGCCATGTCAAAATGAACAGGATGGAGCCAGAGCGGTTTTTGACATGTCAAAATGAACAGGATGGAGCCAGAGCGGTTTTTGCCATGTCAAAATGAACAGGATGGAGCCAGAGCGGTTTTTGCCATGTCAAAATGAACAGGATGGAGCCAGAGCGGTTTTTGCCATGTCAAAATGAACAGGATGGAGGCAGAGCGGTTTTTGACATGTCAAAATGAACAGGATGGAGCCAGAGCGGTTTTTGACATGTCTAAATGAACAGGATGGAGGCAGAGCGGTTTTTGCCATGTCAAAATGAACAGGATGGAGGCAGAGCGGTTTTTGACATGTCAAAATGAACAGGATGGAGGCAGAGCGGTTTTTGACATGTCTAAATGAACAGGATGGAGGCAGAGCGGTTTTTGACATGTCAAAATGAACAGGATGGAGGCAGAGCGGTTTTTGACATGTCAAATGAACAGGATGGAGGCAGAGCGGTTTTTGCCATGTCAAAATGTACAGGATGGAGGCAGAGCGGTTTTTGCCATGTCAAAATGAACAGGATGGAGGCAGAGCGGTTTTTGACGTGTCTAAATGAACAGGATGGAGCCAGAGCGGTTTTTGACATGTCAAAATGAACAGGATGGAGGCAGAGCGGTTTTTGCCGTGTCTAAATGAACAGGATGGAGCCAGAGCGGTTTTTGCCGTGTCTAAATGAACAGGATGGAGCCAGAGCGGTTTTTGCCGTGTCTAAATGAACAGGATGGAGCCAGAGCGGTTTTTGACATGTCAAAATGTACAGGATGGAGCCAGAGCGGTTTTTGCCATGTCAAAATGAACAGGATGGAGGCAGAGCGGTTTTTGCCATGTCTAAATGAACAGGATGGAGGCAGAGCGGTTTTTGACATGTCAAAATGAACAGGATGGAGGCAGAGCGGTTTTTGCCATGTCAAAATGAACAGGATGGAGCCAGAGCGGTTTTTGACATGTCAAAATGAACAGGATGGAGGCAGAGCGGTTTTTGACATGTCAAAATGAACAGGATGGAGGCAGAGCGGTTTTTGCCATGTCTAAATGAACAGGATGGAGGCAGAGCGGTTTTTGCCATGTCAAAATGAACAGGATGGAGGCAGAGCGGTTTTTGACATGTCAAAATGAACAGGATGGAGGCAGAGCGGTTTTTGACATGTCAAAATGAACAGGATGGAGGCAGAGCGGTTTTTGACATGTCAAAATGAACAGGATGGAGGCAGAGCGGTTTTTGACATGTCAAAATGAACAGGATGGAGGCAGAGCGGTTTTTGACATGTCAAAATGAACAGGATGGAGCCAGAGCGGTTTTTGCCTTGTCAAAATGAACAGGATGGAGGCAGAGCGGTTTTTGATATGTCTAAATGAACAGGATGGAGCCAGAGCGGTTTTTGACATGTCAAAATGAACAGGATGGAGCCAGAGCGGTTTTTGCCATGTCTAAATGAACAGGATGGAGCCAGAGCGGTTTTTGCCATGTCTAAATGAACAGGATGGAGCCAGAGCGGTTTTTGACATGTCAAAATGAACAGGATGGAGCCAGAGCGGTTTTTGACATGTCAGAATGAACAGGATGGAGGCAGAGCGGTTTTTGACATGTCAGAATGAACAGGATGGAGGCAGAGCGGTTTTTGCCTTGTCAGAATGAACAGGATGGAGCCAGAGCGGTTTTTGCCTTGTCAGAATGAACAGGATGGAGGCAGAGCGGTTTTTGCCATGTCAAAATGAACAGGATGGAGCCAGAGCGGTTTTTGCCATGTCAAAATGAACAGGGTGGAGCCGGAGCGGTTTTTGACATGTCAAAATGAACAAGACGGAACTCGGGTTGTTTGCGTGTATGAATAAACAAAACTGGAAAGGACGTTCTTGACGTGTCTGAATGAACAAGCTGAAAAGAATGGTTTTTGGCGTGTCTAAACGGACAAAGCTGAACATGGTTTTTGACGTGTCTAAACGAACGAAGCTGAAAAGAATGGTTTTTGACGTGTTTAAACGAACAAGTTGAACATGGTTTTTGACATGGCTTTACGAACAAAGCTGAAAAAGAATGGCTTTTGACGTGTCTAAACGAACAAAGCTGAACTTGGTTTTTGACGTGGCCTAACGAACGAAGCTGAAAAGAATGGCTTTTGACGTGTCTAAACGAACAAAGCTGAAAAAGAATGGTTTTTGACGTGGCCTAACGAACAAAGCTGATAAAGAATGGTTTTTGACGTGTCTGAATGGACAAAGTTTGGAAGAACGGTTCGTGACGTGTCGAAATAAACCAGATCTGCAAAGGGCCGTTCTTGACACGCCTAAATGGTTAAAAGAGGGAACAAGAAAGAACGGTTCTTGGACATACCTAATTGCACAAGTCGGAACCGGAAAGAACGATCCTTGACGTGTCCGAATGAACAAGACGGAAACAGAAATAAGAGCTGTAGACGTGTCCAAATGAACAAGACGGAAACAGAAATAAGAGCTGTAGACGTGACCAAATGAACAAGACGGAAACAGAAATAAGAGCTGTAGACGTGTCCAAATGAACAAGACGGAAACAGAAATAAGAGCTGTAGACGTGTCCAAATGAACAAGACGGAAACAGAAATAAGAGCTGTAGACGTGTCCAAATGAACAAGACGGAAACAGAAATAAGAGCTGTAGCCGTGTCCAAATGAACAAGACGGAACTAGAAAGACCGGTTCTGGACGTGCCTAAATGAATAAGATATAAGTAGAAAGAGTGGTTTTATTTAAAGATGCTTTAAAGAACAAGACGGAACCAGAAAGAACGGTTCTTGACGAATTTACTAAACAAGACAGAACCAGAAAGAACTGTTCTTGACATACTGTAATGAACAAGGTAGAATTAAAAATAACGGTTCCTGATATGTCTTAATGTACAAGACGGAACCAAAGAACAATTCTTGATATACCTTAGTGAACAAGACGGTACAAGGAAAACTGTTCTTGGCGTGCCGCAGTCAACAAGATAGAACCAGACAGATCAGTTCTTGACGTGTCTAAATGAACTAAACGGAGCTGGAAAGAACGGGTTTTGGCGTGTCTAAAGGATGAAGCCAGAACAAGAAAGTACAGTGTGTGACGTACGTAAATTTATTAACCGTATACAACAACACGGATTAACGGAACTGATACGCGTATATAGAAAACAGTGCGCGAAGCAGTAAAAATGGATAATATTCTTCATAAGTGATGTGTATGGGAATATAAAAAAAATATTCTTCGACTTTGCAAATGGCAGTTTTTTAATATTTTTTTTTTTAACACTGTTCGTGATTTTTATTGTTTTCATTATGTTGTTTGTCGACTGCCTTTAATCTGTTGCTGTCGTTACCACCTCCAACACATGATTAACATAATGAATGTTGCAGTTCTTGGTCCTCACTTATTTTTTGGCATGTGAATAGTCCAGAAAATCGTATATATATATATATATGTGTGTGCTCATGCACGTATATGTGTGTGTGTTGTGTGCGTGCGCGCGCGCGCTTAAACGCCGTGCTGTCTCCGTCGAATCTCTCTGAACTGACAAACAAAAATTTGACATCATCCTTTTTTTTATCCAGATATCATTTTGCTAAAAATAGTTTTTATTTATTATTAGCATTGTTTTATCCAATCATTGTTATAATTATCTATTATCATTTTTTTATCCAATCATTTTGCTAAAAACAGTTTTTATTTATTATTATCATTGTTATAATTATCTTTATTATCATTTTTTTAATCCAGATATCATTTTGCTAAAAACAGTTTTTATTTATTATTATCATTGTTATAATTATCTATTATTATCATTATTGTTATTGTTGCGTTCTTGTTTCTGTTGTTGAGTATTACTGTTCTTGTACTGAGAGTAGGATGTCTTTTCTCTTCCACGTGCTTTGGACAGTCAGTAATCAGGTATGCAGGTCATTTCATCACGAAGCTGCGGAGACCAGTAGAAGAACCAATCAGAATCCTCCCCGTCTTTTGATGTCACACACTCGCGGTGAAAGGCATTCAAGTAACAACACATTGCTGTTGTAATGTTATCACTGCACCGGCACAGACTCATGCAGCGAGAAGCCCAGGCCACAGCATCCGACCTGTGCATTCAGCGGGCATAACGAGCAGTGAAATTGATAAAACATTTACTGATTTATTACGTTCAAGCGAACGCGGTTAATTTATTGTGAGGTCCGTCGTATGTGTGCACATTTGATTAAATTTACAAACGAGTGATTTGATTCAATATGCGATACGTAGTGCATGTATTTGTTTGCGTAGTTATGCCAGGCATCTTAGTTGTCCTTTTTCAGCTGATTTTCTTCTTTTTTTTAGCTGCTGGAATCTTGGGGATAGTACTTCACACCATGATCTTGTTTCACCAATAATACGAAATGTTGGTGAAAACGTATTAAAAATATATTTGAAAGTAGCAAATCTGTTAACTTGCTATGTTAAATAAGTGCAATAAGTGCCTTATAGCTCTGCCTGTTAAATAAGTGCAATAAGTGCCTTATAGCTCTGCCTGTTAAATAAGTGCAATAAGTGCCCTATAGCTCTGCCTGTTAAATAAGTGCAATAAGTGCCTTATAGCTCTGCCTGTTAAAATAAGTGCAATAAGTGCCTTATAGCTCTGCCTGTTAAATAAGTGCAATAAGTGCCTTATAGCTCTGCCTGTTAAATAAGTACAATAAGTGCCTTATAGCTCTGCCTGTTAAATAAGTACAATAAGTGCAATAAGTGCCTTATAGCTCTGCCTGTTAAATAAGTGCAATAAGTGCCTTATAGCTCTGCCTGTTAAATAAGTACAATAAGTGCAATAAGTGCCTTATAGCTCTGCCTGTTAAATAAGTACAATAAGTGCAATAAGTGCCTTATAGCTCTGCCTGTTAAATAAGTACAATAAGTGCAATAAGTGCCTTATAGCTCTGCCTGTTAAACAAGTGCAATAAGTGCCTTATAGCTCTGCCTGTCGTAGTGTTGCTGGTTTCTCCATCTACATATCATAGCATCTTTCACTTCCCTGGAAGCAGTCATAATTTCTTCTTCTTCTTCTTCTTCTTCTTCTTCTTCTTCTTCTTCTTCTTCTTCTTCTTCCTTCTTCTTCATCTTCTTCTCTGTAAAGGAAGTTTGCATTTTGAGGCCATGGGATGTATGTAGATGGGAGTGTAAGCATTTTATTACTTCATTTTTTATGCAAAGCATGGAACACACACGCGCGCGCGCGTGCGCACGCACGCATGCACACGCGTTCTATTTCTTTGTCTAATAGATAGATAAATAGATACGTATAACTGAAGATAGATAGATAATAATTACACATAATATGCGCGCGCGCGCGCGCGCGTGTGTGTGTGTGTGTGTGTGTGTGTGATCTAAAAGGAAGACTCGCTCGCCTCATCACCCAACTCCACAACAAGCACAGTTCACTGCATATTGTTCCAACACAGGGGAAACCGCTGTCATCATGAGATAACCTTTTGTCACGATGTTGTTATATTGTTTTATCATCATTATTAATGGTAACTCTTTGAATATTTTTTAAATTGATTAGTAGCACAAAGCTCATGTACGAGAACATGCGGACTCGGCTGTGAATTTATGATAGTTGTTTTATGTCTTGTAAGCAAACTTTAAGCGTTTCGTTTGACATGCGTAACCGGTCCAGCAGTTGATAAGTGAATAACGTACATCGGCCTTTTTTTCTTTAATGAACAAGTGATTGACCCCCCCCCCCCCCCCTTCCCCTTTAATAAGTGAATAACATAATCGGCCTTTGTAAGCAAGTAAACAAGTGATGGACACCCCCCCCCCCCCCCCCCCCCTCCTCTTTCATAAACTCAATTCGGTAACACCATTTTCGTATGTGTCTGAAGCGAATTATCGTTAACAGATGTGCGTTCGCCTTTTTGATGTCCGTCTACTTCCTGATGTACAGAATCATGGATTAATGACGTACATCCACCCGTGATGGTCTGTTTTCACCCTGGTCCGTAAGTTTGTCTGTCAGCAGCAGTAGACAAACACTACTGATAAAACGTGGCATATGGCCCAGGAACAAACACTACTGATAAAACGTGGCATGTGGCCCAGGAACAAACACTACTGATAAAACGTGGCATGTGGCCCAGGAACAAACACTACTGATAAAACGTGGCATGTGGCCCAGGAACAAACACTACTGATAAAACGTGGCATGTGGCCCAGGAACAACGCTACTGATAAAACGTGGCATGTGGCCCAGGAACAAACACTACTGATAAAACGTGGCATGTGGCCCAGGAACAAACCTCTTCAGTTTCCATGCAGATCCTGATCAAACGGCGAATCCGGGATCGTTCAGCAAGATTTAAAAAAAAAAAATACACGGGGAGCAACCCCTACAGCCTGTAGCAACTGTTTCTTCCCCTAGCAGAAAAACAAATAGATAAGGTGTGTTCACAGAATTAATGAGATTGTTAGAAAAATTTCCACTGAACCCGAAAACTGTGCAGTTCCGGTTACGAGTTCTGTCTGCGAGGTTATATATTTTGATGGAATATTAAAACTTTCTGTTCATATAAAAATTCATATTTTGTGTCGGTATGTTGAAAACAAACAAACCTAAGTGCACGGCAAGTAGCTCTTTCGGATCGTACCTACAGTGACTTTCTCTGGCAGGATTTGTTGTCCCCCATTCATGAACTGATTCAAAGGGCGGATTTGTTAAACTTTGACTCTCAAGTGTGCGCTCTCCAGAGTTTCCTTCTGGTTTGGATTTGTTATTTCCTTTCTGACATCTCCTCTGCTGCCAAGGTAAGCTCCTAGGATTTGGTTAAAATTTAAAAGTCAGGACACCAGCAATAAATGTGACCGTGGTAGCTCGACGTGGGCGTGTTACATGTGAGCATACATTAACTCTGCATGACAATGTGGATTATTCAACATTTAAACATACAGTCCCCCCCCCCCCCCCACCCCTCTGCGCGCGCGCGTGTGTGTGAGAGAGAGAGAGAGAGAGAGAGAGAGAGAGAGAGAGAGGTTTATAATTTGTATCAAGATTGTTAAAGTTCTCTATTGTTTGATTGATACTCAAACTGATTAAAGAAAGTCTGGCTGTTGAAAATTCTACAGTCGAAAGAAGGTGGGTTTTTTTTTCTTTTTAAAGGCAAAAAAAAAA
Organism: Conus canariensis; assembly: GCA_033310375.1. Lineage (NCBI taxonomy): Eukaryota > Metazoa > Mollusca > Gastropoda > Neogastropoda > Conidae > Conus > Conus canariensis. The sequence goes on along the minus strand of CM065714.1, from coordinate 123,795,682 downwards.
ATACAGAAAGCAAAAAAACGAAAGCCCGAAGTCCAGCGGTAAGAGCAAGCGAGGGTCAGGTTTTTGGCAGGGTTAATTTAAGCCTGATTAATATTCCGGCAGTGGAAAATGTAGGTGTAACTTAATCTCCATAATTGCAAGGCGTGTCCCGGAGCAGATCAATTTAGGGGGAGGAGGAAATTACAACCCCCATTTCCTTCCGAGCAAGGTTTCCGTTGGTCTCATTTGTGAAATTCCTCTCATTTGTAGGATTCTTATCATTGGCAGGAGAACAGGGAATAACCAAAGCCATACGTTTAAACTTGCTGCAACTTATTAGCAGCTTTAATTATATGTCAGGGAAGAAGACCCGAGCTGAAAAATTATATGCAAGAGGAGACAGCTGAACTTCATTCTGGTGGTGGTGATGTTATTGCTTTCTTTCGTTCTTTTTTCTTAAATATTATTTTTTCTGACAGTTAATTTAATTAGCGTGCAAAACACCTCGGCCTCTCCTCTCCTGTCTCCTTCCGTATTCTACCGCCCCTTGCCCCTCCATCCCTCTCTCTCTCTCTCTCTCTCTCTCTCTCTCTCTCTCTCTCTCTCTCTCTCTCTCTTGCTTGCTCTCCTCTGTGAGTGAGTGGGCGCTCGCTCGCGGGCCTGTGAGTGTGTGTGTGTTTGTGTGTGTGTGTGTGTGTGTGTGTGTGTGTGTGGTTTCACAAAACGTAGGACTCATAAATCTTAAAAGCCTTTTTTTTTGTTTTTCAATGTTTTAATAGATAAAGCTGCAAACAGTTAATGAATATTTTGGGCCTAGTTAACTTTCGGGTTGTCGTCACACACACACACACACACACACACACACACAACACACACACACACACACACACACACACACACCTTGGCGCCGGAAAGGCATTAAAATCTATTAGAAGAAATGTCCATGGCATGAGTGTGCGCAGTTCTCCTTTCAGGATAATCCCTGAGGAAAGACAGCTGCAGGTGTTTGTTGCCTTAATCCCCCCGTTTTCCTCCACAGCTGCGTGCCCGGTGCTTCCCCCTAGCTTTGCACGCCACCCCTACCCCCACTCTTTCTCCCCTTGAAATGATAGTAGGTGTCTTCTCTTCCAGAGCCTTGAATCATTTTATCCTGCACTATCCGAGCTGCAGCTATCCGGAATATTCCTATGAATATCCGCCCCATGTATTTAAAGAATGAAAAGCCTCGCATGGAATTTTTAAGACAGCAATCTTGGATGATTATCAGTCGTTGTTGTCTTTTTGTGCTCAAGAAAATTGATAGGGGGAAAAAAGCTAATGTGGTACGGTATAATCCGTCGTATAAAGTGATGGTAATGTTAGGGGTAATGTTATATGCATTTGTATTATAAAAGTGATGGTAATATTATGTGCATTTGTTTTTATTAGAATTAACACGTGTGACTTACTTTGTATGTTTGAGCAAGTACATCAGTTGGACGTCTCGATAATGACGCGGAACGTCTTTTTTTTTTTTTTTTTTTTTTTTTTTGATGAGCGAAAGATTGTTCTTTTTTTTCGTCCTGCTTGTGTCAGTCCCCCGAAGCGCTCATCTTATTCTGGTTTATACTCTTCTCTCGGCGAGTTTTGTTTTATGTCGGTTATTCGCTCAGGATTCCTGTATTTGTTGCTTGATTGTTTAGGGCGTTATTTGTTGCGCTTTCTTTTTCTTTTCTTTTTTGTCCTTTTTTTTTTTTTTTTTTTTTTTTACACTTCATGTTCCTTTTGCTGTTAAGTTATGATCGTGTGACGACGGCAGTATGCGATATTTGATCGAGAGTCGGGATGTTTGCAGAATTTACGAGGATGACTGGGGGACGAAGATCGTCACGAGGAAGACGTCAACTCCAGAGCTGCTGCCCGGCCTCACACGGTCAGGGTAGGGATCGGGAATGAATTGTCAGTGAGGATGTGGCGTGCGAGCGAGTGTGTGTGAGTGATGGATCGGTGAGCGAGCGACATTATTATCGCGGGTAGGTGATGGCTGTGGTGGGGGGATAGTGAGTGGGGGGGGGGAAGGTGGTTGCCGCATTTTTGTGAACTATGGTGAGTCATGCAGCGTAGATTATCGTGGGTGTGTGGCTGTTGTGTGGATTTTTTGGGTTGGTTCGTGCGATTTGCCATTGTCAAGACAGCGTAGCTTGTGTGATCGTTACATTTTTTTGACGTTCGTAATTATTGTAAACGACGTAGTTAAGATACACCTCAGACCCGCAGGAGCGGCACTAACATTTTGCCGATGATAATTAATGTCACGAAAATCACCTCAGAACAGTGAGGCTGTCGTTTGTTCCCCTTACCTAGATTGCTGTGTGAGTTTTTTTGTTTCATTTGTTCCCTTTACTAAGGGCTTTTACTCCCCCCCCCCCCCCCCCCCCCCCCCCACCTCGTCATCATCATCGTCTTCTTCACCTCTTTCTTCCGAGCCATGAATAAAATAAGAAGGGTTGTTTTAAACACTTCCAACGTAATCTGCGTCAATGACTCGATCGGTGCCAGTGTAAATCAACCCACCGCAACACCTAAATCCCATTTCGAATATAAATGATGAAATGAATTGATATACAAGCGAATAAGTGCATACTGTATTACATATAGAAGTGCAAAAACAAAAAAAGTAATGAAAGTGAAAACATTCTTGAGCACCCACGCCATCGTAATATTGTGAATTCCTCAAATTTACGTCACTTACGTAACACAGGAACAGTAACTCTGGAGGGGTTTTTTTGTTTGTTTTTTGTTGTTTTTTTTAAAGATCAACCGAAATGGGATTTTCGGCGTTTGCCGATCTGGTGTTCAGAACTTATCATATTAAATGTCTACTGCCGACTTTGATTTTGACCGTCACTTTTCTTTTCTTTTCTTTTCCTTTTTTTTTTTTCCTTTCTTTTTTTAACTTTGTAACAAAATTTGAATGTAAGTGAGGCTAAAGGGTAAAGTCCCATAAACTGATGGCCTTCCTGGCAATGACCTGAGAGAGACCCGGTGTCAGTGACACGGCGTTATGGAAGGCGGCGTCCATTCCTCTTCATCCGCTGCCTGAACCTTCCGTGACCTGAATCAGGTACAAGGTGAACAGAGAGTGTTTTGAAGCAAGAAAAAAAAAAAAAAAAAGAAGGAAAAAAAAAGAGAAAAAGAAAATCCAACCCTACGCGCTTACGTGAAGTACGTCCTGTCTCTCTGTTTGTCAGCGTTAGTGTGTTGGTTCCTTTGCCCTAGCTGTGGGCAGATCAAGGAGCGAGTCATCTGTGTGCTAGACGGTCGCATTAGTTGCATTTTTAATGCGAGCGGCGAAGTGAAGCGATGTTGGGGTACGATGCGGGTCAAACTCGCACTCGTCTGCTGTCAGCCACAAAAGCTGGGGTTGGAGCGGTGGACAGCGGATCTCTAGATATATATGGGTCAGTGTCAGGTGCAGACACCTCCTTTTTCTTCAGCAGATTCGAACGGGATCCAAAGTATAGGAGATGGCGGAAAGAGGGAGAGCGGGGAGAAGGGAAGGGGAGAACTGGCTTATCTGTCTGTCTGCCTATCTGTCTATCTTATCTGTCTATCTCGTGTATTTTATCTATCCATTGTCTGTCTGTCTATCTGTCTTATTTACCTACTTATCTCCTATCTATTGTCTGTCTATCTTGTCTATTTATCTGTCACTCTATACGTCTACACACACACGCGCGCGCGCGCATATATATATATATATATATATATATATATATATATGGTAAATGTGGATAATATGTTAGTGAACGACTTTTTTTTTTTTAAGTACCTGAACAGAATCGACGGAAACTATCAAAGCTGGATTAACAATTCCACTTGTGTACAAAACAGATCTTCTGTTAGGAAAACAAGCTTTCCACTTTTTCTTTTAACTTAGTATTGTTTGTTGTTGTTGCTGTTGAAGTTATTGGTAGGTGTATGTGCGTGCGCGTGTATATGACAATTTTACACAGAGATGCGCGCATGTACTCAACATGAAAAGTAGAAAAGAGAAACGGAGTGGTGGGGAGAGAGAGAGAGATTGGAGCTAGCCGGAGGTCAGATGAATTGAGGTCATTCTTTTCTTCTTTTTTTTTTTTTTTTTTTTTTAATGTCACTACTGGGACACTAGTACAGGTGAGGAAAAAAAAACCGCAAGAAGAAAATCGGAAACAAGCAAATAACACAGAGCTAAAGAGACGCAGAGAACGAAAGAAAGAAAAAATCAAAGAAACACATGATCAAACACGAAGCAAACCAAGAGCAGCAGTGACGGTAAGACAGAGGAGGAACAAAAAGGATGTTTTAACAGTAAAAGACCAGCTGTAAAGGATTTGATCAAACACAAAACAGATCAAGAGTAGCAGTGAAGACAGGACACATACTAACAAAAAGGACCTTTCACAATAAAAGACCGTCCGACCAGCTGTAAAAGTTTTGTTGTTGTTGTTTTTTTGTTTTGTTTTGTTTTTGGTTGCTCACGGACACTATGGCAGCGCATCACCGGAATCATCGACAGTGTTAACACATCAGCTGGAGCATGACAAGGACTCTGTAAAACACAGTGCACAGTAAGGGGGTGGCAAGACTGAACGCATGCTCACGTTGCTCCTTCCTCCCGTGAAAGGTGGCCTCAGTTGATGAATAACCCGCTTGCTGGTGCCTGGTTTAGCTCCGCGGTAGAGCTCCGAGGTCGCAGTCAGACAGTGCGAGTTCGAATCCTGGTAGAGCCTAATATAAGGTCTCTTTCGCCGCCGTATGAACAAGGGTCCCGAGTCTCCCTCCCCACCACCACCACCCCCGTGCCCTGCCCCCTTCTTCCGCTCTCCTGGGATGGGTCGTTCTTCCCTGTCGTGCCATTTTACTGTTGGTGGATGTGGACGTTAAACATCAATATAATTAACCAGAGCAGGCTTGTCAGTTGTCGTCCTTTTCAGCGATTTTTTTTTTCCAAGCTGATTTCCTCTTTTTCTCCGGATACTTTCTTTCTGGTATGTGCGTGCGCGGGCGCGCAGCCAATTTATTCCTATTCTTGTTGCTGGAAATCCTTGCAACGTCACCCCAATTCCCTGATTTTTTTTCCCCAACGAAAATATAAAGTATAAATCAAAACTTGTTGAAAATTGAATTTGAAAGCAGCAAAGCTGCAATTTTGTTGTTTGAAACAGTGCTCCGGAGCTCTGTGTTTTGTTTATTTCTTTCTTTTTTTTTTTTTTTTTTTTTTTTTGGACCACCTCTCATCCTACTTTCCTCTCCTTCCCGCTACAGTCAATTCTTCCGTTGTTTTTTTTTTTTTTTTCCTTCAAGAAGTTGGCATGCCTGCAAAGCTGTCACCACTGATATGCAACGGATCGGGGTTTTAGTCGTATACGTGACGGCGTTTTCGGCGCGCGCGCGCGCGCGTGTGTGTGTGTGTGTGTGTCGTGTGTGTGTGACACACACAACAACAACAACAACACACACACACACACACACACACAGAGAATGAATGTGTGTGTGTGCGTGCGCTTTAATCTCCCCTCCCAATACCTGGTGCTCCAGAGTGCTAGTGTATCGGCTCAGACAACGACGCAGTGTGACTTGTACTCGGGGCACATAAAAGAAGCCACGGCAACAAGAAAGTTGACCCAGGCAGGTTCCAATAATTGCCCTGTCAGGTGGAGCCCCACGAAAAATACAATGCGATGGCGGGGGGTGGGGGGGGGGGGGTGGAGCGGGAACGGCAAAGTCGCTGCGCAAGACTGCGACTTTGGCCAAAGACGCAGAACGTGCCAGCTAAAACGGCCGGGAACGCAGGCGACAAAGAAGACGCAAACTAGGGTCTGTAGTTTAAAAAAAAAAAAAAGTGGAAAAAAGCCAAACAAAAACAGACTCGAAACAAACGAAAAAATCTTCATATAGAAACACACTCAAACAGTGGGGTGCAGTCCCATCAGGGAGCGATAGATTTCACACAGATAAATCCGATGTGACGACGATGTAATACAAAAGAACACGGGCGACAATACAAATAACGGTGCAAAAGATTGTTCTTCCTTGAACATTTTGGTAAGATTTTCCGTGGAGACGTCAAACTTGAGTCCCTTTTCGGTACAAACAACTTGGTGAATATATATATATTATAGACTTACCGGTTTCCCCGTCGGCGTCGCGGCGGGGTTAGCTGGTATTCGGGGGAGACTCTTGAAATAGAGCAGCTGCCAAATGGACTTTCGACAGCAGAACTGCAAAGGGAACTCACAGTACTCAAACTACAAATTGGACTCTTGACAGCTGACCTGCAGAGGAGACTGATTGTAAACCTGCAAAGGAATGTCCAAGCATTGGCGATGACATACTTCGCAAGCGTACTCAACCCGGCATCTCCCATGGTGATCATGACACAAACGACGAAGTCCACAGAAACATCACACAGCTTGTGAGTCGTCACGAAGACCTGTTGATCGATCACAGCAAGGACAAGAAAGGTAAAAACGGCATGAGGTGGTACGGACATAGGGCAAGATCCCACGACCATCCTCCGAGGGACAGCAGTGCTGAGGATGAGAGGACAAGGCAGACAGAGTGCGGAATGCAGCGGGAACAGCTTCGCCTCCACCCAGGCACTAGCCCACAGCCGTCACAGGTGAATACAACTGGCCTGATGTTCATTAATGCAGTGTTTCATCAGTGCAGTGTCGCTAAGGCCCTGGTGGACTCTAGGAGCAGTAGCAAAGAAAAAAAAACCCAGGAAATGGATCACCTCTGGATTTGATCTTGCAGGCAAGTCTGTAATTGTGGATGAGATCTGTCCAGCTGGTTTGACTTATCTTGCGGATAAACAGATCGGAAATGATGCTCCATTTTCACCTCAGCTTGAGAGCAAGATAGACCAGAATCGGCATCTCTCTCTCTCTCTCTCTCTCTCTCTCTCTCTCTCTCCTCTCTCTCTCTCTCTCTCTCTCTCTGTGGCTGTCTTCCCCATCAACTCTTCTTCCCAGACGTCTCCGTTTCCGAGGCCAAGTTTATAATTGGTGTGTGTGTGTGTGTGTGTGTGTGTGTGTGTGTGTGTGTGTGTGTGTGTGTGTGAGATAGTACTTTTATCAAGCTTAAATGTCGTTTTCTTCAGTCATCTCATTCACGGTGATTTTCCCCTCTGTAAGTCCCGTGTTTATGTTACTGATCTTGTTTCTGGTTCTCTCCATGATAGCGTGTTTTTGTTCTTGTCCTTGTTTTCCGTTCTTGTGTCTTTTTGTTTAAGTGTTCATTGTGTATGTATCTTTGACCTTTTCGTGTTTTTTTTACTTGTGTGTGTGTTTGTGTGTGTGTGTGTGTGTGTGTGTGTGTGTGTGTGTGTGTGTGTGTGTGTGTGTGTGTTCTTTCTTTTCCTTGTGTCGTCCCGGATATCTTAACATTTACTCTTCCACCATTGCTGTCCGCCCCTACCACCACCCCCTCTGTTTTAGCCACTCTGTTCACATTAGAGCTTTTTTTTAATCGGTGAAATTTGGAGTAAATTTCTCTGAACGTTTTCCTGCTTTTATGAGTGCTACATCAATAAGAAGAGAAGAAAATTTCAGCCCAGTGCATCTCTCTCTCCCTCTGTCTCTGTCTCTCTCTCTCTCTCTGTCTCTCTCTCTCTCTCTCTCTCTCTCTCTCTCTCTCTCTCTCTCTCTCTCTCTCTCTCTCTCTTTTCTCCGGTGTCTGTGTCACTTTTGTTAATCACGTCTCCGCATGACATTCAGTTCAAAGCAAAGCATGTTGTTTATCGCCTAGCCGACTACAAAGGGACATATCAGGGTTGTCCATTTGACTTAGCCTGACGAACATTACCAACGATTGGACCCCATCTGTGTGAACAAGACATAACAGTAGATGTGTGTTTTGTTTTCTTTAACTCTCCACAAGTGTTGTTTATTACCCTAAATTTGTCACCTTTTTACTAGAGTTCACCTGCGGTAAGCAGCGATTTGAAGGGAACAGAATTTTAGTAGAGAAAACTCAGAGGTAATAGTATTTAATGAGTGTGAATTGATTAAGTGAGTTCTCTGTTTATTTGTAAGAAAGGTTTTTGGTTTAAAAAAAAAAAAAAAGTACAGAATCTAAGCTTATAAACATTTTAAAATTTTACAGACAGTTCAGCATATTTTCAGCCTCCGCAGTCGAAGTCTTAGACGATTTGTGCACAAGAACCAGGACTACAAATTCCCAGGTAATTTTTAGTTGTCGTGTAAAACAAGTAAATTAGAAAAAAAAAATCTTTACTTCTCCCGCCAAATTTTTGCTTGCCATTCCAAAATAAAAACACGGTTAATTAAAGTAAGCATCCACAGTGCAAGGACAAGCCAGCTATCATAATTCAATGATGGAATGTTCTGCTCACGTGCGATTAAGGCCAAAGAGAGAGAAATAATAATTATATGAAACAATTCATTTGTCCACCAGGGGTATATTCCCTTTTATCTTTTAGGGTGTGTAAGAAAAGAAAACGGACTGTAATTGTCTTGTTTCCAACATTCAAACGTTTCCGCACTGAACAAAAATAAGGTGTCTGTTGTCCGACTGTCTTTGTCTCTTTTTGTTTGTTTGTTTGTTTTTTCACACTACACATATTCCAAGACAAATCCACGTATAATTTACATTTATTTTATACCAAAAATAAAGGGAGTAGATCTATCATTGCCGTGCTGAACAAGCCCAGTTCTTGCATACTTCGATGTTTCATGTACAGAACACACTTTGCCCCAGCAAGACAGCACTCTGCCAGGATACCGTTATGAGAAGAGAAAAAAAAAAAAAAAAAAAAACAGAGGGGGACGGGGCTGGCTAGGTAGAGGAGTAGAGGTAGTGAAGGTATGAAAGTGAAATGGGGGGAAAAGGGACGCGCGATCGGTCTGCACTGAAGCTTACTTCTCGGCCACCCTTTATACACAAGTGGTGAGAGAATTTCCTCTTGTCCGCCACATGATTCCGTTGTCACGGGCAATCGGATGGGTGGGTATTTTCGAGCCTTGTGTACGCCATTTGTTCGTTTGGGATTTTTGTTTGTTTGTTGTTTTTTTGCTTTGTTTGTTTGTTTTTTGTTTATTTGGGTTTTTTTTATCATTAGTATGGTTATGCTTTTATTGTATTAATTTTATCAGATTAAAACAAACAAAAAAAAAGGGGGGGGGGGGGGGGGGGGCTAGCTCCTTATCTTCGTCTTTCACCAGGTACGAGTCCGAACTTGAATGCGACTCGCACAGTCACGGCGTATGTCTTTCAAAAAAAAAAATAAAACCAAATCTTCACTTTTTGTTCGGTTTAAAATGTTCACTGGTGTTCCCAGTGTCGGAAACTGTTCAGTTAATTCGTGTACCGATTGCTCAGGATGCTAGCTTAACGCCATAATTCAAACAACAACAGTGGACACCTCGGCACCAGGGAGATGTAAGACTTCAGCTGAAGTCAAATGGGTCCTGTATCCGCCCGGATCCGCTCCGCCTGTCTATCTCTTCACCAAGTTTCGTTGAAATCGGGGGAGTAGTTTTTGCGGAATCGTGCAAAACAAATCCTGGATTCGCCCTTCCATCCCAATTCGCACCAATATAGTATATGATTGTTCTGGACCACATTCCATCTTTGCTCTAAATTTTGGTTGAAACTGGCGTAGAAATTCAAAATCGGCATAGAAATGTTATATTATCTTGCTGAGAGATAAGAAAACAGAATCATGTGATTATATAAACTTGGCGGAAGTAGATAAAGACTGCTTGGTTTATAAAACCGAAATTATGACGATTTAATTTATGTTTTTTATAGCCCAACAGACCGCAAGGGAAGGGGGAGGGGCACGATGATAATGACGACAGTAACGTTGATTATGTGTGTGAAGTAAACAGGACTCTGCAGTTGATGGTACTAAAGGGACCAGCGAAAACAAAGATTATGATAGCAAGAGGTTTTTGTTTTTCCTCCTGTCAGATGTGTGTTTATTGTGAATTCATGATGGTGATGGTCATTTGTTTGTTATTTAGTTTAACATCTTTTCTTTTTATATAGTCGTGTGTGTGTGTGTGTGCGTAAAAAATAGTCATTTCTGAAAAGATTAAACTGTTTCAGACGACCATTTTTCACACTGCGTTGTCAGAAAGTTGGTCTCCATACCCAGATTCTGTCATGCTGCTCATTTTTGTTTGTCATATTGACTCTTGATTACATTTCACGTTAGTCTGTTGCAACGATACCTTTCTAGGTTTTACTTTGTTTTCCATAATTACCATGAGACACATGCCACTCTGCAGCTAATCCCATGTGGATCTCAGTTTTATTAGTTTGATGTATCTGCTTGACTGTCATTTATTATTTTTATTGCTGTTATTGTTTATACAGATAAGGAATGGACGATAACCAGTGGAGGTATTGTTTTCGTATTTATGAAATGACTTCATAGCGATTTCAAAAGATTAAGATAAAAATCATGATTATTTTTACTGTTGTTGTATATCTGTTCAGTCACTTAGCATTGGATATTTTTGACGTCACTCTCAGATTTTTTTTCCATGTCATTCTATTTGACATTTGCTTTTTCTGTTGCATTTCTTTCATCAACTTTTTCTTCATCTGCCACTGTGGCCCATTCTCTTGTCCCGTGTTCTAGAAAGTTTTCTATGCTCATTTCTGTATACAGTTTATAACATGCCAGGTTGTTTGTTGTGAACTGGCGACAGTGTGCATTTGTACGTGTGTTTGACTATTTTCAAGATGAAGAAGGCTGTGCCAATCTTGAATAAATGTTGATTTGTGTTTGTTCATTTTTCCAGTTGTTGTTGCTATGTACATGTAATGTACAGGGTATATGAGCATGCTTGGAAAGTTATTTTGGGGTGGGTGTCTCCTTGTTTGTTCTGTGTGCTCTGTGTTGTCATTTCTGCTAAGTGATTCGGTGTTGTAAGCAGCATTCGTTTGGAGTTATGGGCATGTAATTATTTCATCACTGGAGCAGGAGTTGCCATATTTGTTCGTTATTTAAGGTAGTGAGATAGTATACAGTATCCAGACATTCGCAGTCTACTCTGTGATGTCTGTCCGTATCGCTGTCCTATGCGTGTGATTTTTTGTTCTTTTTATTTCAGTGTTTTCTTCTTTTTTTTCCTCTGTACTTGTTGTCGTAAACTTGGGTTGAAAAATTAACCATAATGCATGGCGCCATCAGCACGGCATAGTGTTATCCGCTCAAGGTTTTCAGTCATTTAGCTACCATTCTGTTAGTTGATTTAGTATGCAAGTATAGTTTGTGTTGTGTGATCGCTTCTAAAGAGGGGATCTGTAATACTGATAGTGCAGAGCGACGGCGATAGTGGCGTTCCTTTAATCAGTGAAACTGCGGGTGATCTTTGTATCATTCCGTGATTGATGCAAACTTTCCGGCCCAGCCTACCGCCACACAATATTCTGTAGAGCTCGTGATATGTCTGTCTGTAGTTCTTTCTGTCTTTTGTTGTAGCGGGACATAGTAAAATAGGAAGGACAGGCTGGAGGACAAGGTTCTGGCTCAAAATCTGTATGAAGTGCTCGTGTCTTGAGATTCTCCTCTCTCTCTCTCCTCTCTCTCTCTCTCTCTCTCTCTCTCTCTCTCTCTCTGTGTCTGTGTGTCTGTCATTGTGAGGAGAAGGGGCGAAATACGTGTTCTATGAGTACGTGCGTGTGTTTTGCGCGCTAGAGGTCGGGTTTTGTTGTGTGTGTGTGTTTTAAAGTTTTCCCGAAGATACTATTACCTTTTGGTACTGCCAGAGTGAATGGAATATGCCACGAGTAATCTTCATATGACAAATGGTGACAAGGTTTTAGGAGTTACGTGCCTTACCAGTCAGCTATAAACCATAGGAGCCAGGGAGGCTTCTAGTTTAGTGTTTCCATTGCCCCTGTGTCTTTTGTTTCCTTTAAGAAAAATAGTTTAGTCATTTAGTCAGCTTGAAGACAGACAATTTCAACTAGAAGAGGATTAGAATAGGAAGATGGGAAGGTGGGGGGCTAGAAGAAGAGGAAAAAGGAAGAGAGCGGGAATACGAGAAAGAAGAAGTAATTACAAAGAGAAACTCCACTGAGTAAATGGGAGCTGGATACGTAAGTGCACAAAATCGGACAGAGTAGGGATAAGTGCAAAGTTAGTAGCAGCTGTAGCAGCAGCAGCAGCAGATCTGGTTGAGGTGGCGTGTTGAAGAGGACGGTTATGTACGTAATACTGAAAACAAAAGTAGCAAGATATCTTGAACGCAGTTTTGAAACACTGCTGAACACAAGCTTGTTTCTTCAACAGCGATAATGACAACAGGAATGTTGATAGTTTTATAAAATTAAAAAAATATATATATAAAAAAGTAACAGAGCAGCAACAACTGGTTGTTCACTGCACCAACAATAACAATAATAATCATAAGATACTTTTAAGTAATGTAATATAAACCATTTTACAAATGCGGTTGGATTGGTCTATAGAAATGGTTGAATTAAATGAACACAATAAACACAGTTGTGGAAAAAGTAGGACGGAGCAATGAAGGACTCGGGACTGTTGGCAAGTGATGTTATCGTGAGAACGACAAACGTCTGCTTGACCGATGTCCAGCCCACAGACTTGTCGATAAGCATGCGTCTCCAGATAAAGACGGATAGAAAACCGCAACTGTACATTGAAACCCGTTCAAATTTGGGGTCCTTAAAGTATGTGTCTTTACTGGGGGAGGGGTTTTCACAAAGTGTCTTACCTGTGACAATAAAACTAAACGTTAATCTGAAAAGACATTGAAACTGAAAACAAAGATCAATCAGGCTGTTCGTTTTTTGTTTTTGTTTTTTTTGTTTTGTTTTGCTTTCCCGCGTGGAAAGCAAACCGTGCTTGATATTTTGTATGTAGGAAAGAAAAAGCAAAGTACACACTTTTTTTAAAACTTCAACCATCGTTTCAAAAGTTGCAGAGTACACCCAGATTAAAGCGAACAATAAACAGCCTTTAATTACAAACGTTTCAGCATGAATAGTGAAGCTGTTAATTGTACTGCGACGTAAACTATGAAACAGACAGAGGTTTTGATTTCTTTTCATTGGCAGCCATGCTCTGTGTGTGTGTGTGTGTGTGTGTGTGTGTGTGTGTGTGTGTGTGTGTGTGGTTTAATTAAATGAGTTAAAAAAAAAAAAAACCCATGCCCTCTAAATTTCCTAATACGATAGTGGAAAGTAGGACAAAGAAGCGTGTGAAATGGCGCTTCATGTCAGTGCAGATACAACTTTCACTCTGATGGGAAAGGAATTTTTGAAAAATAAAACGGAAGAAAATAAATCTTAAAGACAGCTTTAATGTCTTGATGAAATTGTCTCACGTTCATGTACTAATTAAATGTTCTGTTTCTGCGCACTTTCTAGATTTTCAGTCTGGTGATTTGTGTGTGTCGCTTGGCGCTTTAGTGTAGCTTCTGTGTGTTAATAACAGTAACAATGGTAGTAGTAGGAGTAGCAGTAGTATTGGTAAGATAATATGATGACAAAGGACACATTTACATTGCACCTTATCCTGATTAGTGTGGCGTTTTACAATCGCCAATAAAAAAAAAAGGGAAATTATCAACATACATACGAACATGAATAAATTTAAGAATAAGCTTCTCATGTAAAAAATATACGAATTAAATTTGAAATAAGCACGCATACATGTATCATTGACAGCAGAAATGCCGCACTAGACACTACGATGATCCACTGGCTTACACAGACTCGCGCACTTGCACCCACCCCTATGTACAGGACAAAAACAAATTCCATAAAAATCAGACCTTTGCAGAAAAGAGAGTAGATTACTGGTGTGTAAAACATTTGTCGCGCAGGTAAGTTTTTGAGCACTTTTTCCAATGCCGCTGTATTTTCTGTGACCTTTCGTTCAGTGCTCTACTTCTCGTTCCATTTTTCCTTGGTTATCCCAGTATCACATGAAAATGCCTCTTATGTCATTTCGTGTGTGTTCGGTTTTTGGTTGGTTGGTTGTTTTTGTATGCGCCTTTTTACAACATTTTATTCGGTCTTTAATTTCATTCTCAACATTGTAAACCGTTTGTTTTGTTTTTTATGCGCCTTTATACAACATTTAATTCGGTCTTTAATTTCATTCTCAACATTGTAAACCGTTTGTTTTTTATGCGCCTCTGTACAACATTTAATTCGGTCTATAATTTCATTCTCAACATTGTAAATCGTTTGTTTTTTTATGCACCTCTATACAACATTTAATTCGGTCTTTAATTTCATTCTCAACATTGTAAACTGTTTTGGTTTTTTTTTATGCGCCTCTATACAACATTTCACTCGGTCTTTAATTTCATTCTCAACATTGTAAACCGTTTTCAAGTTAGGCAGATCAATGCACGGTTCTCTGAAAGAACTTACCCTGACCTCCGATGAATTCGAGAAAACTTGTGTGCCGTGTTTCCCGTTGCCTTCAAAGCAAGTTCCACACAAAGTGTGATGACTAAACGTACAATACCGTCTGTGCAGATTCTG
>CM065714.1:123748674-123776174 GCA_033310375.1 Conus canariensis | reverse complement strand
CTCTCTCTCTCTCTCTCTCTCTCTCTCTCTCTCTTCTTGCGCGTGCATGCGCACCTCACTTCTCACTCTAATTCTCTCTGCCGTCCTCCATCTCTTCGTCCATCTTTCTCTCTCTCTCTCTCTCTCTCTCTCTCTCTCTCTCTCTCTCTCCGTCTCTCTCTCTCTCTCTCTAGCATTGTCTCTCTCTCTCTCCTTTCTCCCCTCCTCCACACACACACACACACACACACACACACACACACCACACACACACACACACAGGCTCTCTATCTCTATCTGTATGTGTGTGAGTGAAGCCACTTAGCCGTGTGCCCGGGGAGCGGTGAGGAGGCAGTGGAGGTGAACCCAGTGAGGCGATAGGCCTGGCTGGCCTCCTCCGGGGGGTGGAATGACACCCAGCCAGCCACGAAGACCACCCAAGACGGCTGGAGGTCTGCTGGCTGCTAGACTCTCCGTCATAGGCACCTGTCCCACTCAGTGTGAGTGTGTGTGTGTGTGTGTGTGTGTGTGTGTGTGTGTGTGTGTGTGTGTGTGTGTGACCGTCCGTCTGCCCGTCTGGCTGTCCATCTGTCTCTATGTATTGTGTATGTATGTATGTCCTTATGTGTGTAGTTCGAGTGTGTGTGTGTTCCTCAGATTGATGTTGATGTCTTGTCGCACAACACTCTGCTGCTGTTGTTGCTTTCAAATTCATGCACGAATTATTATGTTATGTATACATATTTACCTTTCTTGTTCGTTTATTTCTTTATATACAGGTGTTTTTGGTTTGGTTTAGTTTTGGGGGGAGAGGGCAAAATGAATGGATAATAACTCATGCTTATCCTACTACCCTCAAGAAATAAATCCATTCGTTTGTGTTAATTTTTTGTCTGTGATAACGTGCACTATTTTAAGACTTCAACGAGCCAGCATCTCGGCTAGGAAACCCAACGAATGAAATACATGGATTTATTGCCTACAAGAAATAAAAGGAAGAAATGGTGTGGAGTAAGGAGACAAACAAGGAAGGAAAGAAGGACAAGTCGTGTTGTTCCTTTCCCGGTCTCCTACGGAAATCACATCAGGGTGATAGGACGGAAGTAACTCGCTGGTGATATTGTAAGACGGCATACAGTGATCGTTAGCGAGACCTTCGAGGTGAAGATTCCGCGGAGAAAATCTTCCAATCACTGGTTGCTTCTATTTATGGCGTGCTAGAAAAATGAAATAAAACAAAAGCGGTACATGAATATGAGCTAGAAGGGGCTTGGGGGGATCACGGACCTCCGTCAATGTGGAACAGTGCTGATTATTGTGAATGGTTATTATTGAGAATATTTATTATTGTTATTTAGAGTATATAGCGCCTATCTTGGCCAGAGACCAGGCTCTAGGCTCGTTACAGGCCACGCTTTTGTTTACACAACGGGCTGCCTGCCTGGGTAGTCTGCTGAAGTGGTGCCTGCTGGCGCCGATCATTAATTTTGTTCCCCGTGTCATTCAGTCAGATATCATTTCTTCAGTTTTTCAACCATTCCTTCGATTTTTGACGGGAGGATGCATACTATGTATAAAACTGTCATCCGTATGAACGGCCAAACTGGCCATGTCTTCCGCACAGTTGGTGATGGGATTTCACGTGTGGAAGGTGTTGTGCATGTGTTAACACAGGGACTCTCCGTTTATCATTTCATTCGAAGAAGTTTACGGGAATTGGAATCAGAACCAGTGTGAACTACGATGGAAAAAAATCTCCCTTGTACTGAAACTGCCCGGCGGAGACTGGAACCCAGGATCACCAGGATCACGAATCCGGCACACTACCAACCGAGCTTATCCGGCCCCATTCCATCTAATAGCCTCCAGACCGTTCCTGGATCCGTCCTTTGATCTGGATCCGCAGCAAAATGTTATCATGGATTCGTTCTTGTGCCAAATTCCTCTTTTTTTTTTCTTTCCTTCTTTTTTTTGGTTGATTTTGTTGGACAGACAGACAGGTGAACGCACGAATCAACGGAAGCGGGACGTGGTTAAAAACGCTATCTAGATAAAGGCAACAACGTTTCCTTTTTACCTGTAGCCTTAAAAAGTACCAACTTTTTTTTTTAATGGTATGTAATTTTTATTAGATTATTAACGGAAAGAAGCTGAATCGAACTGTTTCTCTCTCTCTCTCTCTCTCTCTCTCTCTCTCTCTCTCTCTCTCTCTCTCTCTCTCTCTCTGTCCATTTTTGTTCCATGTTCGTATCTGGCTAGGTGGTTTGCGGACTGCTGAATACGATATCGCTGTTGGTGCATACTGGGAGAAGCGTTTACCTGTCGGAGAACCAGAAGCTGTTACCTGTCTGTCGTGTTCGTACACCCCGTGAGGAGACCTGCTGACGATGAGTGCCATGACGTTTGTGCTGAGACGTCACTTAGGCCCAAGCACCCGTCCTCTGCTCTCTTGTCTGCTTCAGACTGGTGGCTGGCAGGGTATCATGTTTGTTGCTGTAGCTGCCGCGCTGTGGACCCTCATAGTTGTCATCCTGTTCTTGTTCTTTTTACAAATTGCTTTGTGAGCGAAGGTTCGTTGTTTTGATTTAATTTGCAGCCGGAAATTCGATCCAGAGTAGGTGTGATGGTTGTGGGGCATGGAGCGGTATGATTACTGTATCTTTTTTTTTTTCTTCCCATGCGAGCTGTATATTTTTTTTCTTCTTTTATTATTTATTTGCTTTTTTTTTACTTCTTCTTGTTTGTCACATTTAGTTTCTCCTTCCTTATAACCTCCCCCGACCCTATTTTATTTTCCCTTGCGGGGGAGAGGTCATTCTCTGTGAAAACTGGTTTACTAAGTATAACAGAGATAGAGAGATCAGAGGGGGTGAGGTAGGAGAGGGGGTAAGGGGGACGGGTTATCACCGGACTCAACTCGGAGCTGTCAGGCAGCTGTACACGCAGCTCTTTTCTTTCTTTAATTCTGTCCCTTTCTTTTTCTTTTTTTTTTTTTTTTTTTCTTTTTTTTTTTTTTTTGTCCCTTACTTTTTTTCGTCTTCCTTTTTTTAAGACGTAATAAAACATTTCAAAGAGACAGGATCAGTGTCTTTGCCTTCTGCTACTGGGAGTCCTATCGTGTACATTGAAGGCATTCAGCACTTCCTGTTGGTCTGATCAGCACTGTGTCAGCATCCTGCTCGAGGGGCTGGCTGGTTGTTCGCCAGACGTTGCACCTGATCGTGTCAGATTGTCAAGTTTGAAGCACACACACACACACACACACACACACACACACACACACACCACACACACACACACACACAAGCGGTGGTTCAGTTGCAGGCAAAACCTGCATGCAGACGGTGGGCCGACCTGGCTGAAAAGTGGACGGCAAGATACTGGCAAACGTGGATATCTGAGAGGGCACACCGGCCAGTTGAACGATTCTCTGGCCTGGAAGTGGTTAGTGACCTACATGAGAGAATGTGACTCCGACAGAAGGGTGAGAGGAAAAATGAGGCGAGATCCTCTCCTGTTTCCGATTTTTGCAAATGAGAGAGTTGGAACAGCACATAGAGTGACGACTCTTCAGAGGACTTACTATTTACGATGCGAGCGGAATGGTGAGGGGTGATAATGGCGATGTACAATCACAAGAGATTTCCTGTCTGACCTCAATTCCTTCAAGATAACGTTTATTTTGTTTGTATCAAAACGAAGTGGATTTATAGATATAGAAGTTGAATGAGAGAGAGAGAGAGGGGGGGGGGGGGGGCATGCATTACACAGCGGGCTATGTATGCCATTCGCAGAATTCTGATGTAAACTCGTTTATGATTGGTTTGAATCAGAAGGGCCGTTCACTTTTTGCTGACGCATGTTGGGAAGTAACATCGCTGGGTACTGGTATGACATTAGGGATTTAATGTTTAAAAAAAAAAAGAAAGAAGGAAAGAAGAAGAAAAAAGAGGTGTGTGTGGGGGGGGTGTTAATATGATGTTTTCAGACTCGGAAGTGGGGGGAGGTGGGGGGGAGGAAGCGGCATGACGAGAACTGTAGACTCCGATGACTCCCCAACTCCTCCCCTCCTACTTACCACCCTCCACCCCCCTCCCCCGCCGTCCCTTCTTCACGCGAAGTAAATAACACGTGACACCTTGCTGAGCCCCAAATGAAGGTAAGTTGGAGACTGTGATAGCTCCCTACAACACGTGCATATGCTGACTTCTGGCCAGGTGGCTTGAGGCTATACACAGTGTGGAGGTGGTGGTGGTGGTGGTAGTTTACCAGAGACTAACAAAGATAATAGGTAGGTCTGTGTCTTGTTGTAGTGGCGGTGATGGCGGTGGTGGTGGCTCATCATAAACATAATAGCTGGGTCTGTGCCGTGTTGTGATGGCGGCTCACTGGCACCCGGCCCAGCAGATTAACAGGCGACGTCTGTGGCAGCGTTCACGGTGCAAAATGCCATTTTCTTTTTGAGTAATAGGGAAAGCAATAATTACGACGAAAATAAATATTATAGGTAGTAACCTCTATTTGCACATGAAAACAGCTAATTATTACAATATTTTCACCTCAAAGCAGCGGATTCTCTCATATGAAATTATTCTGATCAGGTGAAAAATACTTGTTCTGTTGTGATTAACTGTTTCCACGTGAAAATTATTTTTAGTAGGTAATTATCACGTGAAAACCGCTGATTATGTGAAAATTGTTTTCAAGTGAAATTGACTGTTTTATGCACGATATGTAGTTGTTGTACCCTAAAAAGGCCGTGAAATCAGAATTTATAACAGTTTTGTTGATGAAAATTACCGTTTTCGTGTGAAAATTGCAGAAAATAGTTGTTCTGACGTTTTGAAATTCAAATGTTCCCATACACGCTTCTCCGCTTGGGTTTTCCCTTGGCTTGCCGCTTTGATGACATCTTGCTTTTCCAGTCAAGCCACCCCCTACAGGTAAAGGCTGAGCAGTAATGATAAGTCAACAACACGTTTCTCTACGAGTGGGGACCACAGAATAGCGTTCGTGATAGGGGACGACGACGGTTGCTTTCAAGCCCATTAGGGTCTGGAGGAAGAACGCCACCACACGGCCAAACAGTGTTTCCCCCCAGCATTGTACAGCTTGGAAGCAGCGTCGGAAAAGTTCAGTCTGGACTTGCAGAGGTCAGCTAGAATTACAAATTTTGATAGGCCTACCGGTAAATGTTTAACCTTTTTTTCCCTAAGATATACGAGAACAAGGATTTATTCATCTTCGACTGTTGTCCAGAGCATGCAGAAAATAATGCGTGATCATGTTTCGGCAAACTAACTACGAGCTCTTCCATTGTAAGATATCTTCCATTCATCTTCGACTGTTGTCCAGAGCATGCAGAAAATAATGCGTGATCATGTTTTCGGCAAACAAACTACGAGCTCTTCTGTTGTAAGATATCTTCCTTTGCTTGGAGGTCGCGAAACTGAATGTATTCTTTAAAGAAACAAGTAGTAAATGTCTCAAATTAGTGAATTGAATATTTACAGCGATATTGAAGGCACACTGTCTTTCCTTTTTGAGTGTTTCTCAGTTGAAGACCCTCTCGGGAATGAAATGCTTGTGAAACTGTATTGAAATGATGTAGGGAAAAGAGTGTTTTGAGCAATTTTATGAATCGAACGGGGCAAATTTTACACGTTATCTACTATATCCAAGTCGTACTGTTATGATAAATACCCTTTATTTTTTCGACAATATTCAATCATAGCCTGTATGCGTTAACGGGAGCTCTCTCAACGGTTATTTCTCTGGTTGATTTACATCTCCTTACCTTTAGAGCTCCATGCCATTGACACACAACAAAGCGGCGTCTGTGGTTCCTCTTTGAAAATGTAAGACAATGAAGAGGGGCAGGGAACTGTCAGATGTTCAGCGTGCCTAGCGCATGATGGAGGGAGGAGCGTATCCCTCTCCTTCGGCCGCCCTTAACCTCTCCTCAACTGAATCAGGTACCCATTTAATTAATGCGGGGTGGACAGAGGATTTTTAAGCACCCCCCCAAAAAAAAAAAAATAATAATAATAATAAAATAAAATAAATAAATAAATAAAATAAAATCGAACTCACCACTAAGCATTTGATCATGGGCCCCTCTTATTACAGTAATGATAATAAAATCACGTAGTCCGGATTCTTCTTTCTCCCCCCCCCCCCCCCCCCCCCCCCCCCCCCCCCCCCCCCCCCCCCCCCCCCCCCCGATATTAGAAATTTTATTTAAACATGCGAGGAGGCGAGTTTTGTTTACTCGGGCAAAACTGGCGCAACAAAGTCGCTTATGTACAAAACGTAATAAAGAAAAATGATGATGAGAATAATAATAACCGTAATAATGATTCTAGTTTCTACCCGTTTGCCATTTCACTAGGGTAAGCCTGCCTCCATATTTAATTTAAACCGAAGCCAAACCAGCCAGCCAGCCACACCGAAACTGGTTTGTCCAGACACGCACATCGTACAGCGGTGGTCCTCACCCCGCCGACGTCTTTTGATTTCCCGTCTGAAAGTGTCATGGTAATGTGATCCCTAATAGCTCCCATCGCTTTCACACCCTTTACAATGTGTGTGTGTGTGTGTGTGTGTGTGTGTGTGTGTGTGTGTGTGTGTGTGTGTGTGTGTGAGGGAGAGGGCATCCGTGCGTGCGTGTGTGTGTGTGAGAGAGTGCATCCGTGCGCGCGTGCGTTTGGTGTTACTCGATTCGCCGAGTTCTGTCAACTTTCTCAAGATTGGTCGACACCAGGTGCGGCATTTACCAGTTAAATATGCCTCCAAAATCGTGTAAACAAACGAAAGCAATGGGGGGAGTAATGAGAGGGGGGGGGGGGGGGGGGGAGGGGGGGGGTGACGAAGATTTACTTTCTCGTCGAATGAAATGGAGCTAAGTGTCGTGTTTAGTCATAGTGGTTTAAAAACAACAACACAACAACAACAACAAAGCACTAAATGACAGCAATACTATAATTGAACAAGTTTTTGTTTTGTTTCTGTTTTGTTTTTCGGGAAAAAAAAAAAAGCACCAAATGACAGCAGTACTATAATTGAACATTTCTGGTCTAAAATTGTTTTGTTTTTCGTTGTCCCGCCGACTACTCCCCCTCAGTGACACTACTCCCCCTCAGTGACACTACTCCCCCTCAGTGACACTACTCCCCCTCAGTGACACAACTCCCCCTCACTGACGCTACTCCCCCTCACTGACACTACTCCCCCTCATTGACACTACTCCTCCTCAGTGACGCTGCTCCCCCTCAGTGACGCTACTTCCCCTCAGCGACGCTACTCCCCCTCAGTGACACTACTACTCCCCCTCAGTGACGCTACTCCCTCAGTGACGCTACTCCCCTCAGTGACAATAACCACGAGCCGTTCTTTCCGACTCCTCCATGCTCGGCCACACCGCCGGTACCGCGGCGGCACATAAGAAGCCATCAGTATTATATCGCCATCGGGCAACCCAGCGGCGGAGACACTGGGCTGCTGCTGAATCACTTTGGCGGTGTCCCGAGGTGCCTGTTCTGATCTAACTGACGCTGAACACCATCTGCAGAGCCCCATTCTGATGGAGATATCGCCAAGTCACGGGAGTCAGCCTGAGCTAGTGTCTCCCTCTAGTGGGCGCTGCCACGTCCATCCAACAACAGACCTCGTCAACTGGCCGACACAGACGACCTTGGCACGAATTCGCTATGGACATGGACGTGAAGAGGAAACGGAGACCGTGGTCACGAACAGAGCAGGGCGATGAAGGGCCCCCCGAATTCAGACTTTATTTTTGAAATGGTGGTCGGTGATGACGTGGCTTATGACGTTGATGCTACGGTTTTCCATTCTAGCCTAAGAGTTCATGGCAAGGCTGTGCTGTACGCCTCCTTTCATAATGTATTATGGTGTTAATCAGGCCTGGGCGATACAGACACCTGGGGTGTTGGTCAGGAAATTTTGCAACACTCTAAGAGGCGGATTCTTTAAGTACATGAAACTCGACTGTGTGGTTCCAGACTTCCCGTTTGAGTCTGTAGCACACTCAACTCGGGTAGGTGCCAGCTGAGCCCGAACAATCCTACAAATAACGGTGCTGATGGAAATTCGAACCCGCGACCTCTCAGCCCGCCTATGTGCGATGTTAACCACCGCACCACGCGGCCGGCTGCTCTGAAAAGCAGTTGTGTTTAAAGAGGACCTGACAGCAAGAATAATCGTTGAGAAAATATTTACAAGTAATGAACACGGAAGGTAACTAAATATTTGTAGTTCTGTTAGAGGCTTCACTAAACAAGACCATCCAACAGAGCAGAAATGTTTTTGGGAAGTTAGTGCAGGTGTTAAGTTGTTTGTGATGGATATGTCACGCGGCAGACTAGCCACTGTGTGTGTGTGTGTGTGTGTGTGTGTGTGTGTTTGTACGCGCTCGTGCGCGTGCTCGTGCATGTGCGTGTGTGGATTTGATATTGATTGTTGAGAGAAGAAACAGGATATAGAGCTTGTTATATGAATAATGCAGGGGTGAGTTTCATTTTTGTGTGAGATTGCCCAAAATCTTGCGAAATGATACCTCAGATTACTTCAATTTTCGCAAATTGTGAAACAGCTCTTCATGGAAATGTCTGCTGTTATTTTTTGAAGTTCGAGAATTTGAACAAGGTAGTGCAGTTACGAGTAGACGGAACACTTATCGGTTGATTCAAGCAGGTATTGTCTTCAAATCCTTTCCAACTCTGCTATTTGTGTGACCGTTCATTACTTTTTTTTTTTCAAGTTCATAGTGATGCCCGTTCGCCCATTACTGTTGTTATCCCCACCTCCCCCCCCCCTCTCTCTCTCTCTCTCTCTCTCTCTCTGCAAGTGGGTTGAAAAGGAACTCTCTCTCTCTCTCTCTCTCTCTCTCTCTCTCTCTCTCTCTCTCTGTTCGTATGTATGTATAAGAGAGAGAAAAAAGGGGAGAGGCGATGTAATGTAAATTACTATTATAATTCCCGTACCTTTGGAAGGATGTTTATGAAGTTTTACTGTGATGTTTGTGGGATGAAGAACAACGAGGAACATTTTGAAATACCGAGATGCAAAACGGAGGAAAAATGGAAACGTCTAGTGGCAAATGAATAAACTAACGGAGAAACTAGTTCAGTGGCTCGAAGCGGCTTCTCACAGCGCTGTTCGCCAGTTCAGTGACCTGTCTGCACAAAGTGGTAATCACAAGACCTGAACTCCTTGGTAGAATAAAATGCATCGTGATTCATGTCACACACACACACGCACACCCACACACACAAACACACACACACACACACGCACGCACGCGCGCGCGCACACACACACACACACACACACACACACACACACACACACACACAACACACACTTGCGTACGGCTTGGTCTTCTTGTCTTCCTTAACTCCGTGGGGAATCATTGGGGCTCCACACAGGAGAACAGTTCTCTGGGTTCCTTCTGTTGTGCGCCAAGGCCTGGCTCTATGCAAATGTTTTCCCTGTCCACTCTGCAATATTTGTCAGTCCATCGGGTTTTTTTGTTTGTTCTGTTTTTTGTTTTTCTTTTCTTTTTTCTTTTTTTTTTCTGTCTTCCCCTCCGTGTCCCTTCTTCAACAGTTCCCTGGGTGATTGTTTGAGCAAGGCCATTGGATCTGGTTACATGGCCTTACCAACGTGGTTTTCTTTTCCTGACAGAGATGTCTGTAGATCTTCATATGCTCCTGAGTGCTTTCTAATGGTTTGATGGACTTTGCGATGGGTGATATGACCAGTGTATTTGTTGTTTAGTATCTGGTAGTAGCATCTCATTTCCATGGCCTGGATTCATCTTTCCAGATGTGCCGTGAAGGTCCATGTCTCGCATGCGTACATGAAGATGAAATGTACCAGTGCGCGCTGGGAACCTGGTCTTGTGTTATCATGGAGATGTTCTTGTCGTTCCATGCAGATTGACATCTGGACAGTGCCGTGGCTGTCTTTGGTGCCCCTGAGAGGATTCATGGTTTGGATCATCACTGATAATGTTGGATTCCAGATAAGTGAATTTTTAAACAGGTTCTAGCTGCTGACCGTGGACAGTCATATCAGTATTGATGATGGTGCTGTGGCTACCATCAACTTGGTCTTCTCGGCTCTTATTTCCATGCCCTATCTTGTTGATCTTCCATTCCATCATTCAACAAAGCATGGCGAGATCTTGTTCACTGCCTTGCTGGCCATCGACGTCATCTGCAAATCGATGGTTGGTGATGGTTCTCCCTCCAGTGCTGACTCTGCTGACATTATCTTCGAGTGCGTGATGCTGTTCCATGAATATGTTGAAAAGTGAGGGAGATGGGAGGCAGCTCTAGTGAACTCCAACTGAAGTATGGAACCATTCTCCAGTAGCACTCTCTATAACCACCGCGCTGGATAAGTGGATCCAAAAAACAAAACAAAAAAGCTTGGCACACAATGAATTTTCCATCACTGAAACACAGAACGTCATGCATTCAGCGCGCAGAAGCTGCCTCTCTTTTTCGGACGCTCTTTTCGAATTTTTATATTTTGTTCACTAGTTGTTTATTTGAGAGAGGAAGTAACGCAGATATCTTTCTGCAGTATTTTTATGAACAGAAGTTACCATGTTGCGGCGATGTTTGAAAACAAGTGTCCGTATTTTTCTTTTTACTTTTTTACGTGGATTCTTTGATATTTCGTGACCTGTTTCCTACTCAACAACGAGCCAAGGCGCTTCCAAACAGAATTTAGCCATTTCTTCGTCCCTTTTCTTTTGGGGGTTGGTTTCTGTTGTTTGTTTGTTTGTTTGTCTTCCCTGTGGAAGTCCTCTGGGTCAAAACGCGTTGCGCCTGTGTTATTATTGGTTTTATTTGTTTGACGGCCTAGTACCACAGTTTGTATTTTGTTGCCTCTGCTGCTGCTTGCAGCCACTCGACTTTGAAACCAGACATCCACGGTTCTGTTTTTTTTTTAAAATGGCAAGCGGGAGCGCGCGCGCGCGTGCGTTTCGTGTGTGTGTGTGTGGAGAGAGAGAGAGAGAGAGAGAGAGAGAGAGAGAGGAGAGAGACACGTCTGTTACGTATTTCAGATTCAAAACATTTTCATTTTGCTTATCAATTTGTTTGAAATCGATGTACACGGTATGTATAGCTTTCGACAGTTTCAACAAATGGTTACCGCATTTTTTACGCAGTCGCCGGTGGATTGAGGACGGGAGGGGTGGAGGTGGGGATGGGATGGGATGGGGAGGATACAGTGACCGAAACAATAGTTTTGCTGCAGGTGAAAAGAGCTATGGGTTGTTGCCAACAGCGAGAAAAGTTACAGAAATCATCGAATCGTGTACCTCCACAACTATATTGTATAGGTTATATTTAGAGGGAAAGATATAGAAGAAAAACGCTTTGAACAATCTAGTTTCTGCACAAGCTTCTCTTCCGGTTACAGTTCACTTCATCCTCAGTACAGGCGAGATAAATGGTCACTGTCATGATTAGGGGAACGAAAGAAAATCCTGTACTAATCATGCCCCGCCATTACTTTTCTTTCCATGCACTCTTAACAACGACGTCTTCTGATTGGCAGTCGTTCTCCGCGCTGTTCACGCTCTCCGGTGTCACGTATCCTGGCAGCACGTGCTTGATCCCCAGTGCCTTTGGACTGCACGGCCTGTGTGAGCAGCCCAAGTGCGCCGTTTTCCCCTGATAACCTTGATCACTGCCCGCGTGCCGCCGCCATTCAGTGCCGCCTTCTGGAACGTTTGTGATAGTCATTTCCTCTGTCCTGTCACTGTCTTTGAATTTCTCCTCCCTTCCCCCTCTTTCTGCAACCCTCCCTATACCCTTCCTCTTCCCATTCTTTCTTTTTCATTCTTTTTTTTTTAATTTTACTGTCGTCTACCGTGTTTTTTTTCCATGCCTTTGTGTCCCGTTCCTTACCTCAGTTTTAGCCTGTCTTTTACACTTTTTGTAGTGGTCACAGTTTGTAACATGCCAGCTTTTCTCTTTAATTGTTACCTGAGGACTGATAAATGAAACCGCAAACAGTCTTGAGGGAACGCAAGTTGTCGACTCTGCTGTGTTTATCTTCCCATGCGGCTTTCTGTGGAGTGTGTGTGTGTGTGTGCGAGTGTGTGTGTGTGTGTGTGTGCGGTGCGTGTGTGTGTGCGTGTGCGTGTGTGTGTGTGTGCGTGTGTGTGTGTGTGTGTGTGCGTGTGTGTGTGTGTGTGTGTGCGTGTGTGTGTGTGTGTAAATATTTTTCATCTCTCTTTTTTCATAAACCGGGAATGTAAATCACGCGGGATGGCTCAGGTAGCCTGTGCATAGCTCAGTTTTCTCCGTCTTAAGGCTATCAACCATTCGCTTTCTAAGGCATTAATCGAGTGTATAACGTAGATGTAGTCTTTATTGTTTGTGGGGTTTTTTTCGGGACTGAACATGTGCCCAGCTATGTATTGACAGCCCTCAGAAGGCCCTGCTGTCTGGTTAAACTAAAATGAAATCGCTTTCTCATCCCCAGAGTAAACATCCTCAGTAGAAATAAATGGGCCATCACAGCTGGGATGGAGATCTCATACAGCCTATTAAGAATCAAATAAATACACGCACACACGCGCGCGCGCGCGCGCGCGCACACGCAGACACACACACACACACACACACACACACAAACCTTTTTTTTCTACCATATAAGCCAAATCGACATGTTGGTCAGAGGGAGGAGGGGGGAGAGGATGGCTTGGATATGAACTGGCTAAATGGAAATCGGTTATCTCAGGCCACATATGAGGCACGGTGCGGTAACTCGGCAGGAAGGCGGGTGGAACAGGAAAGGGTGGAGGGCGGGGAGATGGAGGGGGGGGGGGGGGTAGGGTTATTGCGAATGGGGCAGGAGAGGTCAGAAAGCTAAAACCGTGAAACATGGCGGTGGGTCAACACATCGCAGCCCGGCGCCTGTCCCGTATACACCATTCACTCGCATGAACATCCAGCATTGTCGATCTTCATCATTCCTGACTCTTTTTTTTTTTTTTTTTTTAATTCCCAAAGGGAACAACGAAGGCCAGGATGCACGATGCAAACTGTTCATGCCAGGCCATTAAAGGGAGTAAACTGACATGACTTATTGGCGACAGGTGAGTGATCTTCCCCTTTTTTTTTCCCCTCCCTCGCGCCATCTTTTTCTGTCACGGCCAACTGAAAGAATGCTGGCGGTGATGTTTATGGGGCGTTCCAAGTTGTGGCACGTGACGTATGGTTTCCAAACAGTTTATTAGGGCAAGGCTGAGGGAGGCAAAAAGATCGGGCTGCCACGGCACAGGTTCGCCTGCCATTTATCAGTGCCAAGGATCAATGGTTTCCCCATCACTCGGCCCCCAGAGCCTGGCGCAACTTGAAACAGATTCCGAGTGTTTACACCATTGTCAGGGGAGCATCTCTCCGCGGAAGTGGGTCGGGGAACGAGATCTTCCCTCAAAACTTGAGACGTTCGACATTTCTTTTACCTTTTCCTTCTTTCCCCTGGCCTGCCAGCCATCATTATTTTTATGCCTTCTGGGGGTTGGATGGCGCTGACAGACGGGTAGGTACGTAAACGTTGCAGGTTTGGGTTTGGAGTGTATGCATTGGGTCGTGAACGAGATTTCTCCTCAAAACTCGAGACGTTCAACATTTCTTTTATCCTTTCCCCCCTCCTGGCAATCATTTTTTTTCTTTTTGTTTCTTTTTTTTTTTTTTTTTTGCTTTTTTTGGCTTTGTACCTTCTGAGGCTTGTGTGGCGTTTACGGACAGGTACGCACATGAACATTATAGGGTTGGTTTTTTGAGTGTTTACTGGTTTGTTTGTTGTTTTTTCCTCAAGCTCATAAGAAGTGGAGAACGATTATGACAGGGAGAGCAAAGTACCACACAACACCTAGCTTATGTATCTGTTTATTTATACAGATTTCTCTGGAAACGTGCTTGACCGATTTCGGCGTTACTGGATGATTCAGTCAGTCAGGGAATCTTCTTTGCTCTTTTGTTTTCTTTTTTTTTTTTTTCTCCGAGGACCTTTCATTTGACAGACTTCCTCGAAACTTGATGAAAATAAACAAGTGAATAAATAAGGTGATGAATAAGTAAACATATATTAGTGAATAAATAACAAATAAATAAAAGATTAAATAAGTAAAAGAATTAATGAATAAATGAGAAAAAAATAACAAGCGGATGAGCCGTTTGTTTTTTCTTTTCATTTATCACTGTTTGTTTGTTTGAAATGTCGCCCATTGTTTGTCTGCTTTCGTGGCCCATTTAACTGTCTGTGTTCTGAAAAGTCAACACTTGTTTCTTCTCCTTCCATTGTCAAAATTGTTTTTTTTTTTCTGTTTTATTTTGACTACTAATTTATGATCCTGTTCATACTGTCCAGAGCAGGCTCCCGCTGTCCGTTCCACCGTGTGCACTTGAGTATAATCCATGACAGCGTTTTGAGACATAGTGTTATTTTGAAATGATACCAACAACGAGCCACAAATCAGTTGTCATAAAACAACCTTCCGCCAGCCAGTTTACTTACCTTAAAGCATCCCCTACGGGTGACGTCACTCACAGTCTAGGAACGCATGATGCACCTCCTGCTTGACGTCACATTTCAGGCCGTAGAACTCACCTGTGACCCTGCCTTTGCGCTTGCTGGGCTTTACCCCCAAATCCCATTCCTTTCATTATAAACTGTGCGCTTTGGAATCACATGGTATATATCTTGAATCGAAAAAAGAAACAGAAAAAAAAGACAAGAAAAAAAGAAAGAAAGAAAGAAAGAAAGACGGGAAGAGGATCGCTGTAAATGGTAATCATAACGTCTTAATATCCGGAGGCCCTTTGAGGACAAGTTCTAGGTGTGCGTGGGGGTCAGAGAGCGGGAACCCACTTTCGTTCACAGAAGAAATTCTGAGGAAAACAAACAAGCAAACAGACAGA
This sequence comes from Conus canariensis, assembly GCA_033310375.1. NCBI lineage: Eukaryota > Metazoa > Mollusca > Gastropoda > Neogastropoda > Conidae > Conus > Conus canariensis. The sequence continues at coordinate 123,761,223 of CM065714.1, read as the reverse complement.
CAGACAAAAACCCAGTTGTGCCTGACAGTGTAATCATCATCGCGGGCTTGGCGCTGTGCTTTGTGGAATGGTAACTGCACATCACTGTGGCGCCTGGGCTTGCTTTGCTGGATTTTTCATCGGAGCTGTTTATGTAGACCAACACCAAAAGCGTGCAATAGATATAGCTGTAATACCCGATTTGGTGGTTGTATTTCTTCGATAATAAAGTGCGGAGAATGTTGAATGTCAGTGGGCATGTGGTGGGTTCTGTGGTTTTAATGTGAACATTGACACATCATTGTTTGCTACCAAAAAAACAAAATCTGAATTATCAGGTCAACTTTTATAATCAGATTGGTGTCCATCGCTTCGTTTCGAACAGTTCGATCTGCAACAATGCGAAGAAAAAATATCATCTTTGCTTGCCTAAAATGCAACTTCTGCCATTCCACTACATATCACTACTATCATTATGATCACCACCCAATAGTTTTGTGTGCTTTTTATTCATTGATCATTTCTGTTCCTTGCTACAAAGAATTATTATTAATCTACCATAATTATTATCATCGCTGTTGTATCATACCATTAAGCAATAATTAAGAAAAGAACCTGTTGTTCTACTACCCTCCAACCCCTCTCCTTTCTCCCCTTCTATGTTTAGCCACTATGAATTCTGCAACTATTATCGTCATATTATCACCAAAAGTAACAGTATTCCTCTTCTTGTTATTTAGATATTTTCATCATCATCATCACTATCATCACTACTATTGCTATTGTTGTCGTTATTCTTTTTCTTGTCATTATTATTTTAACTGCCACGGTCCCCTTCCCAACGGCTTTGTTTTCATTCAACACCCATTTGGCGCCGAATATGAGAAGATAATATCATGTGGTTGCTCGTTCTTCGTTTTCATTGTCGTAAATGTTGTTTGTTTTGCCTGAAGAGGACCCAAGAGGTGGAAATGCATTGTGCGTTGTCCTGTAATATGTTTGTCTGGATTGTCTTCAGGAACTAATAATCCTTCTTTCTAAAAATTTCCGCCATTTGGTTCTCTCTCTCTCTCTCTCTCTCTCTCTCTCTCTCTCTCTCTCTCTCTCTCTCTCTCTCTCTCTCTCTCTCTCTCTCTCTCTCTCTCTCTCTGTCTGCGTCTGTCTGTCTCTCTTTCTCTGTCTCTCTCTCATACATTTTCTTTTGTGTTGCCCTGTCCTACAGATCCGTGGAATGATTCAACGTTAAGTATTATAATGAACATCGTAACTTTGGGATGAATCTCTTCTTCTTGTCAAGAAACCAGGCCGCCTGTCTGAAAGCCTTCCGCAAGCTGAAGAGACAACGTGCTCTGTTAGCATCTTTACAGCAGAGCCAGCTGTTCTGCAGCTCTGTTTGTCTTGTGTGCAAAATGATTTTGATAATGTGTGAATGACTGTTATAGTTATTGTAATGAACAGCATAATGCGGCACCCCACTTTTTAAGGAGCTTTGACCTGCAACTAAATAAACATTCGTATTCTCTCTCTCCTCTCCTCTCTCTCTCTCCTCTCTCTCTCTCTCTCTCTCCTCTCTCTCATTTTCTCCCTCTTAAATATAAATGTTGTCGTTGTGTTTTGTAATTTATCAATATTTTCCTTTTCTGCGGGACGGATGCAAAAGAGCCACTTGCAGCTTCTTTGCGTGGTTTTTTTTTTCCTTCTTTGAAAAAAAAAAAAAACAATCGTTCGTTCGTTCTCTCTCTTTGCATTGTTCGGGCGCGCGTCCTTGTGGTGCGCAAGCTTTTCTTGTTCTTGTTGTTTGTGTTCGGGTTGACCTTCTCCTTTTCTTGAGGGCGGGGATGGAAAGTTGGGGTGGGAAGGAGGGGTTCTGAGGAACAGAGCGTGGTGGAAGCGAGGGGAGAGATGGCGGAGAGAATGGGGAATGAACATGGCGAGCAATAGTGGTGAGCGTTTAGTTTACACTGTGTACATCGGCTACTTCACTACTCTTTCTCGGTCTGTCTGTTGATTTTTCTGTCTGTCTGTCTGCCCACCTCCTCTTTCTCTCGTTCATTGCACCCTCTCTCTCTCTCTCTCTCTCTCTCTCTCTCTCTCTCTCTCTCTCTCCTCTCTCTCCTCTCTCTCTCTCTCCCCTCTCTCTCTCTCTCTGTCGCACGCAGGCACGTAGGCACGCACACTCACTCACGCACCCCCGCACACGCACGCACGCACGCTCGCTCACACGCACGCACGCACGCACGCAGAGGAAGACAGAGATAGAGACAGAGAGAGAAAGAGAGAGAGAGAGGAGAGAGAGAGAGAGAGGTGGACAGATATGTGCGCAGATGAACAAACACGGAGTCAAAGAGATAGATGGAAAGACTAGTTCACGTCGTCGTCAGGATAATACATTGTCGGTGTTGTTTTCTGCAGGGGAAGGCCTCTTTCTTCACTTTGCTGGATGACCATGGCGACCGGTTGACCATGGGGACCACCTGCCCAAGGCCTCGGAGGCCGGCTGGGCTGTGAAGGACACGACCCCCGGGACAGTGAATTCAAGGGCAAGGGAGAACGCAAACCCCTGCTTCTCAAGTCGACAAGGCTGTGAACGAACCTTGGACGTCTCGCATCATCACATGCTTTCCTGGAGAATGTCACTCACCCGAGGATGCTGAATAGGTAGATTGAATGATTGAATTAATGAATTAATAGAAACGATTGATTGAAGGAAAACAAGTAAACGACCAAATAGAGTAAGAAGCCAATAAGATTGTTGAATTGATAAGTAGACAACGAAGATGCGGAAAACGAATAAATGAAAGAAAGCAAATTTAACGACCAAATGAATCAATGAACCAAATAAGATTGTTGGAATAATAAGTAGATAGCGAAGATGCGAATAAATGAATGACAAAAAAAATAAATCAGTGCTGGTAGCCTACATTTTGAATAAACTGATTGATAAATCACATAGACGGACGGACAAAAGGAGGGACGGATAAAAGTCACGAGTTTTAGACGTTATGTACATCGTGTGTAAAGAATAGGCGTGAAGACAAAGATGGAAGCTTTCCGTCCTTCCCATCCCACGGATGGAGCTACTGGTACAGAGCGCTTTAAGCTCAATGGTACAGGGGCAGGCTCAGAGAGCGAAGCGTCCCAGGTGAAATGTAGAAAGAACGCAGTCACAATTGAAAGGGTAAAAGCTCCAGTAAGGATAAGACGTTTGATATGTGTAGCACATTATGGAACAAGCGGCCCATTCACCTTTTCATCCGCTTTAACCATCCCCGAACCGAATCAGGCGCCTGTTTACTGCATAGTGGACGGAGGAGGTATTCGATCCGTTTCTAAGCGATCGTGTACTTCGAACTCTCGGCCGTCTGCTCGGAAACTAGACGCACAAAGCATTTAACCACAGGACCCCGGCCATGAACCAACCTTATGCTCGTGATCCTTCATCACTCTTTTGAACACCCCCACCTCTCTCTCTCTCTTCTCTCTCTCTCTCTCTCTCTCTCTCTCTCTCTCTCTCTCTCTCGCAACGTGTTAATTTGTAAATCGCTTAAAGCGTGTAACTGTTTTCTTGAAAGTTTCCATATATAATGTATACTCGTAATTTCATTGTCATTCATTAAAGTGCCACTATGTTCTGATGTTTTGTACTTTAACCTGTAATTCATTTTATTCAGAGGTAGGCTGAAAGAAATTGTGTATTGTTTTGCCTTTTTCCAGTATTAAAATAAGTCCGTCGGAATTTGTTCGTTCTGATTACGTGCGTGAATGGCATGCGCACACGCTCGTGCGCACGCGCGCGTGCATGTGTTTGTATGTGTGTGTGTGTGTGTGTGTGTTTGAGTGCACGCGCGCACGCGCGTTTGGGGAGGAGAAGTTTGGGGGCAGGGTTGTGGGTAGGAAAGGCAGAGGCAGGCGAATGATGCGAGGTGTTGGGGGCGGTAATAAGGAATATCTTTAGGTAGCCACACACGTGTGGACGTGAACTTTTTTCAGTTTCTTTACAGATGTTCCTGTGTCGTTAACTATGAAGTGGATCCTGTAAATGTGGAGCTGCACATTTTATGTACATGCTTCGTTATAGATATGATAGTGTGTGCGTGCGCACGCTTGCGCGCATGTTCGCGTGGTTGGCCGAGTCACCAACTTTCATATGTTTCGTAATCACTTCTCACCCGGCGGGTGAGAAATGACACGTGCCCTTATTTCCAAAATCGGTTCCTTCTTTGAAAATCCCGAAGTGTTCAGAACAACAAAACATATGAAAGAAAGCAGACTGCACCTGAATTTGAGGGGAGAGTGATTCTGGACCTCGGCCAGACCTGCTGCTCACCCTGTTCTAAAAGCACTCCCATTCCAGGCAATGTCCAGAAACATGGGGAGTGAATAAACTCACCCTCCCCATGTGATAGGAGGTTGGAAATGGCCACGGGCCTTTATCACTCCACTTTTGGATATATCATGTCTCAAGTCACTCACCAAGGAGTGCTTTCGGAACAGGTAGGGGGGAGAGTGTGAGGGGGTCGCAGTTCTGGCCCCGGTCCAAAATCGCCCTCTCCCCTTCAAAATCAGCCGCAGTGTGCTTTGATTGATATGTCTTGTCGTTTGGGGCACTGAGAATTTGAAAGGAGAGGGGGGGGGGGTGATTATGGGACAAAGGGTGGTCTGGATTTATTCTGACGGGGAGTGGCGGGTTAGGTGGTGAGTTTGGGCACGAGCCCTTTCTCACCTGCCGATGAGTGATTGCGGGCATGCAGTAATTACGGAACTTCAGGCATCGGTAACACAGATCACGTTTTGTCTTTCCTTGAACACGTGTATTGCGCCACTCCTTCGTGTTTCTTTTCAGTCCGTTTGAACGGTAAAGAGCGATGGCTAGAAACAAAGACAAACCACATCGGTTCATTTTCTGTGGACAAGATTGTCAGAATGCTTAGCTATCCATTCAAAACAATGTCCTCTAAGTACAGGTATTAAACTGTCACCACGTAACCATTATGAATAGTGAAGAGAGAGAGAGAGAGAGAGAGAGAGAGAGAGAGAGAGAGCAGATTGAACAAAAATGCGGTTCAGATACGGCTTTCCATCTGGCTCACACATATTCTGGGTTGTTTGGGTTTTTGTCCAATGGATTGAACACTCTTTCCTTTATTCATTCATGGCAGGATAGGTAACAACAGTAAGCAAAGACCTAATAGGACGAATGACTTCTGTTTCATAAAGATTAGTAGGCAAGCGTCTATGTCACACACCAACACACACACACACACACACACACACACACACACACACACACCATCATCTCACTCTCTCTCTCTCTCTCTCTCTCTCTCTCTCTCTCTCCTCTCGCTCACTCGCTCACTCGCTCGCTCACACACACTCACTCACACACACACACAGACACACACACACACACACACACACACACACACACACACACACTCACACACACACACACACACACACAACACACGTGTGCTTTAGTCTCTCGGATGAGACGATAACGGTCTACTACGCACGTAGTGTTTTCATAAGAACGTTCGACAATAATAAATGCGTTCTTGAGAACATTAACAGTCTGTTGAAAAGAAAATCTACTTCGGTGAGTGGGCAAACAAAAGCAGGAGGCAGACGGAACCTAACCCAACGATAACAAGAAAAACGGGGATGTTGTCGTCAACCCCGTGGCGATGTACTTTTCCAAGGGAAAGCCGCTTCGTTCTAAAAAATCTGGTGCGACAGGGAACTACGCCCGCGCGCATATGGCTTAATCTGAATCTCTCCGCAGGGGATGGCTGGAGAGGCAATGACATCACAGTGAGTGAAGCAGCCAATCAGCACGCTCGGCACCAAAGTGCAGCCTTCTTTTTTTTCTTTCTTCTTCCCCCCCCCCTCCCCCCCCCCCCCCCCCGTCGCTCACGCGGTGTCGTTTAAAATCAAAGTAAAGCTGAGCAGTGTGAGAGTGGATAGAAAACATAAGAGACAACTGCGAAAAGTTAAATTATTATCATTAAATCAGATACAAAACTTTTCCGCAGAGAAGACGAGTATGTCGTTAGCGCTGACCAATCCCGATACGTGTAGGCAGGAAATACTGTGATCGACATTTCCACCAATATTTGGGTAAAACGCTGGAAAGTTTGACTGAAGGACCATGAAACAAAACTGTCATATTTCATGCGAAACAGTCATCCGGTTTTTACCTGTTGGCTCAACACGCTTTGTCAGTTGCACTATCTAGAGTCCAGCTGGCCATACAGGGTCCTGTCAGGTGCACTATCTCTAGTCCAGCTGGCCATACAGGGTCCTGTCAGGTGCACTATCTCTAGTCCAGCTGGCCATACAGGGTCCTGTCAGGTGCACTATCTCTAGTCCAGCTGGCCATACAGGGTCCTGTCAGGTGCACTATCTCTAGTCCAGCTGGCCATACAGGGTCCTGTCAGGTGCACTATCTCTAGTCCAGCTGGCCATACAGGGTCATGTCAGGTGCACTATCTATAGTCCAGCTGGCCATACAGGGTCCTGTCAAGGCTTTCACCACACAGCTTCAGAAAGGCCAGTCCCTAAGCAAGGTAAGCAACAAATATCTACACTATTTGTATTACTCAGTACATAACAGCTAACCTGTTCATGTCATTAGAACCAAATTATGCCGAAAGCATCGGGCTTTCCTCTTGACTTATCCCCTCTCTCTCGTCCCATTCCCCTCAAGTTTACTGAAATGAGAAGGAGAAAAAAGGTATTACTAGTATAATGGTCTCACAAAAAATAACTGAACAGGCCGTATGGGCAAAGAGAGTTTAGCAGCTCGCCTCCACGCTGGACAGTGTTTAGAGTCTCGCTAGCACGGAAGCCATAAGGATCTCCTTTTATGCTGATCGAGGAGGAGGAACATAATGCCACGGATTTCCATTCTGGTCTGAGACTGCATGACAGAGCTGTACTCTAGCTTACTCTCATAGTGTATCCCGGCGCGGCGTCAACCAGGCCCGAGAGATACAGACACCTGCAGTGTTGGTCAGAAAAATTGAGCAACACTCTCAGAGACGTATCCATTAATGGATGAAACTCGACTGTGTGGTCCCAGTCTTCCCAACTGAGCCCGTAGCAAACTCAACTCTGGGTAGGCCGTAGGGGCAGGAAAATCCCACATGACTCTGATCGGAATTGAACCCACGACCTCCCAGCCGGGAGTCCGCGACTTTGCCACGGCAGCGGCTGGTCCTTAAGGAACTCCTTGCTGGTACTCAATGGTGCCTATTTTGATCCAACATGTACACGCACGTCACCATGTACTATGCCATTACTGGCGACAATCATTGTTTAATCTCGGAGCCAGTGCCAATGAACACTGACCTTTGGAAGGTGCCAGTACATCCTTCAACAGCAGTTGCCTTGAAAATTGTTATACCAACGACGTTGACTCGGACTCGCAACAGGCATCACAAGAGCATGCCCGTGGAATGACTATTACAGAATTCCACATTTCTTTCCCCAGTAATCTATGAGGATGAGGAAAGTGATACCAAGGAGATCCATTTTAGTCTGAAACTAGTAGAACAAAACACTTGAAAGACTTGGATAGCAGGTCTTCAGAGAAGTGGCCCTTCCCCCCGTATCCCTTCACACCGTCTATGCCGCCCCACCCCGTCACGTCTATAATTGTTTCTGCTCTTAATTTCTCGAACTTTTAAGGATGCCGGGCCGCATTCGGGTCTATACCTCTGGATGCCTTGTAGCTATCGCCTCCCCTGTATCGCTCCGAAATGGCCATCCCATCCCAGGAATCAGTCTGGTCCTCCCCCAGACTGTCCCCTCCCCCCCCCCCCCCACCCCCTCTTTACTGAGTTAGAGTTAATCAGCGGACCCCCCCCCCCCCCCCCCAACCCTCCGCCGCTCTCCTACGGGAAAGTAAGTTTGGGACGGGGACTACAATGACCCCTACGCCCCCCCCCCCCCCCCCCCCCCCCCCCCCACCTCAGCCCTTTCCCTCGCCACCAAACCTGCCCACGTAACAGGGAGAATCAATCTGGGACGGAGTCCCGAATTCCCCACCCGCCACTCTGAAGTCCTCTCAATGAGTTACTTTGGGATGAATCCAGCATAGGTCCTGCACCAACAGACGGATGGGTAATGAGGGCGAGGGGTAGGTATTCTGGAACAGAGTCCAGAATGTCCCCCCACCTCAATGAACACGTTAGCTATTTTGGTGCAGGTCCAGAATGTCTCCAGCACCCTCCCTGTCTCACCCTCCATGGGGAAGACGATCTGAGATGAGGTCTAGAATGCCACCCCCCCCCCCCCCTCCCCCAACAACACCACTTAACGGCGGAATTTTTTGGGACGGGTCTAGACCCCGTCCCCTCCACACACACACACACACACACACACACACACACACACACACACACACACACACACACACACACACACACACACGCACGCACGCACGCACGCACGCACACACACACACATACACACACCACCCCCACTTCACGCCTCCCTTGACAAAGGGAGTCATTCCAGGAGAGGGTAAAGAATACGCCCTCTTTCTTGCAGACGACTGCGACGAATGATGACAATGACGATGATGATGATGATGATGATTGTGGTAAGACCCTTATCCTCGCTTTATTTCTGAGCTCTAGTGTGGGAAATATGTGGCTAGGTCAACTGTTGTGAAACAGTTTTGGACTGGGATGCGAAAATGTGCAAGCCATTTTCTTTAAGCAGTATCATGTAAAACTTTTGAGAGACAGACAGACAGACAGTGAGGCAGGCAGAATGAATAAATGATAGTTTACTCATAAAAACCGCAGCCCCTCCTGAAGGGGTAAATAAGCAATATGTATAACGCTTTCTAATACTATACGAAAGGAATTTAGCGACAGCTATGGCAATCGCATCATGCAACTTCATGAAGTAGCTACTTCTCAGCATCTAAAAGTCTTATACAGAAACAACGAAAAATTACATATAACATCAGGTCTAGAAAATGTTCTCTTTTTTTTTTCAATTTTTGGTAACAAGAACAAAGCGTATCTAATATTCTTAGACATCTGGTATTTTTGGAACATCAGTTCGCAATCATCACGAGATTTATATCTAAAATGATGTTCATTCAAATCAGGTATATCCAGTCTAAACCTAGTCTTTCAGTTTTCGGTCCATATGTACCCGCAAATGTTGCTGAACATCATGGCTATGACAAAGTGTTTTATACAAATCATGTTCTTTTAATCTTTCGCCGGTGTCAGTGTGGTAATTCTAGTATTACCGTCTACGGTCGATCAGACATCGACAAAACTTTGTTATAAAGTCATGCTCATTTCCCACACCTTAATGTACGCCTTGCCACCAGAACTATTCACATGGGAATAAACACGCACATTGATTCACAGTTCTTCATTCCTCTAGCATCTAAAACATACAACATTTTGTATGCTGTGTAAGGTAACCAGTGTTCATCCATATGTAATAGCTTAAAAAAGGGTTAATCGCTAATTCACATACTTTGAAAATCTATTTGCTTTAGCCAAAATGAAATCATTGGGGGTGCGCAAATCTAGATCTGAATACTTTTCAAGAGCAAACAAATGAACTAACTCACCTTTGAAGAACAGCTTGGTCCAACCCCCCGATCCGTACAGCAGAACTGGCTGAAGACATGAATCCCAAAATATTGTGAACAGTTTAAAGAAACTGTTATTTAGAGCACATAGATCATGTACTATATATAACAATACATTCTTTGCTTGATTGGCAAGATCTTTACAAACAGCAGTTGAACTCAGGAAAATGGAGATTAATGTTGCCAAATATTTAGAAACATTAACCACAGGCAATATCGAGCCATCACACAGCCATCGTTCCCTTAAGAATCCTCTTTTTCGAAACACAATTATATTGCTTTTATTCATGTTAAACTTCAACGAAGATTAAAAAATGGAACAGCATTAAAAAGAATTGAGTCTTCCAGAAGAAATACGCGCGAGAAGACTACCAGCCGCCGTGGCGAAGTGGTTAGCGTCGCGGACTCCCGGCTGGGAGGTCGTGGGTTCGAATCCCATCAGAGTCATGTGGGTTTTTCTGCCCCGACCGGCTCCTACCCAGAGTTGAGTTTGCTGCGGACTCAGTTGGGAAGACTGGGACCACACAGTCGAGTTTCATCCACTTAATGGATGCGTTTCTGAGAGTGTTGCTCAAATTTCCTGACCAACACTGCAGGTGCCTGTATCTCTCGGGCCTGGTTGACGCCGGGATATATTATGAAAGGAAGCGTAGAGTACAGCCCTGTCATGTAGTCTCAGACCGAAATGGAAATCCGTAGCATCATCTGAATCATCCTCATTCTCATCGATCAGCATAAAAAAAATGTCTCAAGTTCTGTGGCCCTTCACGCCCTGCTCTCATGGTGACCTCAATTTCTATGTCCTCTCCACGTCTGTGGCCTTGGTTTGGTTCCGTCGGGGTCACCGGTATCGGCGAGTCCATGGGGGCTGTCGTTGGACGGACGTGGTGGCGCCCTCCGGAGGAAGAGCTCACTCACGCCGGCTCCGCGACTAAGCAATTATTGTCGTCAGTAGGGGGCTTAGTAGGTGGTGTCCTGCGTATGTTAGATCAGAACAGGCGCCACTGAACACCACCGAAGTGACTCGGCAGCAGTGCAGTGTCTCCTCCGGTGGGTTGCCTCTTGACGACTTGAAATTGACTGCTCCCTGTGGATTGCCGGTGCCGGGGCTGCGGCGAGTCCGACCGAGCTGTGGCTGTGGACGGGGTGTCGGAATGAGCGGCGTGGGTGCACTGCCTCTGAGGTGCGCAGAGGTCGGGACAGCAAAAAAAAAAAAAAAAAAAAAAAGAAATACGCGCGAGAAAAGTATGCATTGTCCCTAAATGGCTGTAGTCTGTAAGTCAAGAACACAAACGCATGAATCTGGTGAATAGTTCATTTATGTAAATGCTGTGTGACCCCGAATTCAGCTTGAATGCTATATCAAAACACTGAATACATTCTTTTTTTCAGATCGGTGTAGATGTGACTTTTCCAAAGGAGTCAGAAATTACTGTTGTTGTTTTGTGTGTGTGTGTGTGTGGTGTGTGTGTGTGTGGTGTGTGTGTGTGTGTTGTTGTGTTGTTGTTGTTGTTGTTTTGTTGTTGTTTTTGTTGTTGTTGTTTTGTCTGGCCCATCTTCTGTGCCACCTCGGTGGCATTGCACCCACGCCGCTTATTCCGACACCCCGTCCACAGCCACAGCCCGCCCCGATCTGCCACAGCCCCGGCACCGCCAATCCACAGGGAGCAGTCAATGTCAAGTCGTCAAGAGGCAACCCGCTTGAAGAGACACTGCACTGTTGCCGAGTCACTTCGGTGGTGTTCAACGGTGCCTGTTCTGATCCAACATCCGCAGGACACAATCTACTAAGCCCTCCTACTGACGACAATAATTGCTAAATCACGGAACCGGCGTGAGTGAGCTCTCCCTCCGGAGGGCGCCACCACGTCCGTCCAATGATAGCCCCCATGAATTTGCCAATACCGGTGAATCACACCAAGACCACAGACGTGGAGAAGACATCAAAACTGAGGTCACCACGAGAGCTGGACATGAAGGGGTCACAAAATTTGAGGCTTTTTTTTTTAATGCTGATCGATGAGAATGAGGATGATGAAGATGATGCTATGGATTTCCATTCTGGTCTGAGACACATGACAGGGCTGTACTCTACGCTTCCTTTCATAATATATCCCGGCGTCAACCAGGCCCGAGAGATTATAGGCATCTGCAGTGTTGGTCATGAAATTTGAGCGACACTCTCAGAGACGCATCCATGGGTGAAACTCGATTGTGTGGTCTTAGTGTTCCCAACTGAGCCCGTAGCAAACTCAACTCTGGGTAGGAGCCGGTCGGGGCAGAAAAATCCCACATGGCTCTGATGGGAATCGACCCAACGACCTCCCAGCCGGAAGTCCGCGACGCTAACCACTTCGCCACCAGCGGCTGGTGTCAGAAATTACTTGATCAGAGTTCTTTCAATCAAAATCACCATGTCTTGATTCTGTGTTGGTTATACGTTGTACTTGGGAACAAATTCATTGAGGAAATTAATACATCCACTCAGCTGTATCTGACTCCCAAAAGGAATGAACATGCGGTTATAAGTTGATCTGAAATGTCGCACGGGAAGAGGCAGGTCCTTTTAGCGTAGACGAACATGATGACATTCGTACAACGCGTGTAACTGTCCTGTAAATGATGTCTCTGGTACCACAGACAATGCTGCATTATGTCCTTTTCTTCACCACAAAACAGAGATTCATTACGAGGTTTTCTTTTTCGTTAGTTTGGCTGGTTGGTTGGTTGGTTGTTGTTGTTGTTGTTGTTGTTGTTGTTGTTGTTGTTGTTGATTGTTTCTTTGTTTCCGTTACCTCTCCAATAACGGTCTATGCTATATTATGACAATTTCTTGCGTAAATTTTTTTTTTTTTTTAATCCTCTTTAGGCAGCATGCAAACTGACTATAGTTTCCAGTTTTTCTTCTCCTTCTGAACCAAAACACTTTTGTCAAAATCAACATT
>CM065714.1:123731174-123743674 GCA_033310375.1 Conus canariensis | reverse complement strand
CCCCCCCCCCCCCCCACTACCCTCCTTCCTTGTCAGAAGGGAGGGGGTATAAGTAGAGAGAGAGGGAGGAGAGAGAGGGAGACGGGATTATGGAGGAGGGAATGGGACGCGTGGGAGTGGTGAGGGGGGGGGGGGAGAAGAGCTAGAGGGGAGGAGGATTGGGGGGGGGGGGGAGATAGCTCCCAGCAGTAAGGGGCGGAGCTTGTTGCTATTTAAAGGACGAGCACTCTTGTCTCGCCCACCGGTTGCGCTTCATTAGGAAACGTGACATGGTGGTAAAACTGCACTCCGTAACTGTGCCTCCTCCCTCCCCTCCCCCCTAGCCCCACCCTCATCCATTCCCTCTCTCTCCTCTCTCTCTCTCTCTCCTCTCTCTCTCTCTCCTCTCTTCGCTCAAACACACTCACAGGCAAACAACGGAACTCAGCGGAGAGGAAGGTGTTGCAAATCTTCACGACTGTTTGTTTGTACTGACGACGGTGAGACAACAGACTGGAGAGAGAGAGAGAGAGAGAGAGAGAGAGAGAGAGGAGAGAGAGGTGTGTGTGGGGGGGGGGGGGTATACACCCACGAGCAGTTGAAGATGGAAGGAGCTGAGAAGGAATGTAATGGAGCGGGACGGGATGGGGGGGGGGGGGTTGGGGTTAAGACTACCACTGCGGAGGCAGTGACTTGGTGGAATACAAGTTGTCACCATCGCGTATGGTCGTAGCAGGGCGATGGAGAAAAAAGGCAAAAATTTAGATGACACACTACGAAGTGCAAAGTATATTTCATACACCCAAATGCACATGAAGAACACAACAAAATGCAAAATAGCGTTTATTTCATGCACACCAAATAAAATGAACCACACACAAAATGCAAGATAACGCTTATTTCATACACACCGAATGCAATGCACACATACAAAAAGTGCAAAATAAGCTTATTTCATACACACTATGCAAATGAACATCCACAACAAATGCAAATAACGCTTATTTCATACACAACAAATGCAAATGCACACCACACAAAGTGCAAAACAACGCTTATTTCATACACACCAAAATGCAAATGCACACCCACAACAAAGTGCAAAACAACGCTTATTTCATACACACCGAATGCAAATGCACACCCACAACAAAATGCAAAATAACGCTTATTTCATACACAACAAATGCAAATGAACATCCACAACAAAATGCAAAATAACGCTTATTTCATACACACCAAATGCAAATGCACACATACAACAAAGTGCAAAAAAACGCTTATTTCATACACACCAAATGCAAATGAACACCCACAACAAAATGCAAAACAACGCTTATTTCATACACACCAAATGCAAATGCACACCCACAACAAAGTGCAAAACAACGCTTATTTCATACACACCGAATGCAAATGCACACCCACAACAAATGCAAAACAACGCTTATTTCATACACACCGAATGCAAATGCACACCCACAACAAAGTGCAAAACAACGCTTATTTCATACACACCGAATGCAAATGAACACCACAACAAAGTGCAAAACAACGCTTATTTCATACACACCAAATGCAAATGCACACACAACAAAGTGCAAAAAACCGCTTATTTCGTACACACCAATGCAAATGACACCCACAACAAATGCAAAACAACGCTTATTTCATACACACCGAATGCAAATGCACACCCACAACAAAGTGCAAAACAACGCTTATTTCATACACACCGAATGCAAATGCACACCCACAACAAAGTGCAAAACAACGCTTATTTCATACACACCGAATGCAAATGCACACCCACAACAAAGTGCAAAACAACGCTTATTTCATACACACCGAATGCAAATGACATCCACAACAAAGTGCAAAACAACGCTTATTTCATACACACCAAATGCAAATGCACACACACATCAAAGTGCAAAACAACGCTTATTTCATACACACCGAATGCAAATGCACACCCACAACAAAGTGCAAAACAACGCTTATTTCATACACAACAAATGCAAATGAACGAACACAACAAAGTGCAAAACAACGCTTATTTCATACACACCAAATGCAAATGACCGAACACAACAAAGTGCAAAACAACGCTTATTTCATACACAACAAAGGCAAATGAACGAACACAACAAAGTGCAAAATGACGCTAATTTCATATGCACAAGATGCAAATGGCTACAAAATATAGGGCAAAGTAACGCTAATTCCATGCACACACAATACAAATGAACACACACAACAAAGGGCAAAATGACGCTTATTTCATGCACGCACAATGCAGATGAACATACACAACAAAGAGCAACTTAACGCTTATGTCATACATAAAAAGCAAATGGACACACACAATAAAGTGCAAAGTAAAGCCAATCTCATACACACAAAATGCATACGAACACACAAAACAAACTGTAACGTTCATTCATGCATGCAAAATGCAAATGAACATACACAACAAAGCGCAAAGTAATATTTATTTCATACACACAAAATGCAAATGCACATTCTCAATAAAGTTCAAAGTAACGCAAATTTCATGCACACAAAATTGCGAATGAAGACGCACAACAAAGTTTGAAGTAACGCTGATTTCATAGACACAAAATGCAAATGAACACACACAACAAAGTTAAAAGTAACATTGATTTTGTACACATAAAATTCAAATAAACACACACAACAAGGTGCAAAGTAACGCAAATGTCATAAACACAAAAAGCAAATGAACATACCATGCAAAGAGCAAAGCAACGCTTATTTCATACACACAAAATGCAAATGAACACACACAACAAAATGCAGCCTCACGCTTATTTCATACACACAAAATAGCAAATGAAGACACACAATTCAACGTAGTTACTCTTATTTCATACATACAAAATGCAAATGAACTCGCACAACAATGTGCAAAGTAACGGCCATTTCATGCACATAAAATGCAAATGAACTCGCACAACAAAGGGCAAAGTAACGGTCATTTCATACACAATAAAATGCTAAGCAACACTTTCTTTCTCACACACAAAACGCAAATGAATGCATACAACAAAGGACAAAGTAACGCTTACTTCACACACAAAACCAAACGGACGAGGGGATTCCTATCTTCTCCAGACATCTCCAATAACATAAAAGTGCACAAAACAATACTCCCGTGACGGCGGTCACAGCAGCACAACGGCGATGCAGAAAGACAGAAGTGAAGTAATGGTGAGAGGTTTCGGGGACAAAGTGCACAGCACGTGCATAAAGTCACCCCATGAAAGGCTCAAAAATGACAAACATACAATTATGGTACCCGACTTAAAGGGGAGAGGTGGCACGAAAATTAAATCATTGTTCTTTTAAAACTTCTTCATTTTCTTCTATTGTTTATGTTTTTTTTAAAAAAAACATAAAAAAAACATATTTGGGTGATTTCAAAGCTCTTGTGTGATTTGGGGACCACAAGTGGGGGCAAAATGATGAAAAATGAAAAAAAAAAAAAACGGTTCATAACAAGAACTGGATTTCTATCATAGCAGACATGTTAGGCACTTGAAACATGACCTTTCTTGGTTTGCTGAGCTATAGTTATGCAATTACAAAAGGATTTTTATTTATCTAAACTTTTTTTAAATTTTTTTTTTCCATATGGTGGCCATCAGGCTTCGCGTTTCATTGCTTTTGAATTTTTCAAATAGAAATAGCAAATGATAAGTGCTGTTTTGACTTGTAAATAAAATGTAATTGCATGCAGAAATCATTTCTGATCAAAAGAAAACAAATTACCAAGCTAGCTAGTCTGGATCCAGAGATATTGTGTTCCTTGCACATCAACCGTTGTCAAAAAAAGTGATTGAGAAAACGACGATTGAAAATAAAGAAGTTGAGCAATTTTCACATACACCTCCTTCAAATAAAGTCATTTTTTTACTATGAAAAATGTGAAAACAGACAAAATGAACGCCACAAATGGTTTCAACCGACTTTCTTGAGCATCAAAACACAAAACCCAAAACATGATTTTTGAAAGAAAATGGTCAAATTTTCGTGCCACCTCTCCCCTTAAGTCGGGTACCATAATTCAGATGAAGCATTCATATACTACCTTCGTACTGTCAAACGTACCAGTAGCCTGTCTGACCATCAAAACAGAGTAACATTTGAAGAAGCAGGCTCATCCTCACAGGGTAAACAACGGGCCTAATTGATGGTGTGCCACTGGCTGTCCATCTGGCTGGACCAAAGATGTAGAAGGGAGAGGATAAGTATCCTGCTTCGTTTTCCCGCTGTTCGCCTTGTTCCTGGTCCTGTTTAGCTCGCGCAGGTCACTAACCATTTCCAGGCGAGAGACTTCGTTCGAATGACTGGGCTGCCTTCCCAGGCAACCACACATGCATGTTTCTTCTTAGTCGCTATTCAGCGAGGGCGGCGCATTGCCTGCACATAGCCTTTGCCCACCGAGCGAGCCACCGTGTGTGTGTGCTTCAAACCTGACAGTGTGACACAATCAGCGGTGAACAGCAGCCAGCTGATAATCATGAGGCAGACACAGAAACAATCAGATGTACGGGACGGGGCAAATGCCTTCAATATGCTCAAGGGATTGAACTCCAACCTGCGAATGAAAAGTTACTGACCCTGTCTTCTCTGTATCTTCGCTTAGACCAATCAGCCGCCTGTGTAAATTTCTATATAAAAATGCATGGTTATACTAGAAGACCAGACATACGATGGCCATACGCTGAAAATGAGTAAACTACACAGTGCTTAATGCCAACTATCATTCCTGACAGCCATTAATTATTAACAATGAAATCAGCAGACAAAAAATAATGGAAAGAGAGAGTTTTCAAGACTAAATAATCCGACGCCGGTGTCAATGCGTGCTCTCAGACTATAACCCAAAACGCGTTACAGTAAGGTCTTGTATGTCCCAGGCCTAATGTGCCGTACTTTCTGTGTTCATGTACTGTGTTTCCCAGGTCCTTCGTCTAATGTCCAGTATCCTGTTTCTTCTTTTTTGTTCTGTCCCACATTCTGTGCCTCAGTGGCAATGCACCCATGCCGCTCATTCCGACCCCTCATCCACATCCACAGCCCAGCCCGCCAAAGCCCTGGCACCGCCAATACACAGTCAGTCAGTCAGTCATTCCCCTGACCGCTGGGGTCGTTGGGGGGACGTGATGAGGCAGCCGCCGTTTCTCTCCAGGCTCTTCTGTTGGTGGCTGTCGTGAGGAGATCTGGCATGGTCATTTTGGTCCGGTCCTTTATATTGTCGGACCAGCTCTTTCTCTGCCGTCCTCGTCTGCGCCCTCCTTCAACGGTACCTTGAGTACACAGGGAACAGTCAATGTCGAGTCGTCATGAGGCAACCCACAAGAGGAGACACTGCACTGCTGAAGACTCATTTCGGTTTGGTTCAGTTGTCCCGGGTCCAGTATCCAACATACGCAGGACACCATCTGCTAAGCCCCATACTGACGACAGTAATTGCTTAGTCACGGAGACGACGTAAGTGAGCTCTCCATCCGGAGGGCGCCACTACGTCCGTCCAACGACAGCCCCAATGAACTTGCCGATACCGGTGACTCCGACAGAATCAAACCAAGGCCATTAACGGGGAGAGACAATCGAAGCTGAGGTCACCATGAGAGCAGGGCATGAAGGTCCACAGAACTTGAGACTTTTTATTTTTTCATGCCGATCGATGAGGATGGGGATAATTGAAGATGATGGTACGGATTTCGATTCAGGTCGGAGACTGCATGACAGGGTTGCACTCTATGCTTACTTCCATTACATATCCCAGCGTCAACCAGGCCCGAGAGATACAGACACCTGCAGTGTTGGTCAGAAAATTTAAGCAACACTTCAGAGACACATCCATTAAGTGGATGAAACTCGACTGTGTGCTGCCAGTCTTCCCAACTGAGCCGTAGCAAACTGAACTCTGGGTAGGAACCGGTCGGGGCAGAAAACCCCCTACAATAAATGGCTCTGATGGGAATCGAACCCACGACCTCCCAGCCGGAAATCTGCGGCGCTACAGTATCCTGTTTCTTATCTGCTCCAAGTTCTGTCCAGGTGCTGTTTCCCATGTTCCATGTGTCCCAATACCTATGTTTCCCATGTCCTGTGTCCAGACACTATGTTTCTCAGCGGCAATGTGTCACGGGTGCAGTATCCTGTTTCTAATGGGCTTAACGTCTTGTATTCAGGCATAGCGTGACGCGGGCCCTGCACTTCTCGTATCCTGTGTCCCACGGGTGGCATGTCTCTGCTCCAAGTCCACCAGAAAATATGGCATACAGAGTATTTAAAAAACGTAGGACCTGGGACACTGGGGACGACCTTTTGTCTTCTATAAATCATATCTTCTGCATTCCTTATAAAATGGACCAGTAATTGGTCAAATGCACATGAAGTTTATTTCTTATCAACTAGAACTTCTGACTTTAAAGTATTTACTCGTGGTACATTTATTGAGTTATTTATGCACTCATTTATTTGCATGTATGTTTGTTTATTTATTTACTTATTCATTTATCTATTTGTCTGTTTGTTTGTTTGTTTGTATTCGCCTGGCGCTAAGGTATCCCGGTAAAAAATGACTCTGCACTAATGTGAAGGGACAACAACTTTGACATTTTTTCCCCAAGAGTAAATACTAATCTCTTATGAACCCTTCCCCTTTCCCTCCCCTTCCCACCCACTCCCTTCCCACCCAGTCTCCCCCCTCCCCCTCCTCCTTCTCCTAATTCACCCTTGAAAAAGAGGAGTCACTGTACACATCCAGTTTTCACTATAAACCACTTCTAACGACTGGGACCATTGTAAACCGTAAAGACAACACCACTGCAGTGGTTTCTCCCAGGTATCAATGTTGTCATGGAATCTAGAAGCACTGAACCACCATGTGAGCTGAAGGTAGTGGTCAGAAAGGTTCATTAACGCTTTGTTGCTTGGTTGAAGCCCCGATGACCACGCAGAGCCATATCAGACCTAAATAACTCAGATTGATATCAACGAGAAGAGAGCACGAGGAAGATTTACTTTCGGTCGACAGCATAACCTCGTGTATTTCAGAATGTCGTTCCAAGACTTCGTTTCATGCCAGTTTCTTTGATGTTTTATGTTTCGAGTTTTTGTTCACAGCTGTGTACTGAAGAAAAATCGACATGCAAAGAAAATTGGACGTTGCCTCCTTCCCCACCCCCACTTCCTTAGAAAAATTTTGTTTTGTTTTATTTTGTTTTGTTTTGTTTTTCCCAAACAAACGACAGAAGTTGATTACTTTGATCCACATTCGAGTTGACAATGAAGTTGTGCACGTTCGCCGGAAACGAAACCATTACAGTCGAAAACGGCAGCTGACATTATGCGTTATCAAAGACCGTTCATCTATTCCAGTAGATGAGAACACTTAGTGGGAAGCTCAAACGTGGATACAATTGCTCGACACCGTATGCCTGGTGTCTTTGTTTAAACGTGATTTTGGCGATGAGCAGTATATTTCTTGATTTTTTTTCTTTTTCTTTTTTAGTCGGTTGTCGGGGAGGGGGACCTCACTCACGTTAGTTCCGCAACTGTGCTATTGTAATTATTATCATCATTAGTATGGGGCTTAGTAGTGGCGTCATGCGTTTGTTGAATCAGTACAGGCGCCACTGAACATCACCGAAGTGACTCGGCAGCAGTGCAGCGTCTCCTCTGGTGGGCTGCCTCATGACTCCTCGACACTGACAGCTCCATATGTACTGCCGGCGCTGGGTTGCGGCAGGACGAGCCAGGGGTGTAGCTGTGGACAGGGTACAGGAAGACACGCTATGGCATAGAAGACGAACAGACAAAAGTAATTGCAGGATATCCTGTGACCCTGGGAACTAGTGGAACTTGCAGATGTACTGTTCTACTCGTAACTGTCAAAGATGGACCGCCATTGTAAAAGTCGTCCTGTTGAGGCCGGTGCCATTTAGACCCTACACTAGTGAGACCCAGTACCAGTATTTTTCTTTACTACTTATTATCTCCATGAAGTCTGTTGCTGCCTACAAGCAGATCCAGAGTTCAAATGATTCTGGGATTTCATGACAAAATTCCATCTCCTGATGTGCCTGCAGACATCTCCACAGACACACACGTCCAGAAATGACGTCATCAGGTCCCATTCAGTTTCCACTGATCCTAAACTTCAGTAAAAGTGAGGTTTTTAACCAGTCTGCTGATTTTAACAGAGGGAGGAATAGGCTTGTTTCTCAGCGATTTTAATGGTGTAAAAGGTATTATTTCCACTATATAGATATATATATATATATATATATAGTATGTATATGTATGTATGTGTGTGTGTATGTATGTATGTATCCGTGCAATCGGCATGTTCTTGTCAGTTTAATTCCTTGGGAATCTTACTACCTTACGTGACGTTCGTGAATAACCTATCTTTTCACACTGAAGCAGTGCTGTTCAATAGTGCAGTGGTTACGATGTTTTCTGGCTGATCCATGGAATGGCGTGCAAGATCGGTCGTCGTTCAGTTTCTTTTGTTTGCTTTGTTTCTTTTTTTTTTTATCTCGATGTATATTTTTGTCGTTTTATTTGCTTCTATCGTCTTCATCATCATCATCATCATCTTCTTCTTCTTCTCTAAAACACTGACTAACGTGATAAAGTGTGCGTTTATGTTCACAGATTTAAGTTTCAAAGTGTAGGCAATGGACGCGCTGTCTGTCTAGACACTAATACTCCATACTAATACCAATGCAATATTAATACTAATAGTGCAGCAGAGAGGGGGATCGTGAAAACATAACAACACAAATGAAAGCAATACAAAAACTTCAAACTCGGCTTGCATGCTTCTAGATTTCCAGGTAGACCAGTCCGACTATCTTACTGGAGCCCGAGGTGATGCAAACCCCCCCCCCCCCTCCCCGCCCCCCCCCCCCCCCCCCCTCCCAAAATGCTGAATTTGTTCTCATGTAGGTTTTGACTCATCTGCCAGGTCTGTCATCATAAGCCAAAGCCAGCCCTGCGAAAGGATGTGAACAGAAGCCGCCGTAACGCTCCAATCATTGTGGTACCTATGATAACATGTAGATCTGCAGTTACTGTACAATCGGCCGCTGACAAACGATAGTTTCAGAAAGCATGACTATAAAATTTTTAATTCCTGACCAGTGAGCTGGTTTGTGCAAATGCTATAGCTCATGCTTCAGTGTTGTGGAAGGTGTACTGTGTAGAGATACTTCCATCAAACAGAAATTAAATGATGGGTGTACCGGAAAAGAAAATAGAAAGCACTGGGAATGTGGATATTCCGACGTTTGGACAGAAAAAGTTGGAAAGACAAAGTTACCAATAAAGAGATGCTGAAGAGACTAAGTGTGCAAAGAGAACTAATGCAGCAAATAAGATCAACAAAGCTTGCATAGTTTGGACGTAGTACGAGGCACAACTCACTTCCAACGAACACTTTAACTGGAACCGTGGAGAGCAAAAGAGCAAGAGGACGTCAGAGAAGACTGTGGACAGATGACGTCATAGAATGACGGGGAGGAATCTGACAGACTGCCTACGTGTGACGCAAGATTGGGAAGCTTGGGGAGTCATGACACGCCGACCTCTGGTCCACAGGGATGGCACCTAGGCAAAGCAAGGCAAGGCAGTGCCACCCCAATCTTACATTTCCTGATTTGTGAGTGTGTTAATAGTTAATTCTCAGAGGACAAGAAGATGCTGTCATTGCGAGAGTATAACAGAAATTGTGCTGTGCCCCCTCCCTCACTCCCCTCACACTCTTCACCCTCTCCCACGTCTGTCGCGCGCGCGCGCGCGCCACACACCACACACACACACACACACACACACACACACACACACACACACACACATGCGTGCGAACACTCGCACACACACACACCACACACACACACACACACACACACACACACACACACACACACATATAGATATATAGATATATAGATATATATATATATACTAGCAGGGGCACCCGGCGTTGCCCGGGATATGAACATTCTTTGCGATACTCACGTGACGGCAAACATGTATTAATTGTTTTGATTTACAATCAATCCCCCCCCCCCCAACATCTTCCCACCCCCTCCCCCCACACAAATACACATTCTGTCTGTCTGTCTGTCTGTCTGTCTGTCTTCTCTCTCTCTCTCTCTCTCTCTCTCTCTCTCTCTCTCTCTCTCTCTCTCTTATACATTCTATTGTTTTCCGCCTGCCTCTGGCCCCTTTCCTCTGGATCTTCCCTAGCACGTCGAGATGCTTTTCTCGCTCGATTTTCCGCCTGCATTCACTGTTCCCATTCCCATTCTTCTGATTGCCCTTAATTTTGTAGGAACAGACTTTGTGCAGAAGTAGTTTATTTCAACGGGTCTGTGTCTAATGTAAAAATAGTGTATCAGGCTTTGCACTGTACAATCATTTTTCTGGCCCCTCTCATTCCTCCCTTTTCATCCCCCTACCCTGTCCCATCCATGTTGCAAAATTACTTACCGTTACTGGACATACGCATACCGAATTTTATCAATATAACGGTGTAAATTTAGAAAATAACGGTTTTTAACGGTCAATGTTAAGTTTTGGTTCGTAAAATTTGCATAACATTGTTCAGCGCTTAAAACTGTACGTGCATACGGAATGTTATCAAGAATGGTGAAAATTTCGAAATTCAGAAAATAACGGTTTTTAACGGTCAATGTTAAGTTTCGGATCTTGAAAATTGTATATCATTGTTTAGCGTTCAAAGCTGCACATGTATATCGAATTTCTTCAAGAATACTCTAAATTTATAAAATAACGTTTTTAACGGTCAATTTTGAATTTTGGTTCGTAAAAGTTGTATATCATTTTTTCGGCATTTAAAACTGCACATGTATACCGAATTTCATCAAGAACAGCCTAAATTTTGAAAATAACGGTTTTTAACGGTCAACTTTAATGGTCATAATGACTATCTAATAACCCAATGTTACCCGCTGGATGTTCCTGTAGGTTTATGTCAAGTTTGGTGGCGATCCGATGACTCTCGTGGCCGCCAACCTCAGAAGATCGGGTTTTAAACAGTTTTTATAGGGTTTGGTGTTTTTAACGGTTTTTAACTGTTATAAATAACGTTTCTTAACTGCCAAATAACGGTTCTAATTTTCGAGAAGTAGCCCCGTACCTGTGCAATGTCACAACGGCCATTTGATGAAAAGCAGAGGAAAAAGATGTCTTTGAAACCGTTATAACAGTTTTGTAACGGTTTTTAACGGTTTTATTTTTTTAGAGATTAGCCCAAAACTATCCTCGGGTCACAACAGACGTACCTGCTAAATTTCAGCAAGATCGGGTTTTAAACAGTTTCTTTTATAGGGTTTGGTGTTTTTAACGGTTTTTAACTGTTATAAATAACGTTTTTTAACTGCCAAATAACGGTTCTATTTTTAGAGAAGTAGTCCTGTACCTGTGCAATGTCACAACGGCTATTTGATGAAAAGCAGAGGGAACAGGATGTCTTTGAAACCGTTATAACAGCTTTTTAACGGTTTTTAACGGTTTTATTTTTTTAGAGATTAGCCCAAAACCATCCTCGGGTCACAACAGACGTACCTGCCAAATTTCATTACAAACGGTTGAGCCGTTTTTGAGTCTATAGCGTACCCAGACACACACACACACACACAGACAGAATTTGCCATTTATATATTAGATATATGCGCGCGCGCGCGCGCGTGCGCGGGCACACACATGCGTGCGAACACTCGCACACACGCATGACGTGCTCACGCGCATGCACACACGCATGTACTCAGGCGCGCACGGACGCACGCGCGCGCACATACTCTCACACATACAAGAGAGAGAGAGAGAGAGAGAGAGAGAGAGAGAGAGAGAGACGTACTCACTCACTCTGAGACAGGGAGAGAAGGGAGGGGTGGAGAAAGCCATACTGGCAGATTCTATTGGCGTTAGCTTTTTCCAGCACTAGTTCCATTGGAGTACGTGAGACTCCGTCACAGCGATCAATAAAACGCACAAGTATTTCATATCTAATAGTAATCAAGAGCTTAGAGCTCAGAGAGAGAGAGAGACAGAGACAGAGACAGAGAGACAGACAGACAAATATACGGACAGACAGACACAGAGAGAAACAGACACACAGATGGAAAGACAAGCAATCAGAGTCAGAGACAAACAGGCAGACAGACATACAGGTACATAGGCAGGCAGACAGACAGACAAACAGACAGACAGACGGACAGGCAGACAGAGAGAGAGAGAGAGAGAGAGAGAGAGAGAGGGAGGGAGGGAGGGAGGGAGGGAGGGAGCGAAAGAAGTAAGACTAAAGAATCGAAAGACCTTTTCTCCTGCTATCAGTTTACTACTTTTTCCCTGATTAGGAAAATGACTCGGGCAAGAAAAGAAAATAAAGATAGGTATATGAGTCCGATATACAGTTTCTACGTAAGTGAATACTTCATACAGCTTCCTAA
>CM065714.1:123721174-123726174 GCA_033310375.1 Conus canariensis | reverse complement strand
CAAATCGTTCACTGTGAACCTCGACCCCTGGATGGCATATTTTCCTTCACTTTTGACCCCGTCTGTACAGCGTAAGAATCCAGCCTCCCCCCCCCCCCCCCCTCTCTCTCTCTCTCTCTCTCTCCTCTCTCTCTCTCGTTATTGCTGATCTGAGTGTATTCTCTCCCTCCTCTCTGTCTCTGTCTCTCTCTGTCTCTGTCTCTGTCTCTCTCTCTCTCTCTCTCTCTCTCTCTCTCTCTCTCTCTCGTTATTGCTGAGCCTGAGTCTCTCTCTCTCTTTGTCTCTGTCTGTCTGTCTGTCTGTCTGTCTCTCTTCTTCTCTCTCTCTCTCCTCTCTCTCTCCGCTCTCTCTCTCTCTCTCTCGTTATTGCTGAGCCTGAGTCTCTCTCTCTCTTTGTCTCTGTCTGTCTGTCTGTCTGTCTGTCTGTCTCTCTCTCTCTCTTCTCTCTCTCTCTCCTCTCTCGTTATTGCTGATCCTGAGTCCTCTCTCTCTCTCTCTCTCTCTCTCTCTCTCTCACACACACACACACACACACACACACACACGCACGCACGCACGCACGCACGACGCACGCACGCACGCACACCACACACACACACACACACACACACACACACACACAACTCACACACACACACACGACACACAACCACTCCTGGACACTCTAGCTTGACATGGTGGCTGGAATGTGAACGTATCAGCCCTGTAATTGAAATGGCATTCATCCGCGCTGCGCGCATCTTCGGGCAATTTACGGGCCAGAAAAGAGTCCCAGGGCGAGGCCAAAGAGGCCTGAAAAGAGGTGTTACTCATATCCTGACACCGCGCCATCAGGGACACAACCCTGGGCCTGACAGGCGCCCAGACAGAGCGGGGAACGATGGGGCGACCCGGAGATGTTCAGCTCATTGCCCATGGTCATTTATGGGGGGACAGCGAAGGTCGAATTCACCCCCACCCCCACCCCCCACCCCCACCACCAGCTTCCATCCCTCCCTCCCTTCCTCCTTCCTTCTTCTCCTCTTCCTGCCCCTCTCACCCACCTCCACCTCCTCCGCCCCCAACCTCCTTTCTCCTCAGAGATGACATTTGTGAGGGGCATTTTGAATGTTTGTATCGAAGATGAGGTTTGATTGGAGAGCAATATTATCAGGGTCAAAAGCAGAGCAACAACAACAACAACAACAACAAAAATATCTATTCTGAAAAAAAACAAAAAAACTTGCGTATGAGGACAAGACAATTTCGTGTCAAGAACCTGTGTGTTACTTTATCATCAATAGTGCCATCAGCAGTCTTAGAAAATGTTGAATGAAATTATCATTGTACGATCACAGTTCTCGTTGCTGCTATTAACAGTCTTCTGTATGAGGAACAGACAGCTTGAGTCGATAATCTGTATGCTAGTGAACAGTCAATGGCGCAATCAGTGGCATCAGAAAGCGTTGATCGAAATTATTATTGTATGATTGCAGTCCTCACTGCGTCTATTATCACACTTCTGGATGAGGAATAGTTAGTTTCGAGTGATCTGTGTGCTCGTTAACCATGAATTGCGCAATCAGTGGCATCAGAAAATGTTGATTGACACTATTGTATAAGTACAGTTTCCGTAACTTCTCTTATCAGTGATGGGGATAATCTGGAAGATTTTTTCAAAACACTTCTTTGAAGTGTGAAGTAAGGGAGGTCATCAGAACAGGATGAAAGAAAACCGGAAAGAATGTCTACAGGTAGCTATTAAATAAGGAATGCCAGCACAGAGAAAACTCGTCGGATTAATTAGTTTCGTGGCTTGATATCAGATCGTTCAGCCTTCAGGAAAACAACAACAACAAGAACAATAACAGCATCATCATCAACAACAACACTATTATTGGAAAGATCTGTTTCCAGAACTTAACATTCAAATAATCACGACTATTCTATTGTTTCTGTGTCCAGCACAAAATCCATTCAAAGGCACAATAATTATTTGTGTGTGTGTTGTGTGTGTGTGTGTGTGTGTGTGTGTGTGTTGTCCTTCCTGTGCATTAAAGACGCGCATGGTTGGCTCAGACGGAATCAATAACGAGGAGATCATTGATTGATTATTGTTCTTTGCTGACAAATCACATCATGTCACGTGAGGCGCAGCCGACCACGACGGCCTTTTCGTGACTCTGTCACTCAGTATGAGATAATCAGCACTATGGGTCCTCATCCCCCCCCCCCCCCCCCCCCCCCCCCCCCGCTTCCCCTTCCCCTTGTTTCTTTTTTTATTCTTCCTTTGATCACGAGTTCATGTACTTTAACGGAAGGGGGTGTGGAGGCTAGGAGGGGGAAGGGGGGTCGGATGTGTTAGATTTACCTCTACCACGGTTTCATTTTCACTCACGTCTGTTGATTTGTTTGTTTCTTTCTTTCAACGTGAAGATCACGCGAAGACTACTGCACTTTTTAACTCTTATCGGTACTTACTTTAAAGCGATTTCCTTACATTCAATGTTGGTAACATCATTCTGAACTAGATCTTACCCAAACACAACGCAACAGGCATGTTGTTAACATAATTCTGGAATGAATAATACACGATCACAACGCAATAAGCACTCATCATGATAAAAGCATGTTGGTATCTTAATTCTTAAATGAACACATTTTCAAGAGAGATAGATATAGTTTCGCACAAACTTCATGGTAACAAGAAAGACGTGTGACTGGGCAGTTCATTAATTTGCAAATCTTGAAAATTGAGTAAGCGTGACGTCGTGTATTTCATTGATTTAAAAAAAAAAATCAATGAAGATGATTTTTTTGTTGTTGTTGTTCAATCAACGTTCATTCTGCGCTCAGTTTGAGAAGATAAGATTGCTCATTCTTCGTTTTCATTGAATATTGTTCATCTTGCCTGAAGAAAACCAAAGAGGTCGAAACGCGTCGTGTTCTGTCTTTTATTTGTTCGTCCCTTTTGTCTGGCGGAATAGTTGTAATTGTTTTCATTTGGTATTTAGTTCATGAAACATTTGTCTTTATTACTTTGTAGCTGAATTTTATTATGTCAATACTCCAATATAGTCCATGTGATGTGAATTTGTTTTGTATTTCTTGTGCCGACACTGCTGTGTAAAATGGCTGTGAACTCAAGAATTCATCAGTTTACACATGTGGCTGGACAAAGATTGGAAATCAAGGGTTCAAAATGAAATAATATTTTAAAAAAAGATCCTGAGAAACGTGTTAAGAGAGCTTTAAACTAAAACA
Organism: Conus canariensis; assembly: GCA_033310375.1. NCBI lineage: Eukaryota > Metazoa > Mollusca > Gastropoda > Neogastropoda > Conidae > Conus > Conus canariensis. The sequence goes on along the minus strand of CM065714.1, from coordinate 123,722,931 downwards.
GGTGCGTGTGTGTGTGTGTGTGTGTGTGTGTGTGTGTGTGTGGTGTGTGTGTGTGTGTGTGTGTGTGTGTGTGTACAATGTCTTCAAACTCGGAAAGAAGAAGAAGAAGAAGAATCCTTCTTGAGCAGATGTTTGTACGACGAAGAGCGTACGCGCGCGCGCGCGTGCACACACACTCAGACAAACACGCGCGCGCGCGCGCGTGTGCAACAGAGTCTTTTTCTCACACACACAGAGCAAAAAAGCAAAAGACTCGATCAACTGCACGATGGAGATGTGCGGAATCGCCACGTTGATGTAGATTTTTTTTTTCTTTTTCTTTCTTTTTTAAGGCTTAAGTTTTAGTTCTGACACGATAAGAAAAAAATCACATCTTGTGACAAACAGTATTATTCCAGTCATCAAATCTCAAATGGATGTCATGCACATGTTGAGGAATAGCGGAAAATGTGGTAATTATATTATATTATGTTATTTGCTTCTTTCTTTTTCTTTCTTTTTTATTTATTTATATATATATATATATTTATTTAATTTATTTATCTATTTATTTTATTCATTTACTTTATTCATTTACTCGTTTATCTATTTATTTCCATGATTCTCAAAAGGAGTGAAGAGGTAAGAATTAACGAAACTTGGTAGGAAGATGGACGATCCAATGAAACGTTTGTGTGAATCCGGATCAAAACAGTGGATGAAAAGATCCGTTTGATCTGGGCGTAGGTCCGCGTTCACCTGACTGCCCTTCTGGTTTGTTAATCCCTTTAATTCTTTCTTGATCTGTGTGGGCTTTTCTGATAGCCAGAGCAACGAACGTGGCATAAGCTCGTCTCAATTACCGCTTGGTGTTCCTCAGGGTTGTATTTCAACGCCATTGTTGTTCACTGCATTTATTATTTAACCACTCGTCTGTCACTGAAACGTATCAGATCTTTGGGTATCTAGTGTCGGATTACAAAGAACGGATTTGGAAAAGACGCAGGCTAACAATTCCTCCGTCATCACAGCAATGAGCTCGCAAATATTTGGTGGGGGGGGGGGGGGGGGGGGGGGGGGGGGGGGGGGGGAAAAAGACAAGAAAAGATGGAGGAGGGTTTGTGAAAGAAAGAACACGGGAATTAAAGATTAGGCGTCAGGTTATAGATATAAAATCCTTCGCAAACAGCACACCCAGACTATCGTTTGTGTGTCTTGAAAACGGAACCTTTCATACCGTCTGCTTAGAGGCCTTTCGTCCGCTGGTTCGGACTCATGAGTGAGACACGGCTGATGTTGACCTGTTGTCCCTCGGTATTAAATGGAGATAGACATGGATATAGTCTATAATTCTGCGGTATCCCCCCCCCCCCTCTCTCTCTCTCTCTCTCTCTCTCTCTCTCTCTCTCTCTCTCTCTCCTCGTGGATCCCTTGTCTGGCTCCCAGCAAGACGTATTTCGGCCGCCCCGGTAAATTTGTACTTCGTATGAACTGTAAATTGTCCGGCATGCCTGTTGAAGGTCTCCCTTCCACTTTGGAAGCGACACTCAATGCTGCGCTCGCAGAAATGACATTGTCCTCGTATAAAATAAAGGGCAGAGGAAAACAAACAGTCATCATTCTGCGTTTGACTGCCATTACCGAACAGCCCCCTGCCACGCTAACCCAAGGCCACAGCATCACGTATCGCCGTAAATGCCCGTCACAGCTAAACAGGGATGGGCACAGAGCAGAGACCTACAGAACAAGTCAGAAGAAAAAGGCGAGTGAAAACTTAT
>CM065714.1:123708674-123716174 GCA_033310375.1 Conus canariensis | reverse complement strand
CTGCAATTTATGGAGGACAGAACGGTGTATATCGAAAGAGGGTCTGGTTGAATTATATATGGAAAACAGAACAGAGAATATTGCAAAGGGGACTGCTTGGTTTATGTATTAATACTATGTTTATCTCTATTGATGAACGCTGATTCCTTTTTGTTTTTTTTTAAGTGAAATTTGTTGTATAATCCTCAGATTAATGGTTATCAGTGAGACCCTACCCCCCACCCCCACCCTACCCCATCCGTGCCACCCACTCGCACCAACGCGCACACTTGAGAATCAGAAGTGTGGGAATGAGAGACGGGGAGGGTGTAGTGGAGAGGGAAGTGGGGGGGGGGGGGAGGGGGGAGGGGAGGTTTCAAGTAACAGACGACTGGGTCAATGCAAAAGGTCGGTTTTGAAACAGAACGTGATTTTTTTTTTTTAAACGTCTCAGGGAACAGATGTCTCTTCTTTCAAGTCAGCACCAGGGCTTGCACACTTATTGACAAGAACAGCTGCACCAATGTGTACCGATGAGTACAGCTGCACCGGTGTGACGTTTTCTGTCGGTTTGAAAGGACTGGGGTGAGTGACGAAGCAGTTCTGTGTGCGTGCGTGCGTGTCAACCATCGGGGCATCTTTTGACAGTACAGTGAACAGCGAAGACCACGCTGTTTGCACCAATAGCCTAGCTTCTCTCTCTCTCTCTCTCTCTCTCTCTCTCTTCTCTCTCTCTCTCTCTCTCTCTCTCCATGCTATTATTGCTATCCAATATAATTTCCTGCACCTCCTATTTCGTAATATGCACTCTTCTGAGACGGTAACTAAATTGAAAAAGCACCTCCTTGTACAATATTATTGAATGTAAAGAAACGAAGCATAAAAAAATATCTCCTCTAATATTACTATTGATCTCTAAACTACTTCTTTCCAGCATCTCCGTTAAAGGGTGGCGTTCTGCACTTTGGCAGCGTCAAATCCACTATTCTTTTTTTCTTTCCTAACGGAAATATTTATCACGATTTTGAGAGAGCTTTTGAGACCGTGGATGTAAATGCAACATGGGCCCATATTTTTGCAAATGATTTGAAGTAAGTGTTTTGTGAATGACATGGACCATGCATTTTCTGAAGGGGTGTAAAGATGCCGTCAAATGCAGTGTTAAACATAGTGCACACCCGGAGGGCAGTAAATTTGAAGTATGAAGGAGGAAAAAGTAGGCTAACGTATGTAGTGCTCAGTATTCTTGTGTGTATTCGCGCTCTTCAATCATGGACGACTCGGTGCCGCTATTATTGCTCTTGTTTTGTTTTGTTTCGTTTCGTTCTGCTTTTCAGACGCTCTTTATATACCCATGTGTTTTATTTGTATTGACGGCTTATGGTTGTCGGAAAACTTCACTGGTCAGTGTGAATGACTTGCAGTGCAGAAGGCATGAGTGCAGTAACATTGGGGGTATTTCAAACAGCGGGTACCTCAGCTCAAGGCTTGGGGCCTACCTAGTTCAGAAGTAGCCTACAGCACCAAGGTCGCAATTCCAAGTCGCGAGGTCGAATCTCACTGGTGTCCAGCATAAAAAAAAAAAATTGACACTTTCGCTTCCTGTCGTAAAATGTTGTCGTTCTGTTTGTCACCGTGGTATTAGACAGGTCGCCCCTTCCCCCTCCTCCCCCCCTCCCCCACTCATGTCTCTCCGCTCTCCCCAGCTTCATACTCTTGGGATAATTATCCCCCTTTGCACTATCCCCTTTGCAGATCATGGGCGTTTAAAGCTAAATGTTAACTAAGAAAGGAATATGTTTGTACTGCTATTACGCTTGTGATCAATGCTTAGAAATACATCTGAGTTTGGAAAAGTAAAAATCATAAGATGATTTATGGGGGCATCACGTCAGAACAGCATTCAGGCTGCTTTCATAGTCAAGTGACAGATAGCACATTAATAGTATCCCCACCCTCCTCCTGTTCCTCATTGCCTTTCATTCCACACACACACCCTTCCCCATTTCCCCACCTCACCCCCTCTTCCAAGATGTGAAATGGATAAAACAGGACTTTAAAAGGCGTTCGGTAAAGGGACACGACCCTGCCATGCTGTGAACAAAAAGGACAGACAACTGACACACTGAGCGGCGGGGAGAGAGAGAGAGAGAGAGAGAGAGAGAGAGATGTGTGTGTGTGTGTGTGTGTGTGTGTGTGTGTGTGTGTGTGTGTGTGCGCGGCGCGCGCGCGCGCCGCGCCTGTAAAAAGCAGAGCGATGGAAAGGAAGACCTACATTCGTTCTTCGTTGGCTTCTAACTCACACATGCGCCACAAGGAATTCGGACAAATTCCATACAACTTTAACCCAGAACTTACAAAACAGTTCAACACAACACGTTTCAGGTCCCAGGCACTTAACGACGATGTCGAGTTGAACAGCTCTATCAGTGTGGTCTAGAGCACCACGCACTGTTCTCTGCAGTTCTAGACTGTGCAGTCACGTAGCTCACTGTTACAGAGTCGATTCTTTGAGGATGGAAGTCCGTGTGTGGAACAGATGGAACTGGGGTCATATTTTAAATACTTTGAAGAACAAACAAGATGTGAGTAGTTCTCTCTCTCTCTCTCTCTCTCTCTCTCTCTCTCTCTCTCTCTCCTCTCTCTCTCTCTCTTCTCGCAATATATATATATATATATATATATATATATATAGTGTGTGTGTGTGTGTGTGTGTGTGTGTGTGTGTGTGTGTTGTTTGTTTTTGTTTTTTGTGACATATATCATCAGTCAAGGATGAGAGGATCTCAAATGTATTGAAGAAACGATGTACAAGCGATATGACAAACATTAATTCATGGAAGGTCCAGATTGAACAAACAAACAAACAAACAAAACAAAAAAACTAAACAAACACACAAAAAACCGGATCTGTCCTGTTCAAATGATGCAAAAGCCAAATCATAAACAATGGAAACGAACGTTGATTCTGTTAGCGTTGCTGTTTGATATTGTGCAGAGCCAGTAAGCTCTTCTATAATACAGGATAGTGCATTGTTTGCATCATGTGTGGTTTAATTTCCACACCTTTTTGCGTTTGCAGCGTTTGTCAAGTCTTCATCATCATCATCATCATCACCATCATCATCATCACCATCTTCTTCTTCTTCTTCTCTGATTTTAGCAGTATCGTGAGGTCAGCATATGTATAACTTCGTATGCCCTATGTCAGCGTGTGTGTGCGAGAATTTTTCAATTTGTATGCGTACAAACATACGTGAGTGTACGCGTTTATATGCATCCCGCGCATGTACCTGTTTCTGTGCGCGTGTTAAATCTGTCCCTTGAGGACACCTTACCTGCGCTCACTGAAGCGCAAATACACGGCTCAACGAGCGGCCCGCTTCCCCCACACTCACTCCACCCCTCACCCTCTCCCACCCACCACGTGCCGCCCTCTTCCCTCCTCCCCTCGTCCACCCCCTCCCCCCTTCGTTCAGTCCAGTCATCATGATCGATTCCATCTGTCAGTCACGGCTCGGTGGTCAGCGGCAGGTCAGTGGAGACAGGCGGTGGACAGTCAAGTCGCTTGGACCTTTGCTTTCAGTCAAGAGAAAGGAGAAGACAACTCCACTTACTCTCACGACCAGGACCACACAATGTATGAATGAAGGTTTTGATGACGGTTCATACCTTTAGGGTGAGGCTAGGGTCAGGGTTAGGCTCAGCTTAGGTTGGGGTTTGGGTCAGAGCTAGGTCTGGTTAGGGTTAGGGTTTGGGCTAGGACTGGTTAGGGTTGGGGTGAAGTCATGCATCCCGCAGTTATCCAAAGTGTCTTCCCTGTCTTCATCAAAGTCCATAATCTCTAATGCATTAAACACAGCGCCCTGACTCTCGTAGGCCTATTCTAATTGGCTGACTGTTGAGGTCAATGCCGTATTGACCAACAACATCAGTGCTGTCCTGTCTGATGGGGGCCAACTGGCCTTGAAGACGTCATGATGACGGCAACTGGCTGTTCTCTATGTCTGGCCAATGCTGATCATCTTTGTTTCTGCTTTGTTTTCAGCGTTTCGCGGCAAGTGCTCTGCACGCACGCCTGTATTGTCACGCGTAGGCATACACACACATACGTACCCGTACCAGGCACACACACTAACACACGACCGCTCGCGAGCGTGCGGGCACACACACACACACACACACACATACGCACATACTCACCAGTGCAGCGCCTGCATGCAGATAAACTCTCTCTCTCTCTCTCTCTCTCTCTCTCTCTCTCTCCTGTGTGTGTGTGTGTGTGTGTGTGTGTGTGTGTGTGTGTGTGTGTGTGTCATATCAAATCAACTCACCGAAGAAGAACAAAAGGGAAGAGGTGGAGGTTGGGTAGGGTGGAAGGTATAGTAATTGTCTCGGGCGTTGCCAGTGGATGGTCAAGGTCGCTGTCACGCCGAAGAACACCATTTTAGAGGGTATGTTACCAAGGAGTCGTGAAAAGGTGTGTACGGCAAAATAAACCACGTCAGCAGTATGTCTTTTCATCGCTCGTTCTCTTACTTCATGACTAGCAAAATAGTCTTCCGTGGAAACTGGTGTCATGGCCTAATGCACGACGGCATCAAGTGAATACCGGCGGATCGTTCTACCAATCACATAGAAGTTTACAGATTTTCGGCGAATCACGTGACCAACATTTATTTGTAAATATTCATGGACAGAAATGCAAAAAATGCAGACGCAACTTAAAGCGTCTTGTTTCTAGTCCGGGTCTTTCTGTTTAAAAACCTTATCAACTTCGACACAAAGAAGATACAAGTGGTCCCGGAAGTACTCGTTGACACGTGATCACGCGCCTCGCTTTCAAACCATACAGCTGACGCCATGGAAACTGGAAAGGCTCACTTCAAAGATTCAAGATGGAGAAAACGTTCTGCACGGTCGTTCGATTATGAGGTCATTCGACCTTCGGCAGGTCGCTGTACAAATGACTGGCAAGTACTGGAACAAAAAAGCATGCTGCAGGATGGCGTTTATTAGTGATATTGTTTGCATTAGACAGTCTGCCAGCCGCACCACTCGGGTCTCTGGCATGACAGATGATGGCACTGTGTAGCAGCTTCGTATCTTTTGAATTCTTGAGAGAGAGAGAGAGAGAGAGAAGAGAGAGAGAGAAGAGAGAGAGAGAGAGACAGACAGACAGACAGACAGACAGACAGACAGATTTTAGATTTATATACATTTTCATTATCTCCACCATGTTTTCTCCGTCCTCTTTGAACAGGATTACGCAAAAATTATAATTAGCATGTGCACGAGAAATCCATTCCTGCTCCGCTCCCCCCCCCCCCCCCTTCCCGGCTCGCCTCCTCCCTCTCCCGCTAGCTGTATTAAAGCCCGTGACAATGCATAAACATGTTGTGCCGGTGTAACGAAAAGTTTTAACTCTCCGAATGGTTTAACTCCCAGGGAGTTAAACTGTTCATTTGTAAATTTTAACACCCCGGGAGTTAAACTAGAATATAAAAAACTAACTTCCTCTGTGTTTCAGTTTGACTCCAGGGGAGTTATTCTGACATACCACCAGAATGACTCCCACCCACTCCCCGCACCTCGCTACCACCCATGCATCTTATATATATATATAGAATTATAAACAAAGCTTGCTCTTATGTCTTAGATTGAAGAAATAGGGGGAGATAAGCATACATATCTGCAGTGGTAGATAATTCTGTCTAACTAACAGTATGTGCTTTAGTGGGTGAATGGGGAAAAATAAAATAAATGCTTCTCAAAATGAGCCTTCGGCAAGCTTACGGTCTCCAAGGCTCATTTTGAGAAGCATTTATTTTATTTTTCCCCATTCACCCACTCAAGCACAAACTGTTAGTTAGGCAGAATTATCTACCACTGCGGATATGTATGCTTATCTCCCCCTATTTCTTCAATCTAAGACATAAGAGCAAGCTTTGTTTATAATTGAATATTTCTTGCAGTCATTGCAACACCAAGCTGCTCTGTAAGTTGCTGGAATAGTGCTCGGTACTTATCCTTGGAATTTATTAGTTCATTGTATATATATATATATTTTTTTTTCTCGACATGTGTGTGTGTGTGTGTGTGTGTGTGTGTGTGTGTGTGTGTGTTTTCTTACACTAACTTGCCAGGTCAAGACTTGTCAGGTAGAATTGTATCCTTCGATATTATTGGTTTCTGTGAATTAGTCATGTGTCCTGAATTTTATTGAAAAATGTGTGTTTTTCTGATTGGCTGGCCGACTTTCACTTTTAGCTTGGCACACGCACACCACCACACTTGTAACGAGTCACTTGACAACTTCATCAGATCGGTCCCAAGCAGCCACCCTCTTGTACAAATTGTACAAAAACGGTCTCCCCCCCCCCCCCCCCCCCCCCCCCCCCCCCCCCTTCTCTATCCCATGTGTCTCACACACAAATTTCTAATCTATGCCAACCCTTTTTCTCCTTCCTTCTCTCCCAGATGTAGCGAGTCAATACAAACAATTTTACGTCACGTCGCGACTACTCGTCATTCTCTCCCCACCTTCCTTACCCTCTCAACCCCCCCCCCCCCTTACTCCCTAATTTGGCGGCATGACACAATGAAAAATTGAAAGTTTTCCATTTCTACACCATTTGAGTGTAATGGCCTACACTTATGGGTGACTGATAGTCGCATAGATTCCATGAGAGAGAGAGAGAGAGAGAGAGAGAGAGAGGAGAGAGAGAGAGAGAGAGAGAACGCCAAAGACTGAAGGTACAGTATTTCTACCAAAGACATCAAGCCATTAATTCATGTATATACAGACTTTACATACAGATTATATACAAAAAGGCATAGTAAAATATCAAGGACATGCATAGATGAGCACATGAATATGTACACGGACATTTCCTTTCCCTATGATGATGATGATGATGATGATGATCATGAACATTAAATCCCCTTCTCCATTTTCTTACCGAAAGACATCTGGGAATAGGTGGGTGGGGAGTCATCTTAGTCATGATCAGATTAACTCCCCCTCTGTTACAAAGTAACTCCCTGGGAGTCAGAAAACACGTGTACACATTAACTCTCAGGGGAGTTATTCTGAACTGTGAAAAACTGACTCCCCTTAGTGGGCAGGGAGTTAAACTTTTACACGCCTGGATTAACTCCCGGGAGTTAATCTGTGCTAACTCCCAGGGGGTTCATTCTGTTACAGGGTGGGAGTTAAGTCTGATATATGTACAAAAAGACTCCCCCCATAATGTTTAAAGAATTTGTTGAAACTTGTACAAAAAAGATTTTAGAACATTTTGAAGTTTTACTGAGTGGAGTTATTTTGGCACAGGGTGGGAGTCATTCTAGTTTAACTCCCAGGGAGTTAAAATTTACATATGAACAGTTTAACTCCCTGGGAGTTAAACCATTAGGGGAGTTAAAACTTTTCGTTACACCGGTGTGTGAATCGTGTGTGCTAGCAGGACTGGGGAAGGCGTTATTGTTCCTGGTGATCTCCATGGGTTTCCTCCATTC
>CM065714.1:123663674-123703674 GCA_033310375.1 Conus canariensis | reverse complement strand
AAACAAACAGTATATCTGCCTTTCAAAAAAAAAAGGGGGGGGGGGGGGGGGGGTTTACAGTGTAAGCTAATTTAATTTTTAACCATTTGCATAGTAGGTCGGGTTTTTTTTTCTTCATTTACGTGTTCTTCTTCTTTTGTTTTGTTTCTATTGGAAGTTATCACGAATACTGTGTGCATGTATTTTTGTGTCCTACAGGTGTGTGTCACTAACGTGGTGAAATCTCTACGCGCTTCTTTTGGCGCAACTGTAATTTCTCAACTTATTTTATTAAAAGTTTATGTAAAAAAGAAAGAGTGACAAGTGAACAGTGTCTGATTCCCCACACATGTCCTGTTTGCCTTAGCACCGTACAACATTCGCCACAAGTAAGCTTGCATGGACTCGGCAAACCACGTGTTTCGCGCCTCCTCTTCAAACCTCCACTGAGATAACCGAGCCACCAAATGAGACGAGCTTGTTTCCGTTGAAGCTAACAGCAGAAATAGTTGAATCATGCCCCGAAATGGTTGAAATATGCCAGCTTGTGTGTTTATCGGCTTTGGTAGGATAGTCAGGGAACGTTCTAATCAAATTCACTTTGTTATTCAATGGAAAGAACACGTAACGCGGAGAGAGGTCACGTGTGATGGCGAATGAGTGACGACAGCAGGAACTCGTAAAACGGTTTTAGTGTTCGACGTCAGCAGGAGTGTTGTTACGGCCCAAATTGTCACCTCGGCACAAATTGTCGCCGGGACAGTTTGCACCTAACCTGACGGAACCTAATGTCGCCCTGACACACATCGTCGCCTAATCATATTATGTGTAATAATCATCTGTCCGTGGCTCCGTCGGTCCGACCGTCTGGTTTTTTGTGTTTTTGAACAGTAATTGGAATATTTTCCGCAAAAATGGTCGTGATGATGAAGTGATAAGGAAAGTTGTCAACGATGGTTGCGCCATTGTTGGTGTAGTTATGAACCGACCACTGCTATGCTTTGTTTTCGCAAGGACTGTTGGTATAAACCAAATTGTGGAATAGGCTACAGGTTTCATCTCCACGTTAGTGTCAGTTCCCTTCCACCAGCGCCAGCTCCAGTTAATAACAGGAGCAGTGGATCTGGCTCGGTTGGTAGAGCCCCGTACTTCGGCTCTGATGACTGGAGTTCGAATCCCCAATACTGTTGGCATTGCAAACCGGACATTTTCTCTGTCCATCTTGACAGGTTTATCATTCTGGTGATTTGGTGTAGCACGCAGGTTCCCATTTTTCCCCACTGTCCGTCGAAGTACACTTTCGTAACGCTTGAGTATTGGGCGGTACTGTATATGGGACTGGCCTTTGTATAAAATTCTCTCTCTCTCTCTCTCTCTCTCTCTCTCTCTCTCTCTCTCTCTTCTCTGAGTCACAATGAACAGGGGAACAATTGAAAATAAGATGGTGCGTCGAGACGCCTTCACGTACCCTTCACGTACACGTACACGATATGTAAAAATACATATGGATGCAGTGTGTGTGTGTGTGTGTGTGTGTGTGTGTGTGTGTGTGTGTGTGGGTGTGTGTCTCGTCAGTACAACCATGAGTTAATCTGACAATAAATTGGTTTCAGTCAGTGTGTGTGTGTGTGTGTGTGTGTGTGTGTGTGTGTGTGTGTGTGTGTGTGTTTATACATGAAGTCTTTAAACATGTACGCGTTTCCTCAGTGAAAACAAAATGTGCCCTGGGCGACAACATATGCTGGAGGTGACAAATTGTGCCTTCACGTCCGCCACAAACTGTCGCCGACGACTCTTGTGCCTGGGCGACGTTTTGTGCCGCAACACAGCGTGTTCGTTGGTTCTATATTGCGGGTGGGTGACAGCTGCACTGTCACTGGGTATGGGTCATTCTGTGTCGGGGACTTGGGGTCAGCAAGCCGTGCCGCACGTGCCCCACCGCGCGCAGGATGGACTGGTATACGGGGGCTTGCCGTGGAATGTATCCTGTGCAGTGGCTGGTGTGATCTTTACCACAGATTAAACTTCATGGAGTGGGAAGATTAACAGAGAGGGCTGGACGAGGCGAGGGAAGGAGGGGGGGGGGGTCAGAGTGTTCGGACCCCCCCCCCTCCCCCCCCCCCCCCCCCCCCCACTTTTCCTCGGCTTGCAAAAACTGACTTTTTGCCACATTGCCCCCGCCCCATCCCCCACCTGGGGGAAAACTCCCCCCGCCCACCCAGCCACCCTGCCCCCACCTTTTAGGGTCACCTTCTCATCTAATTGATCCGGCCCTGACAGAGAAGAATTTCCGGCCCTGGCCTGGAAGAATTTTCCTTGTTGTAAGTTATTCTATAGACAGCCTGGCTATATGCACATTTACCCCCTGTGAGATGATCATCTGTTGACGGAAAGAAGCTCAGTGAAAGCCTCAGTCATTCTGTCACCTGTTGTGACACACGTTGTAACTGTGAGCTCATGTGACAGTTAACAACGGGGAGATAATGAACGCGGCACAATGAGTTTGGTGTTCTTTCCGGACAATTTTTTTTTTGAGACGGACACAAGTCGTGCGGGAAAAAAAAAACTTTTCAATATGCTTCCAATGCGAGATACTGTATCTGGACGAAAACACGTGTCAGTATTTGTGCAAAAACGTCCTCTCTCTCTCTCTCTCTCTCTCTCTCTCTCTCTCTCTCTCTCTCTCTCTCTCTCTCGATAACTATAAAACAGAAAGGGAATCTGGAACAGTTTGGTGTCGAATCAATATGGCTAGAAATAAAAATAAAGCATATCAGTCCCATACTTGTTGGATTCATATATCGAAATCCGGCTGAAAGATCAAACTGGTTTGATAACTTTAGTGGAATGATGGATGCCGCTCTACTTGACAATGAAGAAATATTTATGTTCGGTGACTTCAATATTGACTTGTTAAAGCCTCAAAAACAATGGACCGAAATGTATACCTCATTAAATTTACACCAGATAGTGGATCGACCCACACGAATTACAACTAATTCCAGTACTCTCATTGACCACATTTATGTCACATCTAAACATAACATTGTGGAAATCTCTTCTCCAGCGACTGGGTGCAGTGATCACTCCCCAGTTTGTATTACTTGGGGAAAAAGGGGGATACAAATTCCAAAACCAGGTCATAAATCTATCCTATATAGGTGTTTTAAAAGATTTAACGAAAATGATTTTTTATCTGACCTGCTACATTCTCCTCTGTCCCAAATATACCATTATACCGATCCTGAAAAAGCAACAAATGTTTGGATTAATGCATTTTCCAATATCTACAATAAACATGCACCCATCAGAGCTAAACGAGTAAAATACCATCTTAAACCGCCGTGGATATCAAAGGAAATAGATGAAGAAATATACATTAGAGAACTTTTAAAGCAAAAAAAACGACGTTGGTTTTGCAAAGCAGAGAAATTTTGTGACGTCAATGAAGCGAAAAGCAAAGTATAAATATTTTCAAGAGATGGTATCTAATAAAAAAGACTCAAGAACTATTTGGAATGCAATCAACAAATTGACAAACAAAGGGTATTCACAAACACAACTTAACAATAAAGATATTACCCCTGACGCAGTTAACAACTATTTTGTTAACATTGCTGAAAACTTAATAAATAATGATGAATGGGAAGAAAATGATCTAGAATTAGTAACTGAATATTGTAAGTCAAAGAATATTAAATCTTATGTGTCAATTCCTTACATAACAATACCCGAAGTATTTGCATACTTAATGTCACAGAAACAATCGAAAACCAAAGATATTTACGACTTGGATCCCAATATAATCAAGTTGTCTGCACCAGTCATAACAGACTCTCTTACTTACATATATAACCTATGTATAGAGAAAAACTGTTTTCCGGAATGTTTCAAACAAGCAAAAGTTGTCCCGCTGTACAAAACTGGAGATCCGTCCAACCCTTGTAACTACAGACCTGTATCTGTTCTGTCAGTTCTTTCAAAACCGCTCGAAAAACATATCCAAAAATATTTAGTTACCCATTTAAACAAATATAATTTGATTCATCCTAAGCAGTCAGGTTTTAGGGAAAACCATTCCTGCCACACCGCGCTTACGCAAATGATTGACAAATGGCTCTTGAACATTAATAACAATGAACTTACAGGAGTTGTCTTTATTGATCTAGCTAAAGCTTTTGATATTATAAACCACTCTCTTCTCCTAAAAAAGCTCGTTTTATACGGACTCTCTGAAAATACACTTCAGTTCATGTTCTCATTTCTCTCTGATCGAAAACAGGTAGTATGTGTTAATTCCTCAAAATCAGATTTGCAGCCAGTAAAATATGGTGTTCCACAAGGATCCGTTCTTGGCCCTTTACTCTTTTCGATCTATATAAATGATTTACCGCTACGTATTCGATGTGACTGCGAATTATTTGCTGATGACAACTCTATGCATTCTAACCACCCTCGCTTGCAGGTTGTGACGTCCGATCTACAAGATAGTTTAAACAGTGCCGTCAAATGGACGGAAATCAATCACATGTCTCTTAATGCAAAAAAAACTAAATGCATGGTCATTACTAGCAGACAAAAACGTCAAAATATGCCTGCTGATTTATTTTCAATATTTGTTTCTAGTGAAAAAATCGAAGAAGTAAAAACACATAAAGTTTTGGGTGTTGTCATTGATAACAACTTATCATGGTCCGATCACGTAGCTTACCTATGCAAAAGAATATCCAAAAAAATATTCCAGTTGTCAAAAATAAAGCATTTTCTGAATATGCATGCTAGAAAACAATTCTTTCATGCCCATATACAGTCAATTATAGACTATGCTTCTACTTTATGGGATTCAGCCAGCACAAACATTCTAAAACCTTTAGCAAGATTGCATAGGCGCGCGATAAAATTAGTTCTCTTAAAATCTAGTTCATTAGCTCTAAACGATTATAAATCTTTGGATATCCTTCCCCTAAAGCAAAATCTCGAATATAATAAGGCTATATTTATGCATAAAGTGGTAAATGGAAATGCACCTCCCTCCATTGTAAACAGTTTCTGGACGAATGACAATAGGCACGTCCACAAGTTAATAATGCCTTTGCCCAGACTTGACCTTTACAAATCAAGCCTCGTATACAGTGGCGGTGCGTACTGGAACAATTTGCCTCCATTCCTGAAAGAAATCTCAAGTTTTAATATTTTCAAAGAGCGCTTAAAAGGATATCTGCTCAGTAAGTTAAAAGATATATATATAAAAAAAACTTTAACAGTTGATTCCTAAATCAATTAAAGACTCAGTGAATAGAAATAAAATACTGCACGAGTACAAGCCGGTGTTAGACGGAAATCTTGGACGTGTCATTTGAAGCACAGCAATAATGGGTTAAGCTATTTGACATGTTTTACATTGATGATATCGCTTAACTGCATTTCGTTATTTGATGCATTGTGTGTATTCAAGTCTATTTGACTCTTATTTCCCCGTTTGTATTTGTACTTTACATGTATTTTCTTTCTCTCCCCCCCCCCCCCCCCACTCCCTATCCCGCCCACACCCCATACCCCCGCTTCCGCTCTCTCTCTCTCTCTCTCTCTCTCTCTCTCTCTCTCTCTCTCTCTTTCTCTCTCTCTCTCTCTCTCTCCGCTTCTCTCCCCCCCCCCCCATTTCTCTCTTCACCCCGCTGCTTACTATGTATGTTTGTGTGTTGTTTGTTTGCGAAAGTGTATAAGTGTTTGGGTGGGTGTTTGGGGAGGGGCGTTTTCTGGGTGGGGATTGTTAAAGTGGAAGTGTGTTACGTTTCTTTGAAGTTATTTCCATTTTGTGTATTTTCAGACTTTTTTGTGTGTTCAATCTTTTGTTTGTTTGTTGGTTGTTTTTTTTTTTTGTTGTTGTTGTTGTTTTTTGCCGTTTGTTCATTTTTCATTTCGCAAATTTTTGTTTTTGTTTTTGTTCCCCTCTTGGGCGAGGGCTGGATGTAAAAAAGCACGAACTTGCTTATCTATTACCCTCGATAATAAAGAATTTGTCTTGTCTTGTCTTGTCTTGTCTCTCTTCTGTGTGTGTATGTGTGTGTGTGTGTGCGCGCGCGCGTGCGCGCGCGCGTGTGTGTGTCACAGAAGTGGGAGGTGCTCTCTCATATCTCTGGTGTGTGTGTGTGTATGTGTGTTGGTGGAAGCTTGCAAGCGAAGCTGAGAGAGAGAGAGAGAGAGAGAGAGAGAGAGAGAGAGAGAGAGAGAGAGAGATCTTAAACTAGGAACAGTCGGAGAAGAAGAAGTTGTGAAACTGACTTCGGAGCAAGGCAAGACCATCAATCATTGGGTAGTTATCCCTTTGCATAAGGACCACTTCCTGACCCCATTCCGAAGTGAACTGGCAAGAGCAGTACAGGCGTACACGAATAGCGCGCGACTTCTTAGGGCTTTAGTCTGAAAGACTGATTGAAGGCACGAATGTGCGGGGGTTATGTGCGCTTGATGTGGAGGAACATGTGCTGATTGTGAAAGTTTGCAGTTTAGGAGTTCAAGTCGAACATTCACTGCATGTCGTAGAATTTTTATTGCTGATCCTTCTCTCTCTTGCGTTCCTCTCTCTCTCTCTCTCTCTCTCTCTCTCTCTCTCTCTCTCTCTCTGACGTTTTACCGCGTTTTAATGAATTTTACTGCATAACGCACGCACGCATACACAGGCACAGGTTTGCACATATGTGCGCACGCACACGCGCGCGCGCGCGCGCACACACACACACACACACACACACACACACACACACACACACACACACACACACACAACACACACACACACGCTCTCTCCACACACACACACACACAACACACACACACACACACACACACACACACACACACACACACACACACACACACACACACACACACACACACACACAAGCGCGCGCACTTTTTGAGCCATGCGTGCGCACGCACACAAACATACACACGAGATGAAGAAATAGGGAGGGTGGTGGGGAGGAGACACAGGTGAGCGAGGGACACGATCCTTCATTCTGCATTGTATACTTTATATCCTCGTTTCATTCTGCATTGTATACTTTATATCCTCGTTTCATTCTGCATCGTATACTTTATATCCTCGTTTCATTCTGCATTGTATACCTTATACCCTCGTTTCATTCTGCATTGTATACCTTATACCCTCGTTTCATTCTGCATTGTATACCTTATACCCTCGTTTCATTCTGCATTGTATACTTTATATCCTCGTTTCATTCTGCATTGTATACTTTATATCCTCGTTTCATTCTGCATTGTATACTTTATATCCTCGTTACTCGTTTTCCGGTTTACTCCAACTTCAGTTTAAAATGTCACACCCCGACTGTCACTCCGGATGTGACCTGAGCTCGCCACAGCCAAGACTACCACTAACCTGCAACCCCAACGCGTGCATGGACTTAGAAGATCCTAACATCTGTCTTTGTGCCTGTGTGACTACCCAACCCATTATGACCCGCTGAGCGCGTTTACACGTTGGGTAGCTGCTTGAGAGGTCGTATGCAGTGTATCTTGAGCGTCGAACCACCCGACACGGCATTCATGTCTTAAAACGCGTCCGCAGTATGAAAGGAGGGTGTGTGTACACGGGGAAACAATTATTGCAGCGTGGATGACAAGCGCTTTTTTTTTTTTTTTTTTTTTTTTTCTAGAAAGAAAACGTCTTTCCCAGGTTACGCTTACTTAGCATTGCTATTTCAGATTCGGGTCAGGAACGAGATTGGATTACTGGAAGGGATACCTGTGTTTCGCATGAAGGTGCTTCACTTGGCGGGCACGCTGGTAGTGCACATATATGCACTGTTAATGCTCCTGTACTTTCGTGGGCCTGCTGTTTCTAGGTCGGTCTTGTGTTTTATTACCACATTCGTCCTAAGAGTTGATCTGGCGCAGTTGAAAGCGTTTCAGCTCAGATCTGGCTGTTCATGATGTACATCGCTCCGTGTTTGGGTCTCATAAGAACTTAGTGTGATTGAATTTATGACTGATTGGAGCGTGCGCGCGCACGCAGGCACACACATAGACACACACAGACATACACAAACACACACCGACACACACACAGAACACACACACACACACACTCGCTCACACACACACACTCACACACTCACACACACACACAGATATATATATACATATATATATACAATGCTGAACAATTAAGTAGTGGGGGGAAACAAGTGCAGGCTAACAATTCTTCCGTCACTATAGAAATGACTTGGTAAAGATTTGAACTTAGAGAAAAAATATGAATATGTACATATATATATATATATATATATGTATGAACACACACACACACACACACACACACACACACACACACACACAACCACTCGCACACGCGCGCTCACACACACACGCACACACTCACATACACACACACACACACACACCGCGCGCGCGCGCGCGCGCGCACGCACACACACAGACACCATATGTACCTAATTTTGTTAGTTTTATTGTTTCTGTTCTTTGGCAGCCGTGTGTTAAAGAAAGATAGCAATCATAACAGAATGCAAGTTCCAGCACACCAAACATTAATACACAGATATATCAACAAAGCCAAACACTTTATATCAAACGCCAAAACACCAACAACTTCTTCCAAATGTCCGTCAGCAACGTACAAACAGACTTCCTACGATGGAGAGAGACAGACAGACAGACAGACAGAGACACAGAGAAAGAGATAGAGAGAGGGGAGAGAGAGACAGAGAGAGAGAGAGAGAGAGAGAGAGAGAGAGAGAGAGAGAGAGAGAGACCCCCGAGAAAAAGATACAGACAAAAAACATTAAACGAAAGCAAATGTGTAAAATTATAGTAAGTTGAAGGACGTATGACGAAAAAAAAAAAAAACAGAATGAAAACATGCGCCATTTTGTTGAGTCCAGTGTGTGTGTGTGTGTGTGTGTGTGTGTGTGTTGTGTGTGTGTTTTAATGCGTGGTCTTTTTTTTTCATTATAAACAAGGAATCAGTTCATTCAATACATGGAGAATCAGTTCACTCATAATAAACGGGGAAATCAGTTCATTTACAATACACAGGGAATCGGTTCATTCAAAAGACATGAGGTATCAGTTCATACAAAATACAATGGGAATCAGTTCATTCAACGCACAGGGAATGTTCATCAATACATGGGGAATCAGTTCATCCACTATACAAGAGGAATTGGGTAATTCAATACATAGGCAATCAGTTCATTCACAATACATAGATAATCGGTTCATTCAACACAGGGGGAACTAGTTACATTTTACATGTGTGTGTGTGCGCGCGCGTGCGTGTGTGTGTGCGTGTGTGTGTGTGCGCGCGTGCGCGTGCGCGCGTGAATCCGTGTGTGACTGTGTGTGTGTGTGTGCGTGCGTGCGTGTGTGCGCGTGTGTGCGTTTCCTTGTGCCTGTGTGTGATGCGCTGA
Organism: Conus canariensis; assembly: GCA_033310375.1. Taxonomy (NCBI): domain Eukaryota; kingdom Metazoa; phylum Mollusca; class Gastropoda; order Neogastropoda; family Conidae; genus Conus; species Conus canariensis. Next base: position 123,694,243 of record CM065714.1, on the reverse strand, counting down.
CGTCCTTAATGAGGGATATTTGTGACGTGCATTTTCTTTCTGTCTATTCTTGTTTTATCTTTTTTGTGTCAACATGACGGAGCTTTAATTTATGGCGAAATGTCAATAAACACATACGAAAGAAAAATTACTGTATCTGTGTTCGCGTATATGTGTGATTGTGTGAGTGAGTGTGTGTGTGTGTGTGTGTGAGAGAGAGAGAGAGAGAGAGAGAGAGAAAGAGAGAGTGTGTGTGTGTGTGTGTGTGAGAGAGAGAGAGAGAGAGAGAGTGTGTGTGTGTGTGTGTGTGTGTGTGTGTGTGTGTGTGTGTGTGTGTGTGTGTGTGTAAGCGTTTGTGTGTGTGTGAGTGTGTGTGCGCGCGCGCGTGTGTGTGAGCATTTGCGCGCGTGCATGTGTGTGTGTTTAGAACATTTTTCTAAGTCTTGCCTCCTGTTAAAATATGATTTCCAGGGGGGTGATTGATTTCTTTTTTTTTTTTTTTCAGTTTACTGATACACATTTTCCCCACTAACAATACCCGCTCTTCCTTTGCGGTCTGAACATCATAACATCCAAGAAGAACTATATCACTATATAACGTAACAGATTTGCGTATAAAATCACTGACTCTCAATTCCACATACTTCCAAAATGTATTTACGAGCGGACAATCATAGAAGAAATGTTCTAACACATCAAGGATATCCTGACAGTAATAACAGTTTGGTGAGTTACACTTTCCCATTTTTTGCAGTAGAATATTAGTTGGATAAAGATAACGTAAAATTTTCCATTGCAACTCTCGTAGTCGCAGTTCTTTTGTGACTTTCCTGGGCATTAACCACATGTGTTTGTTAATTGTAATATTTACTTTTCTTTGCCAAAAGCCGATAGCATGTGTTTTCACTGGCGATTTGTTGTTTTTAGACTCTAAATATCTTCTTATATAATTAGGTTTTCTATGGAAGTGACTCGCTTCTGATTCGTTTACTAGACCTCTGTTTGCTTCAGCTCTCTCTATCCAGTCCACCCATTTCCTTGGAAAAGCATTAACTAGCGCATTATACTGAAAGAGTGTGTTGATTCCAGTGTTGAAATCCGGAAGTCTAGCTTTATATTTTACAATCAAATAGAAAACGAACATCTAAAAGCATTTTCGGAGGGATGGGAAAGTGCACTTAGCAGATCGTTCACGTGTTTGTACAACACCGTCAGCGTTGATGAAGGAGGGAGGTGGAGGGAGGGGCGAACAGGACCTTTCAGCTGTGTGTCAGATAACCAGGTCCTGTAGTCTGTGTTCCGGTAAGGGAAACATACATGATAACGCTCGTTGAAAGATCCTGTGACCCCCCCCCCCCCTCCTCCCCCTTCCTACCTACCCTTTCTGCCTCTGTCTCCTTTTCTCCTTCTTTCATTCTGCACCCCATCTCCCCCCCCCCTCCCTCTCTCTCTCTCTCTCTCTTGCTCACTCGCTCGTTGAAGTTGTAAAATTTCTTTCTGCGTTGTTACATTGAAACTAATATCGATGGTCTTTTTTTTTTTTTTAACCTTAAACACGATTAAAAAAAAAAAAAAAAGACTGGGGGTCGGGGAGGGGGGGGGGGGGGGGGGGGGGGGGGGGGGGGGGGGGGGGGGGGGGGGGGGGGGGGGGGGGGGGGGGGTACCGGACTGTTTTGAATTCACTGGATAGTGAGTGAAATCCTCGTTGACAGGTCGCCAAAAAAAAAAAAATCAGATGAAATAACGTTTTGTTTAATTTCAGCTGGTGCTCGTGTAAGCCACCACACTTAACATCATTACGGACAAGTTCTCTTGTTTACTTTTTTTTCACTGTCCAATCTTGTGGACCACCTCAGTGACATTGCACCCACGCCGCTCAGTCTGATCCCTCGTCCACAGCCACAGCCCGGCCCGGTCCGCCATAGACCCAGCACCGGCAATCCACTGGGAGCGGTCAATATGAAGTTGTCAACAGAAAACCCACAAGAGGAGACACTGCACTGATGCTGAGTCGCTTTGGCGGTCTTCAGTGGCACCTGTTCTGATCCAACATACGCAGGATACCACCTTCTAAGCCCCCGACAATGATTGCTAAGTCGCGGAGCCAACTTGCTTGAGCTCTTCCTCCGAAGGGCGCCGCCACGTCTGCCCAACGACTGCCCCCATGAATTTGCCGATACCGGTGACCCCGACTGAACCAAACTAAGACAATGGATGTGGAAAAACTATCAAAACTGAGGTCACTATGAGAGCAGAGCATGAAGGGCCACGGAATTTGACGTTGTGTGTGTGTGTGTGTGTGTGTGTGTGTGTGTGTGTGTGTGTGTGTGTGTGTGTGTGTGTGTGTGCCTTGTCTGTTTATTTGTTTTTTAGTGTTGATCAGTGGGGACAACGATAACGAAGATGACACTACGGATTTCCATTCCGGTCTAAGACTGCATGACAGGCCTGTGCTCTACGCTTACTGGCATGATATATCGCAGTGTCAACCAGACCCCGAGAGGTACACACAACTACAGCGCTGGTCAGGAAATTTCAGCAACACTTTCAGAGACGCATCCATTAAGTGGATGACACTCGACTGTACGGTCCCAGTCTTCCCATCATAGTCTGTCGCAAACTAAAATCTGGGTAGAAGCCTCTCAAGACAGAAAATTCCCAGAACTAAATGGCTCTGACGGGAATCGAACCCACGACCACCCCTACCCCACCCCTATTTGGGAGTCTGCGACGCAAATTCTCATCGCCACGGCTGCTGGTTTTCTTTCTTACTTGGAAGACACCCAGTGTTTTGGCATGCTCTGTGTTGAAATTTGCTCCCAGCGTTGCTTTCACGTATAGCCACGTCAAAAGGTGACCCCACAACGGAGCGGATATACAATCAGCTTACCGTTGCGCCAAGTATTGACCGACAGCGAGAACGTTTGCCGTGCGCAGCGGATCGTACAGCCCGATGCATAAACCTGCGAGTGTTAATACATGAGAAATAACGACAGGAAGATAGTGGTGGGGATGGGGGTGGGGAGACCGTTTCCTGAGTAGCTTCGTTTCGTTGATCATCATCTTAATCTTCGATGCGAACAAGTCGTTAAGAGCTTGAGATCAGAAAGGAAATACTTCCTCCTTTTTTTCTTTTTTTTTTCCTTTTCTCGTTTGTTTTATTTTCTTGCCTTTTTTTTTTCTTCAGAACTCGGTGGATAGAAACGTCTACTGATAAATGGGTATCATAATTTGGTTGAAAGAAAAAGATCTGTCGGGGGAAGGGGAGGTGATTCAGAGATAGGAAGAGAGTTGCCTGTGCGTGGTGGCTCCGACCTGACTGTAAAGATTCTTATCAGATATGGAAACTGTCTCTCTCTAAAAAATAAATAAATAAATAAAAAGAGTTCTGTCCCAAGAATTGTGAACAAAGCGGCTTTAATATCAAGCGTTCTGGCATGACTTTAGCTAAACGACAGCAGTCTAGTCAAAGTTAAAATCGTGATTCTTTGCAAATGAATCGTCTTCACTTGTTAATTTGTTTGTTTTAGTAAAGTGCATTATGGAGCTGATTTTGTCGTCCGGCATATAAACTGAAAATTTCTGTGGGGTGAAAGGTTAACAGATGTTCACAGTTGAAAACGCCGTTCTTCTCGCGGACGTTTGCTGTGCTACTAATCATCCGTTGATTCGGCATCTGCTTCAAATGCTGTAGGGTAGAGGCTTAGATATTGTACCTGCTAAGGGAAAATGGCTATTGCCTGAGAATAAAACGAATTAACACACTACTCAAAGCTTTGTTTTAAAGGTAATTTTTATTGGTTTAATCACAAAAACATTCAACAAGATTTTTTTTGTCCATTTTGGAGAAAAAGCAAAAAAACTAAAAAGTAGCAAGTGGTTCAATATCTAAACCCTATCATCAATATTGTACCATGCTGGTCCTCATGTTGTGCCAGCTGGTGCAATATAAGCGACCATGGATCATATATTGAACTGCTTGACAGCTGATCAGAACCGTCAGAACTAAACCCTATCATCAATATTGTACCATGCTGGTCCTCATGTTGTGCCAGCTGGTACAATATAAGCGACCATGGATCATATATTGAACTGCTTGACAGCTGTTCAAAACCGTCAGAAGAATGAAGAAAACACAATAGATTTCAGTCTGTGAACGCAGAGTACTTCTTGGGGATAGGGACTGGAAATAAGAAGACTATGGGCAGGGGTTACAGACTTTAGACATTGGTTACATTAACATGAAGTTGGCCACAAGTGTCGTGTAATAATACGTAAAGAAAGTCCATCCGCATTTAGCTTAACCTCAACACACAAATGAAAATTCAATATCTGGCTCATCTATGGCATAGGAAAAGACTAGAATCACTTGAATGATTCAAACAAATTAAAATGATTTGACTCGCATCAGAACAAAACAAAACATACTGCCAAGAGTGAAATTTGTAATTTGTAGACTGTAGCTTTGTAAAACTTAAGATGTGAAAAAAAAATCCAAGGGTTGTGCCTAGATTAGCAGGCACGCATTCATTTTTTCCATACAGACAAAAAGAAATGAATTCGTTAAAAAAAAAAAAAAAAAGAAGGAAAGAACGTACTGGAAAAAAGGCGATTCTACTGAAAATTGACCACGCGTCAAAGTGAATCTCATCACATTCCAAACTTAATCACTGCAAAGGTCACAGAGGTACTGCTCCCCAGGATCACCAGCACAGAGAACATGGACCCATACTTCACATGTCTGACACTGTATCATGTCTTCCCCTCGCGACTCTTGGCACAAAAAGCACAGCCAATTGTGTTCAAAGTTTCCACTCTGCTCGAGTCTTTTGGCACTCTTTTTTGAATTTGTGTTCTGTTCCACTTGATTTTTCTTTTTTCGATTGCACGAGTCACTTGCCTTTTTACTCTCTCGTTTTGCCCTTTTCTCTGTTGCCGTCATGAGAGACGCTTTATAAGGGCTAGAGGTAAGGATTACAGACTTGCCCCTTTTACAGCTCCTTTTCAGGAGACTGGGTTCCCTTGTTGGCACAGGGGATATGTCTGCAATGGAGAGTCTTTTTGCTGACTGACAGCCATTGTTCCCGTTGGGAGAAGGATCCTGACCTGTCTGGTCTGGGGTGGCAAGTTGTCCAGTTTGGTGTGGGGATGAAAGGTCTGAGACTCCTACCTGCTGACCTTCGTGATCTGCTGTTTGAGGCTGTTGGCCTGGGTGGTCCTCACATGTAGTCTGTTGGCCTGGGTGGTCCTCACATGTAGTCTGTTGGCCTGGGTGGTCCTCACATGTAGTCTGTTGGCCTGGGTGGTCCTCACAGGTAGTCTGTTGGCCTGGGTGGTCCTCACATGTAGTCTGTTGGCCTAGGTGGTCCTCACATGTAGTCTGTTGGCCTGGGTGGTCCTCACAGGTAGTCTGTTGGCCTGGGTGGTCCTCACATGTAGTCTGTTGGCCTGGGTGGTCCTCACAGGTAGTCTGTTGGCCTGGGTGGTCCTCACATGTAGTCTGTTGGCCTGGGTGGTCCTCACAGGTAGTCTGTTGGCCTGGGTGGTCCTCACATGTAGTCTGTTGGCCTGGGTGGTCCTCACAGGTAGTTTGTTGGCCTAGGTGGTCCTCACAGGTAGGCTGTTGGCCTGGGTGTTCTCCGCAGGGGATCGGTTCACTATGTCCTGCAACAGAGTAACCACAATATGAGGAGACCAGGAGACCTGCTGCGTGTTATCACTTTTCATTTGGAATGTTGATCGTCGTTATAGGCCTATATTAGAATGATAGTTTTAGACAGTTTTCTCAAAATGAATGATTAAAGAAAAAACAAATCCAAAAGGTACTGATGTAATCGCTCTACCTTCTGAATGAAAGTGTGAACGATTACCGTGTTGATTTACTAATTCAAGTTCACTGACCTTCATTTTCAGAGGCGATAACGCAGTCATAGTGGCCCACGTCCGCGACCCTCGCTGTGTACATGACGTGCAGTGGACACTGTTCTTCAAAATCCCCCACCCCATATTTCATGATGCTGTGGAGATTGTTGTCCACAACAATGATGGGTTTCTTGAGGACCTTAGACATGGCAACGACCTCAAGTTCTCCCGGCATTGCTTTTGGGTCTGACATTGCGCGCAGTCTTTCTTCCATTGACTTGTATCGTCTTGCATCCTGTGGTATATCAGCGTTTATAACGTCCAGAGGAAGGGCAGAGTATGACTGAAAGTCGTCACAGATGTAATCTGTTCCCTTAGTTTGTCAGCCAGCGTTTTTTCTTTCATTCGTAGCAGAGTGTCCACAGGAAGGCAGTTTCTGTTCCTCACTGCATTCTGCAATCGCTGGTCTTGGGATATCGCCACACTTCTGAAGAAGCAACTTCCATCTGGATTAGTCTGAATAATCTTCACAGTGATGCTTCTGATAGAATCGACGTGTGTCCGGTTGTTGTTTTCCTTTTCAGGTCTGGCGGGAATGGGACTGTGTATTTCTGGTCGTGGCACCTGGGGTGTCTCCGGACCTTGAAGCCTTGAAGACCGTGGTGGTAAAGGAGGTAGGGATGGTCTTGGTGGCACAGGTGGTGGCAAGCTGCCCCTGTCAGGCCTTACTGGACGTGGCGGAACTGGTGGCTCTGGTGAAGACAGTGAACCCACATCAACTGAAGGTGAAGGAGACAACACTGGCGGGGAGACAGTGGATGGCAAGAAATCATGCTCCTCAAAAACGTGTCTGGAGCAGGGCCAGATTCCACAGCCTTCAAAGCCATTCACTGCTGTTGCCATTGCTGCAGCTTTGGTGTACGCTTCAGCGAACAGTCTGCTCACATTATATGTGGTCACTTTTCTCCCAGGGTTTGTTCTCAGCCATTTTTCAACTGCTTGGTTATAGTAGAGCTTGAGAGGCCTGAAGAACGCCACATCTAGTGGCTGCATCCGGTGTGTGGAGTGTGGTGGTAGTGAAATCATGATGACGCCATGTTGTCTTGCTAAGTCGATTGCTTCAACATTTTTTGTGTGGGTGTTATGGCCATCTAAAATGAGTATGACAGGTCTTTGACGTGTTGGCTTTGTGCAGTTGATGAAATGCTGCAGCCACCGCACGAACACGTGTCTTTCCATCCACCCTGATTCATTGCAGATGACCTGGCTTCCTGGCGGTGCTCCCTCTGCCAAAGCATCGGTCATTCTTTTCCGTTTGAAAAGTATTAAAGGGGGGACATAGTTTCCAGACGCACTAACACAGCATACAACGGTTGTATTAACGCCTCGCTCTCCACTTGTTGTCGCGCTCACCCGTTTGACACCTTTCTTTGCGATCACTTTAGGTGGCCTGTGAACTGTATTTATCGCTGCTTCATCCATGTTGTAGACTTCGGTAGCATCGATTTCATTATCCTCAACTGTTCTCTCCAAGAGATCAAAGAAATGATTCACTTCATCCCTGTTGAAGCCTTCCTTTCGAGCCTGAGATGTTCCTTCAGGTTGCCGAAGCCCCAGCTCAGGATGTCTTTTCAGAAATCGTGAGAACCACGTTTTTCCCGCTGTTCGCTTCGTTTTATTGAAGGCATGGCAAAGCTGATTTCTCTCAGCTCCCTGGAACGCCAGCGACATTAAATCTCTACGCGTTACCCCAAACAAATGATCTTGTAAAAGCAGCACATGCTCCACAAGTTCTCTTTCTAATTTTTCAGTCAGTGTGCACTGCCTTCCAAAATGTTTTTGTCCACCGTTGGCGAACTTGTTCTTTGACAGGAGGTGTCTCTTCAGTGTTGGTTTGGGGACCCCGTACAGTCGACAAGTCTTATTTAATCCTTGATCCCCACTTCTGTATGATGCCATTGCCCGTTCCATGTCTTCTGTACTCCAAGCACCATACCGCCTGAAAAAAATCGCATTTATACTATTATTCAAGTATTTTTTCAACAAAATAAATTCATTACTGCTGTCAACAATGTTGTCAGTCAATATCTAATCTTAAACATTATGAATGAAAGAAAACACATCTCTTATTGCTTAGCTTACATTTTGTACCAAGTGGCTTTCAAATCGTACCACTGGTACAATATGTACGCTACTGAATGGTACAATATGTAGCTATGCTGGTAACACTACACATGGACCCCCCTTGGCGCAATGGTGAAATATAAAATGCAGAGTCTACCATCTATTTGTCTGTGTGTGACAGAAGTAATCCCCAAATACCTCACATTTTTCAAACGTATGTCTTAAGGTTCTCTGCCACACATTTTTTTGTGTTGATATTTTAACAGCAACGACGAAGAAAACATGTCATCACTTACCGCTTTTCACGTGAAGTGGATGCCGCCATTGTAGTTTGCGCCATAAGCCAACATGAAGTAAGCTTTCAAAATAGAGACCAACTGGAAAATTTCAGCCAATGGTTTTACTGAAATCAGTGCGGTACAAACTGGAAACTGGTACACATTCTAAGCCTCTACCCTAAACTGGGAAAATGGTTTGCACTTAGAGAACTATAAAATAGGCATTCTGGCTCACCCACCTCCGCCAGCTCCAACCGGCTGAAGCCGGTTTCGCTGTTGCTCCGCCGGCTTACCCAGAATGCCTATTTTATAGTTCTCTAATAGTAAACACTTTACAAACATACATAATGTGTAGGATTGTCTGTTTTTAATACTAATTTACAAAACTTTTGAGAATTTGTAAGTTTTTTTGTTTTTCAATACCTTTTTCTGATCTTTAATAATCACATAATTCATCAAACATCAAACATACATAATGTGTAGGATTATCTGTTTTATAGTTCTCTGTCACTGGACCGTTAAGAAGTAAACAAACAAAACAATGGGGACTTGGTTAACCATGCCTTTATTCTTAGGAGGGCTATTTGTCAACCAAGTTGGGATTTCATTCTATTGTGAGGAATGACTGGTTATTGAAAGCTATCTGAAAAGGGGTGGGATGTGTGTTCACACAAGCGTAGAATTGTGGCACGTTGTTGAAGATTATTCTAAGCAGCCACCAAGTGCACTTATCAAAAGCTTGATTCAACAAACAAGACAATTGTATAAAGTACACCCGGCGGCCGCCTGAAAAGGCAGCCTAAAAGTTTATAGCTGGGTGTTGAATAGGAGCATTGAAGCAAGTGGAGCAGAGCCCCGGTTATGCATAACCGTTATTTTTAGAATCATGTCATTTCCCCTTGCTGGGTGGTTTGTGAATGTTGCTGCAAGAAGAAGTTGACGCAGAGCCCCGGTTATGCATAACCGTTATTTTTAGAATCATGTCATTTCCCCTTGCTGACATGAAGTGGCGTGTCTTGAATAGAATAATCCCACAGAGCTTGATGTGCAGCGTTTGAAACTCTAATTTCCTGTGCTAATTCTTGTGAAGAAGGACTACCTAGTAAATCCTTCTCTGAAAAAATGCTATCTTGAATCAATCAGCAAAGTTTTAAAGTCACAACGCTTTCCTGACTGGAAATCACACACGCAGCACACCAACCCAATGTGAAAATGACAAGACAGCTAGGTTCAGTTCCTAACAACACAAGTGCTGGGCGGAAATGTCGTCACTGTTACTAATCAGCTGATTCTATCTAGTCTTGTGATTGGGGGAAGGTAAGAAACATGTTTTGATATGTTTAGAAATTTAGCCGCCTAAATTTATACAATGACGTCTAACGCCTGTACTGAACGACGCCGTCTAAATTTATACAATGCCGCGTGGCGGCCTGACGCCCTTATGTGTAACTTGACACGAACTAGCAAACAGTGCGGCGCTTCGACTCGGCTATTGTGCAGTTGAGTAAGCCGTGGCCAGACATGTCTGGCCTAGAGTACTACATAAAGGCAGAAGTGAAGAGGAGTTGTCTCCCCGGAAAAGAATGTAACAATTAATTGTGAAAAAAAATCGTCATTAAGTCGTTCTAGGTTCTTATTCAAGTCGGCATCACGTTCTTATTTAAGTTCTTAACAAGTTTTTATTCAAGTTCTTAACAAGTCAACATCAAGTTTTTAACAAGTCATCATCAAGTTCTTATTCAAGTACTTATTCAAGTACTTATTCAAGTTCTTAACAAGTCGTCATCAAGTCGTCATTAAGTTCTTATCAAGTCGTCATTAAGTTCTTATCAAGTCGTCATTAAGTTTTTATCAAGTTCTTATTTAAGATTTTATCAAGTCGTCATCAAGTCGTTATCAAGTTCTTATTCAAGTCACTTATAATTATTTATTAAGTTCTTGAAATATTATTGCATATCAAATGGATCAAAATGAGATTTTGTTGTTGGCAGTTCTGGCATGCTTTTTTGTTCGGCTTCTGTATTTAGTGGCTGAGATTTTTTGGACTGCTTTGGTTTTTGCTGGCATTGTTTATATATTTTATAACCGTAATAACCACCCCCAGCAGCAATGACGCCAAAAATGGCAACTGTTTTAAATTCAATATTCCATGACGACTTTGGTGTTGTAGGTCTTGAATCAACTTGTTCTTGTGTATTTACAGCTGGCATTGAAACAACTGTTGGCGTTGGCGATGTTATGTTTTCATTATGAGTTATATTCTGTGCTCGGAACATTAATTTTTTTTGTTTGTTCCACTCTGCTAATTTTTTTCCTGCTGCAACGCGCCCAGGATGAGGAGGCTTTTTACTGGTCACTTTCTCCACCTGATTCAATGTTTTCTGATTCTGCTGATTTTCTGGCTCGGTCATTTTGAAGGGAAACAAAATCTATATGATTAAAAGTAATGAATCCCATGATTAATGGCGATAACAATGTTCCAAATCTGTAATATAGATCACATCCTAGAGACTCTAATGACTTTGTTAAAACTGGATCCTGCGTTAAATCATACATAAAATCTTGTTCAGAATCAATGGGAGCAAATCTACTAACTAGTTTAGTGTACAAACTAAGAACCGTTTGCCCAACACTTTTTACCATTCTTGACCCCAGTTGCGCTTCATACCTGTTGTGATACTTTACAATGTCTTGTGGCGACATTTGTTGAATCTGTTCTATGCTGAATTCATTTCCAAGGTACTGTTTTGTTTTTCCACATGCTGCTAAAGAATACAGCCTTTCCTTTTGGCGCATAATAGCTTGGTCATCAACTTGATCATTTGTAATCATAAGTTCAGGAAGTAGATCATCGCTGTTCATGTTTTATTAATGAATAAATATTATTTTATTTTTTAAAAATGAGCACCGAAAAAACTATTACTAACCTCGTATACCATTCTGCTGTTATTGGAGGCCTAAGTGTAGGATACACAATGCTTGGTAAAAGCCTGTTAAAAATAAAACCAGCAGATCTTGGCAAACTAGGCTTTGAAGACTCAGCAAAGCTGATTGCTGTTATTACAGCTTCATTTGCTACGAAAGATTTTCTAGTTAAGCAAGGAATAATTCCAGACAGTATCAATATGTAAAATTTAAAAAAATACATTTATAAAAATGGCTTCACTCGTAATGATGATTGGTGGCGCTGTGGTTAATGCGCTTGCTTTTAGCGGAAGTAATTACGCATTTAGTAAACTACAAAATAACAATGAGAGAAAAAGACATAACAGAGCTATGGAGCAACTAGCTGCTGCACAAGACACCTATGAAAAGCAAAGAATGGAGCAGTTAGATTTTATTAACGACAGACTTAAACAACAGGGACATGCAGCTTACACATTTAAAGATGTTGACCAGGCAATAAAAGAATATTTTCTAGTAACAGGCAAACAAGTTGAAACATTGCGCCCACCAAAATTCAGCGATTACTATCAACCATCAGAAAAACAAAAGATGCAAGAAATATTGTTTATTGTCTTTGGCATGACCGCTGTGTATTTTGTTGCACAAAGTATTGGCTGAATAAAAATGTACAAAATCTATTATTCTCCAAAAGGATATTGGAAGGGAATAACAGCAATTAAAAAGCTTAGCCAAGCAGCGGGAGTCAGTGAACAAACAGCAAAGGAATGGTTATCTAAACAAGCGATTTGGCAAATTTATTTACCAGCGCCTAAACGAATACAAAGACCACACTTTGTCAACACAATACCGAACGACACCCATCAAATGGATCTTTTATATTTACCCCATGATACGATTAGACGAAAAAGATTTAAGTACGCACTTACAGTCATTGACATAGCTTCAAGATACAAAGATGCTGAACCATTAACACAAAAGAGTGCTTCTGCTGTTGCTGTCGCTTTACAACTGATATATCAATGAGGACCCTTAACTTATCCTCGCATGATTCAAGTCGATGATGGAAAAGAATTTAAAGGTCAAGTGAATCAATTATTGTTAAAACATAGAGTTACCATTAAAAGAGGCATTCCGGGTGTTCACAGATCACAGGGTTTGGTTGAAAACTTTAACAAACAGTTATCTGAAAGGCTTTTTTCCTACCAGTATCACAGAGAGCTGATTGACAATTCTCGCAACACAGAATGGGTTAGAAGGCTGCCCTCAGTTTTGCGCGCAATGAATAATGAAGAATTTAAAGGTCTAAAACCAGTACAAGCAATCAGAAAACAAAAAATAAATGTTGTTGAAGGAGACGCCAGTTCATCAAGCAAACTATTACCATTTGGTTTGAAAGTAAGGTACCTTTATTTACCGGGAGAAGCGGAAGGGGACACTCGCATCAGGGCAACCGATCCAGTTTGGAGTGTTGACTCATATGAAATAAAAAGAATTGTAAAGATGAATCCGCCTGTGTATTATTTACGAGAAACTGACACAACAAAACGACCAGCCCCTCAAAGATCTTTTGTGAAAGAAGAACTGCAGATAATCCCCCCAGACACAGTTCCGCTTTAACTGATTTACGTAAATATATTTGAGTTAAAATGGAAGCTCAAAAAAAATTATTTGCGTATAGATTTATTATTAAAACAATGATAAAGAATAAACTACCCATTGATCCTAATATTAATGAAAAAATCAAAAATCTTGAAACAACAACCACAAATAATCCAGCTATACTGGATAAAGAAATTACTGAGTATCTAATTGCGCTTGACCAAATGTCCTCCAGTGCCCAATTGCATATGAATACTCTGGATTAACAAATACTCGTTTAGTGTTTGTTCTATCTAATGACTTCTTTGTTACAACAGTTGTGTTAATCTCATGCAGATTAGATCGCAGCTTGTAATTGTCATGATGAAAAGTCTTATTGCCAAACAATGCTTCTTTATAGTTGTCATGGGATATGCTTGACTGCACAACACTACGAGATATTCCCTTTGCTTTTTTAACAACTTTTTTTTGGCTTGAAAGACTGTACATTTTCGACCTCAAACCAACAAACTCCTTGATCACACCTCCAGATAATTCATCCTTCATCTTACCTAAAACCTTCTTGTTAACAGTTGAATGCAAAGGCGAATCTTTAGGATAATCAGATGTGTCGTACCATCCCGCATGCCCTTTAGCTACTTCTAATTCCATGTCTTTATAGATATCTTCAGTAGGGATATCTATAACAAAGGAATCTGTATCTGTGTACAGAACTCTGGACTCTGGATACAAGGGCTTAAAGTAGTCATAAAGAAATTCTAACATCAAAAGCTTCGACAGCTCTAAAACAGTAAACCCAATAAAAACGGGCTTATCCAATTTGACTTTCTTTTTTTTCATCATTATGCCAAAAAGCTGATCATGAAATCTTCTGAAGTCCTGATAATTAGGTTTAGAAGTTAGCTTAATTGCATCGTTTTCTCTGGTGACCAATCTAACATCTTTACGCTTGTGCGGATTTTCCATAGTCTTTCCAAAACAGCTGTTGTTCATCAACTTGAAAAAGTCTTTTTCTGAAGCATCTGCGGATTTAGTTCTGAGATCAGTGTTCTTCATGATGTATGGTTTCATGAACTGTTCTTGATCAAAAGCAATTATACGATGAACAGCTGTCAACTTCAAACCATGTCTTAAATAAAATTGTAGAAGCCTGTAATGGCAGACATAATTTTTTTTGCCTCGAAGATTAGGCACAAGTTTAGGTGGTTCTGTTTTTGCCATCTTTAGACTTTCTGCTGCTAATGGATAGTCATTATGCAGGTCATGGAGTTTCTGAGGATATTCTAAGTCAACTTCTAGAATGTATCCACACTGTTGATCTGGCGTCAAACTGCCCAACCACTTTAATGCTTTTTGAATATTATTCGTATCTGTGTACATTTTAAAGTTGCGTAATGGAAGTGATTGCGCCATTGCCCATCCATACAGATTGTTTGCATCTAAATACATAAGATAGTTAGACCTTTTACTTGGATCATAGTCGTCCAAGTATTTGTTGTTTGCTTTACAGTAATTGTGCGACGCCATACTGATTCCCCCACGCAATCCGTTTTCAATCATCTGAAGCATTGGCAGGTTAGACAATAAATCAATTTGTACTCCAGTAAATTTTAAGAAAGCGTCCCAGCTCATCCCGGGCGCAGAAATGTAATGCGCGGGATCCAGGCTGTAATGTTTCATGCAGGTCTTCCTATAATTTTCAAAGACGTCCGCCAACAAACAGGTATCCGCCATTAAATAGGAATCATGATAGTCTCCCATCGTTTTACACTCTAACTTCTGCCACGCATCTTGAGCATGCTGGTAATCAGAATCACTGATGTCCTTTCCTCTGAGACTAGAAAAGAACGCGCCTTTAGGTGGAAGTGTATCTTCGTCAAACCTTTGCCAACTGTTCATGTACTCATAAGGGTAAACGCCCTTTCTAACAAGAGTTGGGTCAAAATATTCTTCTGTTATTGGGCAGGACTTTAAGGACATAGCCAGTGACTCTAATGAACCCATCATGTGTTGCATAGAGTCGTAGAAAGACATGTTATTTAAAGTGAAACACATGTACTTTTCTGATGACTGTGCAATGCATGACACCCTGAAGTCGCTGGTTACTGCTTGCATTATAAGGTGAGAGTCGTAACCTCGCAAGTTGTGAAAGAATATAGGCAGCTTCCATGTCTTTGGTTCAAACTTTAGTTGAAGATTGCATTTACTGTGTGCTGCTCCTCTAAACTTTCCACTAATGTGATCATGGTCTCTTACTGTTGGATTCTCTGCGTCTGGGGAGAGGCCTAAACCACAAATCCAACAGTGAGTGGCTGAGTCATACTGTTGTTGGTCTTCAGGCGTCATTATGATTTCAGATAAGTTTAGATTATTAGAACAGGCATTACGCACTTGCTGCATGCGTTTTAAGAAGTATTTTGCAGCATTTGGTCCTCTGTATAATTCTGGCTTTGAATGGGCGCCATCCGACCTAACAATGATGAAGGCAAATGAGCAAATCTGATGATTACTCATTAAGACTGTTTTAGGAAGTTTCTGTGGGGTTGGTCCTTCATAAGGAACAATGAGTGATTCGAAGTCTGCGTAAACAACATATGGACTAGTTTGCAACCGTTTCCAGTTCTTAAAACTAACTTTACTGCCTTCTCCGGGCGTAATTAGTTCTGTATCACAGTCAACTGGGCTAATACAATGTTTTATATGTTCGCTCGCAGCTTGAACGGACGGAATTCTTGTTAAACATTTTCTACAGAATTCTTGTTTGCTATGTTGTTTTGTAGTATGCACTAGTAATCTACTCATTGTGCGTATTAGAGTGTAGTGCAACCCATTAAGGCTTTGCATCAGGAGTAAGTCTACATGAGTTTTGGTTGGTTCGCCTATTGTTGGACTGTTCTTTGACACTCTAATTGGCAGAAGGTTGGTTTCTTCAGACCATGTGTAGACATTAACAGTTATTGATGGATTTTGTTTTTCAAACTGATCAATTTTGTCTACAGCCATAGGAAATTCAAGGCCGTTAAAGTTAAGATCATTGGCCCACTGTAAATAGTTAGATACTCTCTCTGCATTTTTGGCAACGTGATGCAGCCTAGCAAGAACGCACCACATAAAACATTTGTCGTCTGAATTCTTTATGTTCAGAACTGCTTTCTTTGCAACTAATGTTGGAGGCAGTGGAATGTAAGACTTGCCTACAATCGGCTCATACTTAGCCTGTCTTAATCTGATGTCTAGGACTTCACCCTCTGACCAACCAGAGCCTCTCATTTTAGCTGCTTCAGAGGCTTCATTAAACTGTGTAAGAAGTTGATCTGCCCAACCAGGTGTTAAGTCATTATGAGAAAGAATAGTCTGCTGTTTAGTTGAGACCCAGACTTCTAGATTTTCTTCGTTTATTGTTATATAGTCGATTAAAACAACTAACCTTACTTTAACTGGAGGGTTTATTGTTAGTTTACTTGGAACTTGAGAAATAGCGTGTACAACGCTTTCCCGCACGTTTTTTGGATTAATAACTTCTAAATCAATCTCATTTAGTGCTCTTGACAAACGCTCTTCCTCGAGCATTGCTTCAAACAATTCATCTGAACCTTCATATATCTTATCCATGCTGAGTTTCTTTTCTAACTCAAAATATTTATTTAAATCAAAAAAAATAAAAGTTAATCAGAATCAATATCAACGGTCTTTTTGTGCTTGGACTCATAAACTAAAGTATAAACGCCCTTTGGGGTTGTTAATGTGAGCTGTTTAGAACAGAGTTTAATGTTTCGTTTACTTTTTTTAAACATTCCTTTTTTATCTGGTCGGTGTCTGGTTGTTGAGAAAAAGTTGCCCTTGCCTTTCTTTGAAGATCAAACTTTTGTCTTTTGTAGTCCTCAAAATCAGCCTGTAGGCGACTAAATTCTTCATCCGTGATGTTTGAGTCAGCAAGTGCTTTATTTATTGTCAGTTTGAAGGAACTAAGTTTAGCTGTTATTAGTTGAACCATAGCTGTGTGCTTTTGGAGTTTAGCTTTTATTTTTTTGCTGACAGCACTTACAGCCAATGAACACAGGCCAAGAGTTAAAGACAAACCACCTAGAGGTATAGCTACCGGTGCACCTACGCCTGTTGCTAAGAGACCTACACTTGTTCCTGCTGTTAAAGCACTAACCGCCGATGCTCCAGTATTAACATATGTAACAGCATTAAAGACAGCAGAATACCTTCGTTTGGTTTTACTGTATTTTGAAAGGTCCTGCTCTAGTTGGGTTTGCATTTGTGTTATGTTTGTTAATCTGAAAGTTTTTATGTCTACAGCAACAGAATTGCCTACTATCTCTTCTTTGGGCACTTTTGGATAAGTCGTAACAGACATGCTTTTTTAAAATAAAAATAATTTAGTATTGGATATCTTTCAATCTGTTATCTTGAATATTCAGCTGCGCATCATATATTAAAAACAAATGTACATTAAGTGGTTTATCACTCTCTTTTTCTTTATCAATTTGAATGTTTATTACGTCTTTAACTGTTCTCCCACTCCCATGCAACTGATTATCCTCTGTTGACCTTAGGTCAATCCATAAACCGTATTTCGTTGTTAAATATTCATCAAGTCTAACACTGTGAAGGTGTAGATCTTTAGACACAAGGTCTACTGTTGGATTTCTACACCTCCCGCCTCCAAACAATTTTCTTATTTCATCAAAATGATGATAAGGTTTAAGCCCGCTACCGTAGACTTGGTTAGGACTACCCTCAATTGAACATTGTACTTTAGTTATTTTAGGATTGATAAACTTTTCACTTTGTCTTTTGAATGGTTCTTCATCTTCACACAGCAATAAAATACCTTTAAGGGATCTTGCTGCGGCGCTAAAACTAAAGTTCCATATTGTGTCTGCCCTGCTTTTAGGATATTTTGAATGATGAATCACTCTTTCGTAATATATTGCTAATTTTGACTGATATTGTTGCTCAATCAGCCTTGCTAAGTTAGGGTTGCTAACAATGTCAAACTCTAACGAGATGTCGAAAATGCTGTACTTGGAATCAGTGTCTGTAGATTTAATGACACGTTTGTATTCATTAAAAGTTAGTTCATATGACAATCTGTCTTTTAATGCTCCTTGAAAGTATGGCGCATGCGCTTTTAACAACTCAAAATCTAAGGGTATAGAAAAGCGATTTCCATAAGCAAAACTTACAGCTTCATACTTGTTACCGTCTTTAGCGTCTTCGGCGTCTATTCTGTGTTTTAGTGCTTCGTTATTTTCGATTCCTTGAAACGCAAGATCGGCCCTTTCATTATCGGTTAGCCATAGATCAGAATAGATTAGAAATATGTCTGCATTGTGTAAAGAAAATATTTCTTGCCCCTCAAGTTTTATAGAAATTTTCTTAACGATTGCCCGTCCCAGATTCTGTACAACTGTCCTGCTTGTGTCTGTTGCTGAATCAAGTTCTATTTTGAAAGTAAGCCGTGCAGATCCCGGCACAATCACTTCATCTGCTCCTAGGTCTGGAAATTTAACAGTAAGAATTTGATCTGAATCAATAGTAGATGGATTATTTGGAACAATAATATTCTGTTTATTTCCCTTCACACCAAAGGGCTCTTTCAGTCTTCTATGCGGGTCAAGAATCGAACCATATGCTTGTGACATTTTTTTTTATAAAACAAAATAAAAAGTTAATTATTTAAAAACATGGCAGAAGAAGATTATGATGTTTTTGATCCTGGAGACGACATGAGTGAAATGACGCCTTTGACACATCCATTACAATCATTGCGGCGTGAATTAACAGAAAGTAAGGTCAAATCATTTTATCAAAGTTTAGGCCAAGAACCTCCTGATTTTATAGACCCTAATGATTTTGAAACAAAAGATGGCCATTTGATTTTTAAAAACGAGCAAGGACAACCTGTACAGCTTACAACTAAACCAGACCCATCAAAGTTTTTAGCAAAGACTACAATTAGACAAAGGCTCAGTGTGAGCGATCAAAATCGCCTTGGCATTGCTAAACCGCGAAGATTAGACAGTGAGGCAGTTGCTAAACTTCAAAACACACTACAAGAACTCCCAACAGATAACCAAATACAAAACATGGAACTTAAAGATTTAAGCCCAACAGCAGACGAAATAATAGAAGCAGAAACCAGTTTTTCAGAAGAAACAGTATTAAAAACCATGCACGATCCGCCGCTACCTATGAGAGAAATAACGGCCCTTGATCATGCTTTGAGAAGCATCAGAGGCGAATTAACAAACAATTTAGCAAAACTGGGTGAACTAGATGAGCATATAAAAAGAGAAAAAGAAAAACTAGTTGAGGCTGATGACCACAACTTAGGACCTGGTGTTAAAGAAAGAATAACACAAAGACTAAAAGATCTTGAACAAGAGAGATCAGCAAGACTAGAAGTGTTGTCTACTAACCGAGAACAATTACGAACTCAAGTGAGCAGAATAAGAGAAACTATCCAAAGAATTTTATATGAAGACACAACGTTAGCAGAACGAATAAGAACACTGTTTAGAGAGCAAGGTGTCACATTAGCAAGTGTTATAACAGCCTTAGGATTTGCAATAAGTACACTGGTGTTGGCTATTACAGGCGGTGGTGGTGGGGGGGCAGTGCCACCAGGCCCGCCAACTCCGTCGTCAGATAAATCATGGGTAAAAAAACAACTCGATCACCTTGCAAACTTACTAAAAAAATTAGCCAGTAAGGCAATAGACTCTTTGCCTGGTATAATAGGAGGGATCGTTAGCTGGCTTTTGTCTGCCGCAAGTAAAGTAGTTGGCTTTATGGCTGAGCACTTATGGGCATTAGTTGTCTTAATAGTTGGGTTACTTTATAGTAAGATAAAGACCAAGTAATCCTAGGGCAGTTAATCCAATAACAAGTGCCGTCTTTTCATATTCATGGTCATTATTTCTTGGGACCACAGGGATTGAATGGGGTTTTGAGGGGGGTTTGGGGGGCTCGGGGATTGGTGGGGCTTCTTTTTTTATTGCTATTGCTGGCTTAGAATTTATGTCGTTTTTTTCCGACCTTCTCTTCTTTACCAGCCACAAGGATTTCATTATTATAGTTTATTATTGTTCCTATCTGGAGTCTGAGGTCAGAAGGCAGCATGTATAAACCAGTGCCAACAGCAAAGTCTACTTTCGATCTTGCGTATTGCAAAACATTTTGGTACCTTTTAATACTTGAAGGCAAATCAATTGCAGAATTAATAGAATCCTCTAAATTTGCTAAATACTGTTTTTGTGCGTCAAAGCCAGTAGAAGGATCAATTATGTTTGATCTCGTTTGTGCTTGCGAACCTAGCAAACACCAAACATAAGTACGAATAGAGTCGTTTATTCGTTCTATTCCCGCTTTTGTTAGACCCTTAGAAGTATCCAAAATAAATGTTGTCCATGCTGTTTTATGCTCTTGCTCTATGGACCCGAGGTGAACAGTTGTGCCTGAAGAGAAAGATGTGTAAGGAGGATTCCAATCATAGTTATACTTTCTGTGCACTCCCCAATAATAAAGAGTGCCTAAACCATGATTAAGATCCAACTTTTGTCTAAAGTCTGTCTTTGGGTCAATATCAAATTCGTTACAGATCCTTTCAAAAGCCTTGTAATCTATTCTGTTGCTGAATGGATTAAACGTTTTGTCATTTGGTAATGGTGCTTGCAGTTCAGATAAAATACGTCTGAAGGTGTAATAAAAATGAAATCTATACACTGACCTCACCAAAGGATCAGGATGATTTAAATGATCAGCATACGACACTCCACACCCAGTTGATGCGCAAAACACAGCAAAGTTTAACTGGTTCTGATAAAACTGCATCGGATGACTAAACCACACTTTCGGGATGTAGTCGTTTTTAATAGGAGGGTTAAGATATCTGTTCAATGGAGTACTAACCTTTACTTGAAAGGCGTCAGTCTGAGTCACAGAAATGTCGAGGGTATCAGTTGTTATATCTTTAGGACTGTAGTGCGGTCCAACAGAATATTTTGCATTAGTATATTTGAATGCACTCATTTTTAAATTTGTTTTAAAAATGTTTGTAACAATAACAACTCAAGACAGTCCTTCGTTTTTAGAATATGCTATTGATAATAACTGCGGAACCCAAAGGGTCGCACTCCATGAAATATTCTACAAAGTCGTATGGTTTAATATAAGTCAATCCAAGAGGAATAATAAGATTTCAAAATTTGACAGTAGAGGAAAATTAGTTAGCCAGTTAACCATACCTGATGGTTATTACGGGTTTTGCTCGCTGAAAGAAGCAATGAGTAACTTCGACATTACTCTCAAACTTAACAATGCAAATTTGAAAATAATGTTGACATTCAAACCTGAAGAAGAAGAAGTAAGTTACCTTTTTGATGGAGAGCTAGCTAAAATGTTAGGCTTTGCAACTGACAATTATGCCGTTCATACTTTTATAGTTACACCAGACAAAACTACTTATGAGGGAGAAAACCCGCTCGATCTTGCATTACATTCATTACTCTATGTTCATTTGGACGAGCTGAGCACTGATGAAAACTTATATGATGGAAGGCCCTCAACTGTTTTAAGAGCTCTTCCATCAGGGAAAGCTGCATATTGCGATTATGAAATTATACAATTCCCTAATTTACAGTTTAAAAGATTAGCTTGTGGGAGGGTCAGATCATTTAATATAAAGA
This sequence comes from Conus canariensis, assembly GCA_033310375.1. Classification (NCBI taxonomy): domain Eukaryota; kingdom Metazoa; phylum Mollusca; class Gastropoda; order Neogastropoda; family Conidae; genus Conus; species Conus canariensis. The sequence goes on along the minus strand of CM065714.1, from coordinate 123,672,795 downwards.
TCACAGATAAAACAGGAAAAGTCGTCAAATGTGACAGCCTGCACATTGTTTTGGAAATAAAATAATACGTTGTTTTAAAAAATGTCACGTGGACCAGACGATTCGGGGGTCACATTAGCGCCTGAGAGGTGTGTAACTTTAGAATTAAAAGACCTTGCAGACGTTGAGGACTTTGAACAAAACGGTGAGATAGGCACTTTGTATGGTTTTGAGTACACTAAAGATGGTTATTATAAGCGCAAAGAGGTTGACGACAACAAAAGGTTTCCTAAACTAGAACAACTACGCAATGTAGAAGCAAATAATGCGGGTCAGTATGAATATAAAATAGTTCGAAAAACTGACAACAAATGGCACTTAGAACCATATTTAGAATGGGACATAAAATTTGAATTCTTAAGCCCATTTACATTTTTTGACCGTCAAAAAAGTTTCAGAAAAGCATTGAACTCTGGCCCTTTACATGTAAGTCTTATGCCAGAGGACAACAGTCGGAAAGAGATCGAAATAAAGCCGTTTGGGGACAAACAGTACATCCTCCACAGAAGAGAATCGGTTTTAAAGAAAGCTTCTACAAAATTACAGTTCATTCCACGCACAAAATTAGGAGACACGTTCACAATGATATTTAAAATTTCTGTCTTAAAAGATGAGGCGAGAAATGGAGCTCTGGGCGTCAGTGACAATCTTATGAAAGGAATTCTTATTAGCTGGCAAAACTTAGACGTTGACAAACTTAAAGTTACTGTCGTTGTTCTTTACAATGGCGAGGATATTAAGGTCATAACAACAAGCAACAAAATTGATATTAGTCTAAATAGAAACGATCTTACAGAACTGAACTGGATTAATCTTACACATTTGGGCCTTATAGGGTTTTATTATACTGAACAAGTTTTGACAGAGAGTATGATAAAAACAATAACTGGATTAGATTAAATTCTGTTTTAAAACTATGGAGCAGACGACTTTGGTGTCAATGCCGATGTTAAACTTTATGACAAAAACCCCTCATTGTTCATTGATTTGTGGACAGACTGGTTGTGGAAAAACAATATTTGTCCTCGACCTATTACAAACAGTTTATAGTTATAATTTTGATCATATTGTAATTTTCTGTCCGACACTTAAATGGAACAAAGCATATCACGATAGAAGGTTTATATGGACGGATGATGAAATCTATTTAGTTGACCCTAGCAATAAACTGAGTGAGTGTTTAGAACATTTTTTTAAACTGTTTGAGGGAACGCAGACATTATTTATTATAGATGATTGTTCGGCAGAAAAGGATATAGTCAAAAAAAGAAACACTTTATCAAAACTGGCTTTCAGTGGAAGACATGCTGGGATAAGTGTGTGGATTTTATGTCAAAAATATAACTCAGTTTTAAAAGACTTTAGAGAACAATTAAAGACTGTAGTTTTATTTCACATGAAAGACAGAGACGCATTTGATGAATGTATGCGTGAAAATGATGTTATTGAAGACGATCAAGAAAAACGAAGGATTAAGCAAAAACTTAAGTCTCAAAAGTTTTCTAAATTAGTATTAAAAACAGATAATCCTACACATTATGTATGTTTGTAAAGTGTTTACTATTAGAGAACTATAAAATAGGCATTCTGGGTAAGCCGGCGGAGCAACAGCGAAACCGGCTTCAGCCGGTTGGAGCTGGCGGAGGTGGGTGAGCCAGAATGCCTATTTTATAGTTCTCTCACTTTGCATTCATGTGAGGGAAGAAATGGACATGACAATACTCAAGAAAAAAGAAAACATATAAAATGAGAGTGGCGCCACTAACGGTTTCTCGAAGTCCATGAATGAGGGACACCTTCACAGACTGCTTCATCCTTCCCTGTCTGTGGTTTTCTAGTTATCAGCGAAGTCAGCAGGAACAAAACTGTTGCGAAATACTAAGTCTGGATCAAGAGCTCACGACTTGTACGGAAACACCAGTCACGAGTATATCCTGAGTAGTGCTTTTACTGTCACGTCTCAAGGCAACACACAACCATCCCCCCCCCCCCCCCCCCGCCCCTCATTGAATCTTTGGATGGAAATATCTCATAATGACAAAAGCCTCAAAACACACAGACACACACAGACACACAGACACACAGACACACAGACACACACACACACACACACACACACACACACACACACACTTCATAGGACCGTTCTGGACTGGTCGGATGTTACTGCCCTTGCAGCAGCCAGCAATGACTTCCATACGTCCCCCCCCCCCCCCCCCCCCCCCCCCCCCCCATGTTGGTAATCCCGTCCCCATATCTTGTGGTCCAGACTTCTCAAAGAAACAATCTGTGAACCATGTGTCAGCCACAGCCACTGCAGGCCCGGAAAGAAAAACCTGCTAACCAGGCGCTAAACATGCGACAAATGGGCCGAAATAGACCAACACCACAGACTTACACACTTACAAGTCGATGTCCAACACTAACTCGTTATTGAGCTTACGGTACCGTTCTGTGGGTCTTATTGTAGCCCGAGACATATGGCTTCACCAGTGCCGCTACGGTAGTGCGTGGCCACTATGGTAGTGCGTGGGAAACTTGACAGAAATAACGGGCTGGGGTCTGGATGTGTGCTGGAAGGGGAGGAAACATTCACCTTTTGGACAGGAAGAAAGTCAGGGGGTGGATTGGAGAGGAGGAGGGTGGATGGCTGGAGGTAGGGGTGGAGGTGGGAGGGGGGGGGGGGGGCCGGCGTGAAAGAGAGCGAGATTTGAGGTAAGCCAAGAGGAAATTCAACAACGCTTTTTGAGCTGCATATTATCTGTCAGTTCCGATTTCACGCAGCAGAAGTCGAAGAACGTGCCCCCTCTTTCTCCGGCCCGACCCCCACTACTCAAATCTTCTTCACGCACGCACGCACGCACGAATGCACACACACACACACACACACACACACACACACACACACACACACACACACACACACACACACACACGCACGCACGCACGCACGCACGCACACACACATACACGCACACGCACGCACAACAACACACACACACACACACACACACACACACACACACACACACACGCACACACACACAACACACACACACACACACACACACACACACACACACACAACACAACACAACACACACACACACACACACACACACACACACACACACACACACACACACAGCGGATAGGAGAGACAAGGGGGTTGGGGGTGGCGGGTGGCATGTGAGGAGAGTGGTGGGGAGAGGTTTTTGTATGTGCGTTTTCGAACACCCAGTATTTTATCCCCACCCCGCCCCTGATCCGCATCTAGGTAAGTGTCTGCTCCGGGCACAGTGCTGTGCCGTGCTTTTAATTGAAACAGATGTTCGGCACACACTTGCCTGGACGGTGCTGACGAGCAGTTTCCACAGGCCGAAAGCAACCCAGGGAACGTTGTATTTGGACGGGACTGATGTTACGTTGTGGCCACTTCCGCGTGTTTGCTGTCAACAAACGGAAAGCTGTCTGCAGCACGTCCGGTTGTAGTCATCTCTCTGGGGGAGGGGAGGGGGGGGGGGAGAGGGTGGTCCGGGAGGGACAGGAGGGGAGAGAGAAGGGGGTAATGAGTGCATGGAGCTGAGGTAATAGGGAGGGCTTAATTAATGTGGGGGTGGGGAGAAGAGGGAATGTGGAGGGTAGGGGGGGGGGGGTTCTCGTTTGCAAAGAAAGTATGCCTAGCTGAACCGTTCAAACACTCTCTCTCTCTCTCTCTCTCTCTCTCTCTCTCTCTCTCTCTCTCTCTCTCTCTCTCTGTCTCTCTCTCTGAACGTCATAATTAACATGTAGTGATTGTGGTACTTTGCACGTGCCGTCATCTAAATGAATGATAAACATAACAAACTTGTCGTAGTCTACATCATAACACCTACGGCGGTTGTACGACAAGTGCATATGAATGTAGCATTGATCCTCAGGAATGTAGCATTGATCCTCATGAATGTAGCATTGTGTAGTTTCGAATGTGATTGTCCTCAGGATGTACATGATCTCAGATGTCCATTGATCCTCATGAATGTACATTGATCCTCAGGAATGTAGCATTGACCTCATGAATGTAGCATTGATCCTCATGAATGTAGCATTGACCTCATGAATGTACCATTGATCCTCATGAATGTAGCATTGATCCTCATGAATGTAGCATTGATCCTCATGAATGTAGCATTGATCCTCATAAATGTAGCATTGACCTCATGAATGTACATTGATCCTCAGAATGTAGCATTGATCCTCATGAATGTACATTGACCTCAGGAATGTAGCATTGATCCTCATGAATGTAGCATTGACCTCATGAATGTAGCATTGATCCTCATGAATGTAGCATTGACCTCAGAATGTAACACTGATCCTCAGGTACATGATCCTCAGGAATGTAACACTGATCCTCAGGAATGTCACTGTCCTCAGGAATGTAACACTGATCCTCATGATGTCCTATCTCATAAGCTAGTCCTGTCCTTTTCATGTCATGTTTTGTGGTGACCGAATGTCAGCGTACGATTCGTGTTACCACGCTCTATGGTCTACTCACCTAGTAGGGCGCCCATGCTATTTTACACTTCTAATTCTTCGATCAGGCCTCTCAAAGAACCAGATCATCATAGAAGAGATTCTGTACTCGGACTCCTCAGCTCCAGTAGCCAAGACCTGACACTAAATCGACCAAAACATTGTGGGTGTCACCGATCTGTCTAAACTCATCTACTGTGACTCCCATCTCCAGCGCTGTCTACCAAAAGTCCTCACACCTCTCCAAAAGGTTCCTATTACGCAGCCAAGGCCATCTTCGGGCGCTCTCTCGAAAGAACTGCACTGGTTTCCTACCGAACGATGAATTAAGTATAACCCTCCCTGTCTTTGTAAAGTATAACCCTCCCTGTCTTTGTTAAGTATAACCCTCCCTGTCTTTGTTAAGTATAACCCTCCCTGTCTTTGTTAAGTATAACCCTCCCTGTCTTTGTTAAGTATAACCTTCCCTGTCTTTGTTAAGTATAACCACCCCTGTCTTTGTTAAGTATAACCCTCCCTGTCTTTGTTAAGTATAACCTTCCCTGTCTTTGTTAAGTATAACCACCCCTGTCTTTGTTAAGTATAACCTTCCCTGTCTTTGTTAAGTATAACCCTCCCTGTCTTTGTTAAGTATAACCCTCCCTGTCTTTGTTAAGTATAACCCTCCCTGTCTTTGTTAAGTATAACCCTCCCTGTCTTTGTTAAGTATAACCTTCCCTGTCTTTGTTAAGTATAACCACCCCTGTCTTTGTTAAGTATAACCCTCCCTGTCTTTGTTAAGTATAACCCTCCCTGTCCTTGTTTCCATTTGTCTGGAATTCTACCTCAGTTCCTCTATGAACTTTTAAACGTGTAAGTTTCTCGAAGACTGTTCCGTTTTTCTGCTAGTAAGTTTGTGCATCTCAAAAAGGTCAGTAGAATGAAACATGGTTATGACAGCATTCAGATCTCCAGCGCTGTAAACTTGGAATTCGTGGCCTGTCTCTGTCAACCATGGTTTAACGACCCCTTATCTTTTATAACAATTCGTAAACTATCTTTCCAAGCGGTTTTTTTCCTAATCTACGGCGCGCGCGCGCGTGTGTGTGTGTGTGTGTGTGTCTGTCTGTCTGTCTGTCTGTCTGTCTGTGTCTGTGTGTCTGTGTCTGTGTCTGTTTTGGCTCGTTATCTGCAACACTGCAGTCTGTTTCAGTCTTCTTGTCATAATTTCGATTAACAAGCACACAAACACACACAAATGACACATTATAAGCAACAAGATAAATTGCTATTTCATCAGTAAGCCTGTTCTTAAAACCCTGGGTTTTTTTTTCTTCTTTTAGTTTGCAAATATTCAACTCGCCTCATCAAAACAATCCATGCACTGCATAGGGCAAACTTCATCACCGGAAGTAAGATTTCTCGACACCTGCCGAACGGGCCTGTCTGCAAGTTCACAAAGGCCCAGTGAAGCGTACTTTCCACAGTTGGCTACCCCTCCCCCACCTTCATACCCCCTCCCCCGCCACACACACACACGTACGCACACACACACACACACACACACACACACACACACACACACACACACACACACACACACACGTACACACTACGGTCCCTGGTTGCACTAGATAAAAGACCTGCTCAGCGTATTCCGTTGTTTGAAAACTGTCATGTGGCTATTTATTTTGTTATGGTGGTGGTGGTGGTGATGGTGGTGGTGATAGTGGAGGGAGAATGTTCAGATGAATAAACCTTCTATCCTTGATCAAATCACACCAACCTCCTCTCCTTAATGTTCTCTTACAAAATAACGAGAGACGGTCAGGATCAAGTTAAGTCCAAACACTAATCTATTGTGACTGACTGGATTGTTGCAGACGTCCATGGTTTTCAACCGTCACCTTCCAGACCTGGAACCAGGAGCATATGTACGTCAGGGATCCTAACTGTGGAGTTTGCGGGAGAAAAAAAAACTCCAGCCAACCGTTTTCTTCGTTGTTTTGACCATTTAAACGTGACTTGTGATCAGTCTGTGCTGGTAATGAACACAGAAAGAACCGAGTTGTAGTAGAGGAAAAGTGAAACCTGTGATTTTCTGGACTGAGACCTTGTATTCACGTGTGTAGCGGACATGGAACACGGAGAAGACAGCGCCCCAAACTCGTCCACTGCCTTGTCACACGATGCGGGTGGTGATGACCTCAACAAGGAAGGTCCCAGTGTCCTGATGGACTCAGACAATGTAACATCGCCGCTGTCATCACCAGGACCAGACCAGGAACCAGGGTCAGCGACGAAAACAAGAAACGGTGATGTGCTAACAGACGATGGCTGTCGGCCCGGTGAGGTGAATGGAGCGACGACAACAGCGACAGCATCAGCAACACCACATGATGCGACAGTGACCGCTGACTGCGTTGTAGAAGAACTGCTGTGTTTGCCGACAGATGTGTCAGCCACTGACAGAGATGATGACAGGAATGACAATGATGAGATGATGTTAATGAAGGAGACAGATGACAGGGATGACAATGACAAGATGATGTTCATGAAGGAGACAGATGTGTCAGCCAGTGACAGAGATGATGACAGGGATGACAATGATGAGGTGATGATAATGAAGGGGACAACAGCATCACCATCAGGGTCACTTCGTGAGAAAACGGAGGACGATGGGGGGATGGAAGGGAAGGAGGAGGAACGGTGCCTTTTGTTGATCAAGCCAGAGGTCAGTGTGTGTGTGTGTGTGTGTGTGTGTGTGTGTGTGTGTGTGTGTGTGTGTGTGTTCTTTGTTTTGTTTGTGCAATTTTTAAAGCTACTGTTGCAGTCCGTCTTTCCTTTGTCTTCGTTCTTTCCCTCTCATTTCCTTGAAGAAATGATGACTCAGTTCGCTGTAAGTGGACAGGGATTCTGTGACTGAATTCACACTACTGTGTCCAACACACCTCATGTTCATCCAGCGTCATCCGGGTAATCAAACACGGGACGCTTGAACAAAAGTTTGAAGATCATAACAGCTCCCTGTCCTCACTCATGCGCGAAAGGGAAGAGATATTACACCTGCCCATTGCGACTGACCAGAAATGGCCAGATGGTCAGCATTTTTTTTTAATCCACGCTGGAGGTTAATCAGGATCAGCTGCACAGACGGATTAATGCCGGTAATCCAGGCAACAGTTATCAACCCCTGCTTAACCTCAGTCCCGTTGTTGGGATTAGATGACCGAGGCCCAAGGCCAGTTGAAGTAGGTGAGAAAGCACGCTGAGTGAGACAATGCCAGTCAAGCAGCGAATGGTTAGGAAGCCCGCTGACGTAGCGAGTTTCGGGGCTTGACAGGTTGAGCAACGCGGTTTCAAGCACTGACCGCACCTGTCCGCTGTATTACGAGCGGATACTTGACAGATTAGAACAGTGTTCTATTGGGGTTATCTTCCCCTTTCATATTTCTTACAACTAACCAATCAAAATCGGTTTCCCGGGTCAGGAGTAGATAACCAAAGCGAGGTTTATTTTCCTTCCGACATGGCGATTTGTTCACTTACATCGATCCGGTTATAAATTCAAGTACACATAGTATTCATTAAAAAAAAAAAAATTGCATTGCACGTGCAAAGCAGAAGCGCATGCGACTACCTGAAATCAGCTGAATAATGAAAAAAAGAAAGTTTCGTCAAGAGTGAGCCTGTATGGAACGACGTACGAGTAGGCTTCTCCTGGACAGCGACGATCGATAACGGAACACACATGTCAGCTGGGTTGAATACCCAAGTCAACAAGCAGATCTGTACGTTAGTTTTAAAGTATTATTGTCTTACTGCTAACGTTTGATCGCTGCCAAAGTTTATAACTCAGCATTAATTTGACATTGAATTCAATTTCTTCGTTTGAACGGTAGCTTGTGTGCAGAGTGCGCGCGCATAGAGCAAGGTGAAAGGTCAGGTATGCGAATGTCCCCAACAGTATGTCTTGCGTGTGGCTGGCTACGTCTCCGGAGTGTGGTCTGTCTGGAAACTGTCTCAGCCTAAGTATCTCTACGTCTGCGGGCCGCCATAGGAAAAAAAAGAAAAGAGCAATTCTGGGTGGGGTCGACCGTGAATCGCGTGCACAGAACGAATACCAATCAGACGATGTTACTATTTATGGCAGATTAGGGGAAACGCAATGGCGGCACATTATTCATGATAATGATCATAACAACATAGTAGGAAAAAATATGTCCTTTTTCACGTCACAATGTTTAGCGTCCAGCCGACCACAGGGTCCAAATTAGGGCTGAAAGCAAGCTGCATTCACAAGCCACAAAAATTGTCACTTACTGTTATCGTGTGCCATCGTGTACCGGTGGAAATGGAGGACACGTATAAACATCGCACGCATCCTATGTGAGAAACTGGAGGAATAAATGAGATAAATGAAAATGAGTGACTGATATTTGAATGGCACGGGAAACGACTGAATGAGCGCCAGTAGGCTGCTCTTCGGCCGGCTCTACCTGGGTAGGCAGCCCGTTGAGTGAGTGAGGCAGTGTGTTTATTGTAAAGCGCTTAGAGCTTGGTCTGTGACCGAGGATAGGCGCTA
>CM065714.1:123643674-123651174 GCA_033310375.1 Conus canariensis | reverse complement strand
GTAAAAATGCTGAGGGGATGGGGGAGGGTGAATGGGGGAGGGAGAATGCATGGTTGCACTGGTGAGGATGGGCCATGTGCTGTGTGGTAGGACGGAAGATGGAAGGGCAATGGGTTGCTTGTTCGAACATACAGGCCAGGGGATTGCATGATGTATCCATGTCAGTGAGCAGGGGATCAAGAACAGCTGGGTGTGGGGGTGTTATGCGCTCACCTCATCATCTTCTACATCCTCTTTATCTCGTGTACAATCAGTCCATACGTAAATCCATTAAGTATACACACACGCACATTATGATGTGCATCCACACGCCTACGGCGCGCGCGCGCGCACAAACACACACTTGAAATAGTGGCGCAGACAACGTTGTTTGGATGTCCAAGGCATGATCAGCGCGTTGGATTTATTAAAAGGTCGGACATCTGGTAAATCTCGTCTGTGAGATCCTTTCCCCGTGTTCTCTCTCTCTCTCTCTCTCTCTCTCTCTCTCTCTCTCTCTCTCTCTCTCTCTCTCTCTCTCCATGTTTTTTTTTTTTTTTTTTTTAATTCATCAAACCGTAAGCCCTGCGCACTTAAGTACTCTGTGGCTCAGCAGACATGATGTGGTGTATAGGGATTAATCCACAGTGACGTCCCTTTCCTGAAACTGAAACGGAAACTTTGCGGAAAGATGGAATATGGCCCGTTCAGCCTTGATGCTGATCTGGATCAAACAGCGAATCCAGGATCGGTCTATTCAGGAAGATCGTTACAGACCGTCCACAGAGTATGAACACTGTGAAGTTATTGTCACCCGTTGATAACTGTGTATGAAATTAGGTACATTCTTGGAGTCTCTGAATTTTTTTTTTTTTTTTGAATTTTTTTTTTAGTGATATGAACGTCGACATTTCGTATTTTCCGTATCCCATTACAAAATATTTAACGGGAAGTAATTCCTCCAGTCCGTACCTGTTATTACTTCTTTGGTGGAAAATGTTCTTGTTTTCACTCAGGAAGTAGCTTGGTCACAGAAGCGGGAAAACAAATGATAAAAAATCATGACTATGAACCTTATTTCTTTTCCTCTCTATACTAAAGAAAATGCACCTTTCTTGTTCTTTTGGGGGAGGGCGAAGTTGGGGAGCGTGGGTGGGAAAGAGCTTGACAACAGTGTGCGGATCTGGATCAAGGTGCAGATCCGGGATCCGTTCAACCGTGGCGGAAGTCTACGTTCTCCCCACCGCGTACCCTGAAGATTTTTCTTTCTTTCTTTCTTTTGTTTGAATAATTGGATATCATGTGACTGAAAGCCGCCTGGGTTATAAATCAGGCGACACAATATGCATGTTCTGCTACACCCAGCTAAAGGGTAGATCGTATGTGCGCCCACGGTGTACGTGCTTATCAGCACCCCGCTAAAGCATCCAGCTATCGATGATATGTTAATCAGCACCCCGCTAAAGCATTCAGCTATCGATAAGATGTTAATCAGAGAACGTGGACTCCGTCTGCATTGTTCCACTTTTCACTACTTAACAATCAGTGGGTGGAGAACTCGCTTCATGTGTGTGTGTGTGTGTGTGTGTGTGTGTGTGCGTGTGCGTGCGTGCGTGCGTGCGTGTGTGCGTGCGGAAGAATGGAAAACGACAGCAGCTGCTGCGTCTATTGTCTATTGCAGCTGCCACAAAAAAAACAAAAAAACAAAAAACAACCCAAGACCCGTATAGGCTGAAGGACTGAAGGTGAGTGGTCGAGAGAACACGTAATATTCCTGACCTCAGACACCCATGTCGAACCGAAAAAGTCCCTGGTATCATTCGATTGTGGTGACAGTTCGTTTGGCTTTCCTTCGGTGTTGACAGACGAGAATGTTTAAACATATAACACGACATGGAGCGTCCGTTTGCCGTCTAACGGATGGTAACTAACTATGTGGGGCGTAGGCTGATGATACCATGTATACCTCCTGGCGGTGACGAGTGGTTTCAAACGATGTCAGCAACACACGAGGGACGGGGACTTACGAGTTGGAGTGGTGTGGACGATTGTCAGAAAGCGTGAGCTTAATGTGTGTGTATGTGTGTGTGTGTGTGTGTGTGTGTGTGTGTGTGTGTGTGTGGTGCGTGCGGTGCGTGCGTGCGTGCGTCGTGGTGTGTGTGTGTGTGTGTGTGTGTGTGTGTGTAAAATAGCCTTTAATTGATACAGGTATAGTTGCTATGTAAGGCACGCACGCGCTCGCGCGCGCGTGTGTGTGTACTTGTAGGCGCGTGCGTGCGCGTGTGTGTGTGTGTTGTGAGATTCGTGGTTTTATTTTTCTGCTTTGTTTTCACTTTTAGGTTTTTGTTCTTATTGTCTGATAAATAATGTTTCTTTTTTTTGTTTGTTTGTTTGTTTGGGTTGTTGTTGTTGTTGTTGTTGTTGTTATTTCCTTAGAAGACAATGTGACACCAAAAAAAATTTTTTTTTTTTTAAAAGAAGATTACTACAGTTTCCTATTGTGGCACATGACAGGACCGGCAACATCTTTCTTCCAAACCAAAGAATGTTCAAGCAGTGACGCACACAAGCCACATTAAAAAAAAAAAAAAAAAAAAAAAAAAAAAATTATGCCAAGTGCAGTGAAAGCAGCAGGTGGTTGCATGATTTCCTCCAACCACGAAGCATTGTCCCACTCTTCCATCCCACCCACCCATTCATCAGTTGCATTCCAATTTATTTCTCCCCTACTGCCCTCCTGTCTCTCTACACATGCCTGCTTATACCACCACCCTTTCCCACTGTCTTGCCTATATCGTCACGTTGACAGATGGTACAGGCGATGGGGAAATGGAATGGAGGGGAATCGATCCTACTTGCACCTACTTACGGTCCGTCTTGTACATTGGTGTGCTGTGAAGCCACATGCAGCAAGGTGTACGCGGGGCCGCGTTGTGTGTTCTTTACCGCTCGTAGGCTGTGATGTGAGACTGTGATCGATCTACACAAGCAGTTCGTTAATGTTCTGTTCATCTCTGTCTGTCTGTCTGTCTGTCTGTCTGTCTGTCTGTCTCTCTCTCTCTCTCTCTCTCTCTCTCTCTCTCTCTCTCTCTCTTTCTATATGTATATATCTCTCTTTCTCTCCCTCTGTCTGTCTGTCTGTCTGTCTCTCTCTCTCTCTCTCTCTCTCTCTCCCCTCTCTCTCTCTCTCTCTCTCCCCTCTCTCTCTATTCCTCCCTCTCTTTCTCTGTTTCTCTCTGCCTCGCTTTCTCTCTCTCTCTCTCTGTCTTTCTCTGTCTGTATGTATGTATGTATATATGTATGTATGCATGTACGTCTGTATCTCTCTCTGTCTCTCTGTCTCTGTCTCTGTCTCTCTCTCTCTCTCTCTCTCTCTCTCTCTCTCTCTCTCTCTCTCTCTCTCTCTCTCCTTGTCTGTCTGTCTGTCTGTCTCTCGTTGGCTATGTCTCAGCATTCCTCAACCCTCTCTCCTTGACGCTGTCTGAAAACACGCACACACACACACACACACACACACACACACACACACACACACACACACACACACACACACACACACACAACCTAGCTTATTTTTTGTACGTATTCTCTACAGATGGACCATTACAACGTCCAGCAGCCGGAGAGTTCCAGCTCCGGCACAGGGGAGGAGGAGGAAGAGGGCCGACGTCTGGTGGATAAACCGGTGCAGCGTCCGGTGCGCACGTGCGCTGTGTTGTGCGGGGCCTTCTTCTTCGTGTACACCGCCAACCTGGCCATCCAGAACCTGCAGAGCAGTCTGCACCAGGCGGCCGGCTTGGGGGTCACCTCCCTGGCTGTGCTCTATGGCTCCATCATAGGTAGGTACGGCTGTCCTCGCTGGACTTGGGGGGTCAGGGCGAAAGACAAATGAGCACACACACACACACACACACACACACACACACACACACACACACACACACACACACACACCACACACACACACAACACACACACACACACACACAACACACACAAACACACACACACACACACTCACAAGACGAAACGTTATGTAATACAGAATACGAAACAGAAAAGTGATTTTTTTAAGAATACGTGTCTTCGTGTTACAAACGACCGACACATCAAAAGTGCACATGACAATATTCCCCTGCTTGCTGTCAGCATGATTCAAAATGCATAGCACAATACTCTCTATATTCCAGTCAGCATGAACGAAAATGCACACGAGAATACTCCCCTGATGGCACTCAGCATGAATCAAAATGCACATCACAATACTCCCCTGATTGCAGTCAATATGAATCAAAATGCACATCACAATACTCCCCTGATTGCAGTCAGTGTGAATCAAAATACACATCACAATACTCCCCTGATAGCACTCAGCGTGAATCAAAATACACATCACAATATCCCTCTGATTGCAGTCAGCGTGAATCAAAATACACATCACAATACTCCTCTGATTGCAGTCAGCGTGAATCAAAATACACATCACAATACTCCCCTGATTGCAGTCAGCATGAATCAAAATACACATCACAATACTCCTCTGATTGCAATCAGCGTGAATCAAAATACACATCACAATACTCCCCTGATTGCAGTCAGCGTGAATCAAAATGCACATCACAATACTCCCCTGATGCAGTCAGCGTGAATCAAAATGCACATCACAATACTCCCCTGATTGCAGTCAGCATGAATCAAAATGCACATCACAATACTCCCCTGATTGCAGTCAGCGTGAATCAAAATGCACACAACACTACTCCCCTGATTGCAGTCAATATGAATCAAAATGCACATCACAATACTCCCCTGATTGCAGTCAATATGAATCAAAATGCACATCACAATACTCCCCTGATAGCAGTCAATATGAATCAAAATGCACACACACACTACTCCCCTGAATGCAGTCAGCGTGAATCAAAATGCACATCACAATACTCCCCTGATAGCACTCAGCGTGAATCAAAATGCACACAACACTACTCCCCTGATTGCAGTCAGCGTGAATCAAAATGCACACAACACTACTCCCCTGATTGCAGTCAATATGAATCAAAATGCACATCACAATACTCCCCTGATTGCAGTCAATATGAATCAAAATGCACATCACAATACTCCCCTGATTGCAGTCAATATGAATCAAAATGCACATCACAATACTCCCCTGATAGCACTCAGCGTGAATCAAAATGTACACAACAATACTCCCCTGATTGCAGTCAGCGTGAATTGAAATGCACATCACAATACTCCCCTGACTGCAGTCAGCGTGAATTAAAATGCACATCACAATACTCCCCTGATTGCAGTCAACGTGAATTAAAATGCACATCACAATACTCCCCTGATTGCAGTCAACGTGAATTAAAATACACATCATTATACTCCCCTGATTGCAGTCAACGTGAATTAAAATGCACATCACAATACTCCCTTGATTGCAGTCAGCGTGAATCAAAATGCACACAACAATACTCCCCTGATTGCAGTCAGCATGAACAAAATGCACATCACAATACTCCCCTGATTGCAGTCAAAATGAATCATTGTTTTAGGGCATTTTTTTATGTGTGATTTCTGTGACGTCTGAAGAAGGCGTACTTGTCAAAAAATTCACTTGTCTGTGTTGTATGATGTATGAAATTAGCTGTGATTTTGTGGCTTATTTTCATGTGTTCAGTTGTATTTCGGCTTGTTTGAAGTAACGTTGCTATCTCTTTCTTTTTACTGCGGACACCAGGGACTTCTCCACTTCCCAACACACTCGCTGGTGTCCAGCCTTGGTCATTTCTTCTCTTTCGTTGAAAATCAAATTCAGTTTTTGTAAGAAAATCCCCTCTTTCAGAGCTAAGACATACGGTGAAAGATCTTTTAGTTATCAAACCGTAGCAGTTTGGAACAATCTAAGACGTACGGTGAAAGATCTTTTAGTTATCAAACCGTAGCAGTTTGGAACAATCTAAGAATACGGTGAAAGATCTTTTAGTTATCAAACCGTAGCAGTTTGGAACAATCTAAGACGTACGGTGAAAGATCTTTTAGTTATCAGCCGTAGCAGTGGAACAATCTAGACTCGTGAAAGATCTTTTAGTTATCAAGCCGTAGCAATGTGGAACAATCTAAGACATACGGTGAAAGATCTTTTAGTTATCAAGCCGTAGCAATGTGGAACAATCTAAGACATACGGTGAAAGATCTTTTAGTTATCAAGCCGTAGCGATTTGGAACAATCTAAGGCATACGGTGAAAGATCTTTTAGTTATCAACCGTAGCGGTTTGGAACAATCTAAGGCATACGGTGAAAGATCTTTAGTTATCAATCAAGCCGTAGCAGTCTGCCTTTCACTCTCGGGGACTCTCAGTCAGGTCTCAGCTTAAAACCTAATATTTCAGACTCCATTTCAGTAGTCCCTCTCCAAATCGTGAATGTTTTAAGTTGTTAGGTAAATGTTCACGATGGTGTGTGTGTGTGTGTGTGTGTGGAGAGAGAGAGAGAGAGAGAGAGAGAGAGAGAGAGAGAGAGAGAGAGAGAGAGAGAGAGAGAGATTGGAAGTGTTTCTGGGTATAGCTGTGTTTAACTTCTCGGCACATTTTCATGGAGTGTCGTGTAATGATCGTCTCGGCGTTGTGTAGTTTAGCATTCACCTTTTTGTTTTCAAACATTCGTCAATTGCTTTGGTTACTAATTCCTTTTTTTTACTTGTATAACCGCTGCCAGCAGGGTTCTGGATGTAGATATCCACACACAAATTTCCATTGTTACTATCACTATACGTACTGAAAGGATTATGGATGTTGGTGCACTTCAACCAATAGGACTCTAAGACGTGTGGAGGGGGGATGGGGAGGGGGGTGGGAGGGGAAGCAGTGGACAACACACCCGAGTGAAAACGAGAACACTGCTGGTTCGAGTTTCGAGTCTTGGAACGGGATACTTTTTTTTTCTTTTTTTTTTTCTTCCTTCTTCTTTTTCTTTCTTTCTTTTTTCTTTTTCTTTTTTTCTTTTTGCCTATCCTTTCTCTTTGCACTAGAACGACGTGGGATCTGAGTGCCAGCCTATCTGGCAATACGATAACCTGTGGTCCTGAATACAGCTAGCACGTCAGCACGTGAAACGTCCTACGGCAGCAAGGAGACTGTCCCTGGCAACATTCTACAGGGAAATGAATTCACTTTGACAGGCGGACAGAAAAAAAATATATGCAGAAAAGAAAAGCAGATGGCGCTGTACTCTGGTTACAGTCTCTTAGGAAAGTTGTGCACATACGTTGTACACAATGATGTGCATACGGGTGCAAAAAAAAAAAGAAAAAGAAAAATACCACGTGTGTACACGCACAGGCACAGATGCTCAGAAGCACACACGCATGCACGTGCCCTCTGCTCTCTCTCACACACACACACACACACACACACACACACACACACACACACACACACACTCTCTCTCTCTCTCTCTCTCTCTCTCTCTCTCTCACACACACACACACACACACACACACACACACACACACA
>CM065714.1:123636174-123638674 GCA_033310375.1 Conus canariensis | reverse complement strand
TGATCTGTGTTTGTAAGCTTCCGTTTGGTAAGCGTCTGTTTTCACGACGCTGCCTTTCAACCGGCACTTGGGGGGAAGGGGGGGGGAGTCTGCACATGAAAGAAGGTTATACAAATCAACTATGTTGGTGTTTGAATTGAAGATGACATATCATATATGTTAAAGATGGAGAGGACAAAGTGTGGTTCTAAGCGTTTTCCCCCCAACTTATGACCAAATCATGATGTTGAGGATGCTAAAATTGAACGCTGATTAGCATGTCAGCAAATCCTTGATTGGTGGAAAATGAGTAAAGACAGGCCGAAGCAACAACATAAGTCAGAAGAGTCACGAGACTGTCCGAACATTTTGTATACACACTCTTCGTTTCCAGCCTAACCCCAGATTTATAACAGAAAAATGTAGCGTAGGCTCTCGAGCAAAATCATGATCTATGAAGGTCGCGCTGCCCTGCCCTGTTCGAAGGAAGCATACAACACATATTTTCATTTTCAGTAACATTCCACACACTGCGACTTGCAGCGTGGGGTCAGAACTTGTTCCATCGACCTTTCATTGTGTCTGATGCTTTCCTCCTGACAGCTTCTTTCTGACGTTTGAAAGTTTTCCGTTTTATTTTGTTTCTTTTGTTTTGTTCTGTTTTTTTATTTTATTTTTTATTTTGAAATAAGCAAGAGCTGAAAACTGCGATGCAGATCGAAAAATATCAGGAATTTGACTTGTTTGCTCCACTTAGCTTCACGTCATAGCAATGGTTGCATGGTTTTAGATTTGTAGAACACAAGCATGACATCAAACCAGTTCGCATGAAAATAGTGTTTTCCTTAATATGTTGCAGATCAGTCAAAGTTTTAGTGATAGGTTTTGCAAATGAAGACAAAGCTGTGTGCGATATCACGAACGGATGACTTAGCTATGCGCAGATGTCCTTTTTTTGTAAAAATTACACTCGGCTTCTTTCTGAAGATATACCCATGTTTACTTCTTCGCCTCTGAGTCGGTTATATGTACATAATTTTTTGACAGTTTTTTTTATTTTTTCATAAACGTTATAGACAAATGTGTAGCAGGCAGTTTTAAAGTCTATTTACATAGCAGTTTATTTAAAAGTTGCAGGTTCATTTAGACATAAATCTTTGTTATCAAAGCATTGATAACATCATTGCACTGGGCACGTGGTATGTTAATAGACATGTGTTACCATTATTGTACGAGGTACATAACATTTGGGGAGGGGGGGGGGGTGACAGTATATTGATAGGTAATGTCAACGCCATTTATTCAAGGTGCATGCTGCATTTATAACGAATTATATCAGGACTGCTGTTGCTCTACTTGGCACAGAGTGTACTTCAAGAAGACGCCATGAGACGTGGGTACTGTGGACCTCTATAAAGACATGGTTGCCCATTTTGTACAATTCGGGACATGAAATTCATGCCAAATGTTAGTGCCATTTTTGTTCGTTATATGTTAGGTATTAACAGTTGATGCCAGGTGAGTGATTGCAGCGGGCATAATGTAAACATAATCAAAGACGCCAGTGTCATCATTGCATGGGTACACGAGAGATAACAGCGTCTGTCTAGCACACAATGTACTTAAAGCAGATTCCACTTTTGTGAGAGCACATCACACTTACATTCATGGATAATATGATTATTGTAATGTTTATTGTTCAAGACATACCTTGATAATGCTCCAGTGCTTATTCAGTATCTCTCATTGCTCTTTTACTCTTTCTTTTGGAAAACCGTCTCAACAGCCTTGTGTCCTGGGACGAGCCTGAACAGCACCCATATAGAGCAGCCTGAAAAGCACATCGTGTACATCCTCATGTCCATCTACCTGGCCTGCAACGTCGCGGGACTGCTGCTGACTGTCTTTGCCTTGCCACCACTGCCTAGACACCAGGTGAGTTGAACACGTGACAGATGGTCATCTTTACATATCAATTATCGATTTTCGGAATGAAATCATATCAGTTTTAACGAGTACCGTTTTTGTTTTCCCTGCTTGGTGTTGTTTTCACTTCATTGATAACTATGTTCATTACAAACATAACATTGTTTTAATTTTCACATATTTGGAAATAGCTGCAAGCAAGAAAGACATTGGTTAATCTTCTGTAGCAAACTATACAGAGTTCTATGCTTAGTATCATCACTTTTCCTGTTTCAGTGGCAAGGCACAGTAAACAGAATCTTACAGCCTTTTTTTGTGAATGCCGGACGTGAACTTTTTATTATAGCAACCTCAATATTATCTGGCGGGGAGGATGTTGTCCTTTTTTATGCTCAGTAAATGTAATAAGATGGTTGACCAATTTGCCTGAACAGGAAATCCAGGCAGGGGAGAGCAGCTTGAAGAAAAGCACCACAAGTTGTCTGTCCATGCTGCTGGTTCCGAAAATGCTTCTGCTGCTGCCGTTCTTCATGGCACAAGCCATGAACAGCGGTATTCTTCTGGCTGAGTACAGTGAGGTACGGGAATAAGCGCT
>CM065714.1:123623674-123626174 GCA_033310375.1 Conus canariensis | reverse complement strand
AAAATGTCTAAACGTTTATAATCAGAGGGAGTTACATTGTAGATTTGAGAAGAACGAGTTTCACAGCCCGTCTATGAAGACTGAAGAGTGGTTTTAATACGTTATAACTGGCCGAATCCCACAATGTAGAAGAGTAATTCAAATGAGATTCAATGTACGAAGTAAAAAACAGCTTACGACAATGTTGGTCTAAGAAATATTTTAGTTTTGAAAGCTGGTGAATCTTTTGAGACAGAAGTTTGCAAAGCATTGTGACATGAGAAGACCATGACAAATTATTGTCTACAATGACACCAAGGACTTTATGATGGTCAACTTCTTCAACTATTTCATTATTAAACAGTAAACAAGTTGGGTATTTTTTGCTCCCATAAGAAAACCTAACACAGAGTAACTTTTATTCAAGACTGGCACAGCCTTTTAAACTTGAATAAAGTCAGACAAATACATAGACGAACAATCTAATAGTGGGGGGAAAAAAACAAGCGCAGGCCAACAACTGAACTATCTTCATAGTAATGACTTGGCAAAGATTTGGACTTAAGAGGAGGAGGGGGGGGGGGGGGGGGGGGGGGGGGGGATTTGAAGATGGAGAAACTGGGAACATGAAATTAAGAAAATATGTTACAGATATGAAAACTCTTCACTAGCTGCATAAGGGAACCATTGCAATCCCTCTTGAAGGCAGATATATTTGTACTGCCTGCTCCGAGGCCTTTCGTCCGCTGGGTCGGACTCATCAGGGAGACACGGCTAGTTGTGTCTGCGCTCCTGGCGTCAAATAGAGCACACCACAGTCCATAATACTGTGGTGTTCTCACCACCAAGGGTGCAAAAAAGAATCCAATAGCACCCCCAAAGCAGCCAGCGAAGAGTAGTAAATGAAACCGAACGAAAGTGTGGGGAGGAAAAAAGTTGCTGAAAAACTAAAGACATTATGCAAATAGTATAAAATGTCGAGGAGCAGGCAATACAAATATATCTGCCTTCAAGAGGGATTGCAATGGTTCCCTTATGCAGCTAGTGAAGAGTTTTCATATCTGTAACATATTTTCTTAATTTCATGTTCCCAGTTTCTCCATCTTCAAATCCCCCCCCCCCCCCCCCCCCCCTCCTCCTTAAGTCCAAATCTTTGCCAAGTCATTACTATGAAGATAGTTCAGTTGTTGGCCTGCGCTTGTTTTTTTCCCCCCACTATTAGATTGTTCGTCTATGTATTTGTCTGACTTTATTCAAGTTTAAAAGGCTGTGCCAGTCTTGAATAAAAGTTACTCTGTGTTAGGTTTTCTTATGGGAGCAAAAAATACCCAACTTGTTTACTGTTTATCATTTACTGTTCCCTGCCTCATTTCATTTCCGATTTTGTTTTGATTACATTGAGGTTATTTGTATTTGTTTCTGTCCTTCTGTGTGTTTGTCTTTTGATCTCCCTTGCATCTTTGGGTGGATCCTCAAGCGTAGGCTCAAAGATTGTCCCCTACATTTTATACTATTTGCATAATGTCTTTAGTTTTTCAGCAACTTTTTTCCTCCCCACACTTTCGTTCGGTTTCATTTACTACTCTTCGCTGGCTGCTTTGGGGGTGCTATTGGATTCTTTTTTGCACCCTTGGTGGTGAGAACACCACAGTATTATGGACTGTGGTGTGTCTCTATTTGACGCCAGGAGCGCAGACACAACTAGCCGTGTCTCCCTGATGAGTCCGACCCAGCGGACGAAAGGCCTCGGAGCAGGCAGTACAAATATATCTGCCTTCAAGAGGGATTGCAATGGTTCCCTTATGCAGCTAGTGAAGAATTTTCATATCTGTAACATATTTTCTTAATTTCATGTTCCCAGTTTCTCCATCTTCAAATCCCCCCCCCCCCCCCCCCCCTCCCTTAAGTCCAAATCTTTGCCAAGTCATTACTATGAAGATAGTTCAGTTGTTGGCCTGCGCTTGTTTTTTTCCCCCCACTATTAGATTGTTCGTCTATGTATTTGTCTGACTTTATTCAAGTTTAAAAGGCTGTGCCAGTCTTGAATAAAAGTTACTCTGTGTTAGGTTTTCTTATGGGAGCAAAAAATACCCAACTTGTTTACTGTTTATCATTTACTGTTCCCTGCCTCATTTCATTTCCGATTTTATTTCATTATTTATACTAAGAGATAGGGAATCATAAGAAATATTTTGACGCTTTTGTCTGGTGGTTATTATCAAGTACTTCGTTTTCTGAGGATGGAGACACATATGATTGAGTTCAGACCATATGATTAATTTGTTTATACTTTCTTGTAAACTTGCAAATATATTTTCAATTTTTTTATGACTACAGTGTATTGTGGTGTCATCAGCGAACATTTCACAGAGACTATCAATGAATAGAGGTAAATCGTTTATATATATGGAAAATAAGATAGGTCCGAGTACTGACCCTTGAGGCACACCATGACTAATGGATAATGTAGGAGATACAGATTCATTTACTGAGACCATTTGCTTTCTGTCGGAAAGAAATG